>NW_019379458.1:1301683-1355925 GCF_000648655.2 Copidosoma floridanum | reverse complement strand
CAAAAAAATTTTAATAAACCATGCGAAAAATTTTCGTAGTTAAAAAGGCAGCATAACTTTAGATGCTTCTTCAAAAATTATATCATTTTGAAAATCGTGTTCTACTTATCCCATAGAAATAGCTGTTTCTTTATACGTACTGTAAGTGATATCATTAACAGTTTATTAATCTATAAAAGAAGTGTTTCCTGCTACTTTATTCAATATCAATTTTAAATAAAATCTTTCCTGATCTTCTGGAGAAACTACATTTAATCTGCCGATTGTAATATTTTTTTTAACACGTTTCCATTTATTCCATTGTTTTGTTTCATTGTTGAATGTATAATATTCAGAAATGTTTACGTATTTTGTTGATTTTGCATTTCATCAATTTTATTCAGTTCAAACCATGCTATTAGAGGGGTTTTTCAGTTCTTAAGTAATTCCTCAATTTTGCCTTCTTCGAATATAATGTTTTGTTTATGTTCGACGTAAACAGGTAAATGGAATACTGAATGACTTCTCCCACAGAGAGAAAATTCTGGAAGTCTACATGCTGCCTCCACCGGGCTTAAATAACGACCATCAACAAATTGTAATATTTCATCGACTATCTCTTTATTATTTTTTTCACTTTCATTTTGATTTTCTTTTTGGATTTTACAAAAAGCTCTATCACTTCCTTTATGAATGCAGTGGAAGATATATTTAATGCTTTGTATAGATGCACAACATTCAACATTTATATGGCAATTATATTTCATCAGCAAGTATTTGTTGTAACGGACCACCATTGAATTATTGACTAGAATTTTTCATAACTGTGTTTTAATATATAAATATAAAAATTAGACTTATAACACAACAAAAGGGGGGGTTGGCGCGCAGAGCGCCCAGAGGGGCGGAGCCCCACTAATATATATATATATAACAAGTAATTTTTCATATATATTGTAATAAAAAGTATTGCATATGTTACAAATTTATTAAAGATTTTTGGACTTTAACAAATTTGTAACAATCAGTTTTTTCTTTCTAGAAGTATTTGTTTAGCTTTACTTGTATATATGTCCTGGAATTTTGGAATTAATCATTTATCTACTGATACAGAAATTATTGGACTGAAGTTTGGTGAATATGTTTGGTTCTTGTTGCAATGCATGATTACTTAAATACGGTTATTTTTTAAATCTCACAATAGGGTACAAAATGGTAACTTATCATTGTCATCACAACTCTTGTATTATGATTATTAAGTTTAAGGATTTTATGAGTAAAATGCAATAAGTAAAGTAACTTTATTCTTAATTTAACATGGTGAACGTCAGAATGGCGATTTTTTAAATTCTATAACAACTCCTGTGATATGGGTATCAAATCATACGGCTTGATAAGTAAAACACAATGAGTAAAGTGACATCACTGTAAGTATGACATGGTGGATGTCCCAAAATGGAGGACTAGGTACCACTTAAGCACTTACACAATATGAGTAGGAAATAAGCAGGCTTGCTGAGGAGAGTCCCAAAAATATGATGACTTAAGTTTAAATTTAATATCAAGGAAAAACTAGGCTAAACTGAATTAACTGCAAAAAAATTAACTTAGTTTAATGCTTTAAATGAAACGATTAGGTTTACAAATATTTATAAGCAATGACACAGCGTAAACACTTAAATAAAAAAATCAAATTACTAGAAAAAACTTTAGCAAAAACAGTCTTTTATTTTAATGATTTTAGTAAAAAATCAACATTTAATTTTCAGGCTAGAATACTTTTTTTCAAATCGTGTAACTTATCTTAAATATTAACCTATGGTCAAAAAGCCCCTTTTAAACCATCCAGGGTTGCATTACCATCTTATAATAAAGGTGTATTGTTAAGAGCCACCATCATTTATAATCCAGTTGATAACGACACCTGCTTATGAGACACCAAAAAAGTGTATTGACAAGTTTTCTAGTACAGTTATGAATACTGAAGGGCATAAGTGCAAGTTTAAAATAATAAAAATGCTTCAAAATTTTCACGAAAAAATTTTATTGCGTCAAGGATGTAAAATCAGTAGGATTATAAGTAAATACGCTAATAATGAATAATGAGTTGTTATTATGTCAATCATCTTTTGCAGCAAGAAAAAATACAAATTTTTTTACACTTTATTGCCAAAACATGTGCAATCAAAACAAAATTGCATCTGAAATTTTATGCTACGCTACTTATTGAAATTCTACATATTGGGGCCAATTTATATCTTTCTTCATCCCAAGTATAAGTAATTGATTCTCGGTGCAACTCTGAAGTTCAAAGTACCGTATCGATTGATTTTTTCATCGTCTCATTGTAGAATTAATAAATTATGATGGAAAGAGTGCCACGAATTTTTGTACTAAATATTTGATAAAAGATAACGTATGATTTTATTTTATTTTTTTTTTTTGTTAAATTAATTAATTGTGACTGTAAATTTCAGAGTAAACATTTATATACAACCAAATAGTATAATTATATTCATCACTAAGCAAACTTTTTTTGTGACAAACGAATATAATCAAAAAGATTAGACTTAAATGCACTAATAATTAATCATTTTATTGAATCATTTTAATCACTTTTTGCAATAAAAAAAACACATTGTCATAAGTTTGCTCTTACACACATGTGCATGTTTGAAACTTCCACAAAAGCTTTCATGAACGATTTTTCAAAAATCTTTCTTCTGTAGCCAAACTACAACTGTTCTTGTCTATACTATTTGCATTGTGATTTTCTATCTAACTGCAAAGTTAATAGAACCCAGTTAATTCATTGTATTCGTCTTTTCATGTGGCATTTTATTAACACACTTACGTGATCTTCTTTTTCTCATCATCGATCCTACAAACAACTTGCAGGTCAAAATTTTACAAATAATGTATTTCTTCTGATGATACAAAACCTCCATTACGAAAGTACCAACAGCGACAATAGATCCAATTATGAAAAAAGTAATTAACTTAACATGTAAATAACTGTTAGTTTGCTCCAGAAAAAAAAATTTTTTTTTAATACATTTTCCATCTAGAGCAGAAAACAATATTCCAGCAGAATCACTCGAATTTCGAGTTAGAGACATCAAACCAGAGTGATCAAAACTACCGACTTTCGCTGTTAGTAGACCAGAAATAATTGTAAGATAACTTAGTTTTTCACAATAGCTCATAATACCTGATTCAAACAATCTTCGAAGGATAATATTTATTCGTATGATGTACGGCGAATTTCGTGGAAGAATCGATGCATACAATTTTTCTTGGGGGGCAACGGCTTCAGGAACAACAGTGACCATTGAATGGGTATTGTTTGCGTTATAAGTCAAAGCAATAACTCTTCCAAAAAAATCTTGGATTATAAATAAATTCATTTTTGTAACAAATAACATACCATAGTCAACTTCTGTAACCATATAAGGAATAACTTTGACTTTTCCCAATATACGTTTATACATCCCAGGATACGCTTTTTCAAAACTAGTAAAACGACGTTTAGTTACATTGTCTGTATAAAAAGTAATTTTTAAGTTTGAAACATCATTTAGAGTCTTAAGACTGTTAAATTTTTCTAAGCTGTAACTAACATTAAAAATCTGATTAATAATTTCTGTGGTAAATATCCCCGACACACAAACCAAGACCAAAAACATGATTCTTTTGATATTCTCACGAGGAAGTAAGACTTCACATCGGCCTACCAAAACAAGTGCTACGTTTTGGACTGTCCAGAAACTATCCTTTAATTGTAGGCACTTTTTAAAAAAAACAAATGCTACAATAAAAAGTGCATTAAAAGATATTAGTACAAATAAATGCCACGGCACTACTGTCTCAGAAAAAGAATGATGCTTCACAATAATACACAGTTTTTCTTTGGTGAAATAAAAGTCTGTTTCTGAATAAATCACTCGTAAACTGCTGAAGTGCACACGACCTATGTAAAAGTCAGCTTTTGTAACTGCAGACATGTTAAACCTATGCCTTTTCAATTTTTTTAATGAAAAATTCATTTTTTTCTTCAAAATAAAAGTTTTTGAACCATAGTAACCGTACTGCCAGTCTGCTAATAAATCCTCGTCGTTTTTAAAGTTTTCAAAGTTGCAAAATATTGGTTCGTAAACGTACACCATTCGAAGTGGATACCCATACAAATTGTGTAACTTATTGGGAAAAAATTCTACGTTTTCCAAATTGGAGATTTTAGAGTAATAACGATTAAATGGGTTATAATGGTGAAGAGTAACGTTTAAACCATCGCACTTTGACTCTTTGACTTTGAGCTGGTGATTAGTTTTTTCTGTAGTTATTATTTCAAGAATACTCAAGTGTAGAAATTTCATCTTCCACAACCACTGAAAAATTATTATTAGATCCGAAATAGGTGCATTACTTATGGATATGGAAAGACAATTTGGACGTGTTCTATGGCTTATGTAGGTCAGAAAGCGTGGAATTACATGCTTAAGTATTCTGTCATATGAAAGATTACTCGTACGAAGATCTATCAAGAAAATCGTCAATACGTTACGATGGGGTATCCGAATTATTTCTTCTTTTTTGCGTAACAACTTCTTCATTTCCAGTGTTTTATTTAAACTAACTAAAACGACAGGAAAGTCCATTGCTAATTGATAAATTATCTGTGTGGAAATAAGAGAAAAATTCTTATTATTTGCCACGAATATAGTGATACGTTGAATGTGCATATTGTTCTTCAGATATTCTTTCAGTTTGTTCATGAAACTTTCGTTTTCTGTACACTTAATGCAATATGCCATTGAAAGAGTGAAGAAAAAATGTACTAGTTGTGTGGTTTGCATTACAATGAAGATAAAGAATCCAGCCTTTTAGGCTTAGGTATTGTGAAATTTTAAAAACAATTACCCTGTCGTAACAAATGTATACATATTTCTTTTTACATTCTAAAGTTACGTACAAAGACACAGTTTTATAAAACTATTTTATAACTATTTGTTCGGAAATTCGTTAGTCAAATTTTATTCATTTTGTATATTTCAGAAGAAATGATAGTTTTCGTCACCAATGTGTATCTGGTATCTTTCTCTCCAGGGTAGTCCCTGGGCCCGAAGGTGATTGCAAAGCCCTGATAGGATGCACATAAGTGACGAATACTATTTTCCTTATTGATCGAAGGCACAGCAGCCACTCAAAAGTGCCCAATGGAGGAAAAATAAAGTTTCTTGCCAAAGTAATACCACTTTTGTTTATTTTATCGCACAATAACGTGACTTTGAAGGCATTGAAACCATTTTTTAGATTACAAATTACTATTGCGAGTATGGAAGTCAAAGTCCAAAGTTTCAATGACGCCTCCTATCGCAGCAACAAGATTCGTTTAGTTAAGTGACCCTATTACCGTATAGCAATTTTAATGATTTACATTCGTAATTATGGATGATTACAATGCACCTTTTTTTGCCTATTATCGCTAAAAGCTACATTTTAATTATCTTGTACATAGCTCATTTTTAAAATAACTCTAATTTTCACAACGGACTGCGCACATTAGCTAATGATAAGGTCTGTACTTGCTAAGCCTCTTGGGTTTGACATATATACACTGAACTACTACTGAAAAATTCTTCTATAATACTACCAATAAATTATGATTGATTATCAGCCTACTGGTACTTAAGTATCATGCACATAATGTTATTTAGTGTGTTTCCAATAAATGCATGAAAAAAAGGTCATGTTTTAGTTCGCTTAGTAAAAAGATGTAAGAAATAAGAAGATTACATGCAAACACAAGGATATTTTCTCTTAAGCTTTACACCCAAAGAAGTAGAAAAAGTGGAGGAAAAAAAAACAAAAAAAACATAGCAAGAAGGCTCTATACGATCTACCAACACGCAACAGCGTATGCTGCAACAGCGATTGGCCTTTAGTGAATTTAAGGTCTAAGGTCGATACCGCCTGAGCTTCCACGCGCTATCATATAGTTCAGTGATGTTGGTCACCTTGCGTTGTTGTTGCCTGCCACTTTGCAGTTAAGTTTATATTGTTATCTTCCCCCAGGTTGGGCTTGAATTTTATGTCTGTCCTGTACTACCGCTCTTGCGTCGTTTCCACTCTGTAAGTTTCTCGAGTTGGAGCTCATTTTAGGCTCGTAAGGACTATTGGTCTAAATAAAATAAAAATGTTCAATCATCCTTTTCCGATTTTTTACAGCATGAAATGCTTTTAGAGATTGTTTCTTTAAATTTTTTCCCGGAAATTGTAGAATGAAATAAAATTTATCGCGTAATAGTGAATGAGCACCGTATATTAGTTCTATAAAATGAAAATTTCCCTTGGCACATTCAAATTTGTTTTTTCAATTTAAACGTAAGGAGCTTACAAGAGAGGGAAGTTTGAAAAAATTCATGAGATCGAAGTATCGAGGAAAGCAAGAGGAGGTGGAAAAAAAAAAAACTCGACCGATTGATTCAGACCAGCCAATTTTTCCTCCTCGAGTTTATCCTCTTACGGAATTTTTTAAACTTCCCTCTAGCATGAAAATTTTTTTTTCGGAGAGTCCGGATCCTTGGAGGCGAGAAATATGCAGGCTTATTGAAAGATCTCGCCTCGATAATTCCATTGATAAACGTTTCGAGCAAAAACTCCGCTCGAGGAAGCTGAGCTTGCAAATGCTTATTTTTTTCTTCAATCAGATTTCTTTCCCTCTGGACATAAAAATTGAAAAATATTGAATATAGGATTTTGGTATCAACTCTGGAACTAATGGCTAAATATAATTTTTTTTTTCTTTTTGCCAGAGAAATGAGAGAGGTTGTGGAAAATCGTTATTGCAATTATAAAATCTTGTTTATTCAATACTTAATGAGATCTTCTTTTGAAAACAAAAAATATCGAATAACGAATTACATAAATGTACAGACTACTCGAGCATTACAAGATCTCACACCAAATGTCTGGTACCTTCTACAAGACCCTGAAGTACTAGTTTATTGCATAATTATGAAATGTTGATACCCGAGCCTACAACCATCTGTTCTGCAACTCTTTTTTTACTCCCACCTTTGATGGTCTTGTAATTTCTACCGTTAAAAAAAAAAAATTCCCTCAAGTAGCAAGATGGGAAGGAGAAAGGGAAATCAAACACCTTCGATCTAACAGAATTTCAAATTTAATTTTTTGATGTGATGTGCTCTTATCAAATAAATCGAGTGGCACTGATCTCAATTGCATCGTGATGACACAAAACCCATGTATATCTATAGGAGGAAACTGCAAAGCGTGTACCAATTAGCCAATCAATAAAAATGCGTCGAATATGGCTAGTGGCTCGTGACAGCAGCTTAATATTCTGATGTTATATTAAGGCAGAAGCTACCCTTGGTCCATGATATTAGCACAGGTGATGTTATAAACTTTTGCAGTATCACTGTGTATCGAGCTGATTTCATTAAATCTTGAAACGCATTCCTTAATCACGGATGGACGTAATATAAGATATACACCAACATATACAAATGATGATATTTTTTCAAATTACCGATGTGTTCATGATCAAATGCCGATATTTAACTTTGAGCATCAGAATTCAGAACCAATAATTCTTTTTATTATCTTTGACACACATACACACACAAGCATGTTGTGTACATAGTTTTTTTCATACGATTTGGTGATGTATTTTTCACCAGTTATCGTTTTAAACTTGAAATAAAAAATAAATTCATAACGAAATATAAAAATACACTTTTACTTATCAGCTGAAGAGTGAAGAAATACATTTTTATCATCTAGAAGCTGATACAATTTTCCAATAATGTACGTTGTTGTACAAAAATAGTTAAGAGACGCTAACTTTTATCGATTCTTTATACGATAAAAAAAATTACTTTCAACTTTTTATTTCCTGAATAAAAGCTTATCCTTACAACTATTAAAAATGTACTTTATTCACAACTGGTCTAAATAGTCTACAGTTAATATTGAAATCAAAAGCCTGTCATCTACAAAATTAAGTAGAAACAGATGAGTAAGGTAAGGCCAGCTACCGACGGGCGGGGAAACAAAAGTGATTTAACTCGATCTGCATTTAAAACCTACCCTCCTCAATTTGGACAAAAAAGAAATGAAGCGTTACAATTTCGCACTACAGTGCTTTTTTATCTATGATTAATATTTTGTATTAATACAGAAGTGGTTTAAAAATCAATTCGAAGATTTAGCCCAACTCGTCATGAACAAACAGACCAATATTATAAAATAAAAAGCATACACAATTTTTTTTTTTATTATCCTCAAGTGTACAATATAAAAATAAATACTCTTACATCGATCTCTAGCTTCCATTATTATTCACGGACAACATTACAGCGATTTTCAGTATCACAGCTAATTGTTATCGCGCCCTTTGCGAGATAAGCTCGCATAAGGGCCAATTTCGGCAAGTATAGATGGGCCGCGATAAGACGGGCGAGAAAATTGCCTCCTCTTTCCTCAAATTTGCATCGCGTCTCCCCGGTCCTCGGACGATTTACTGCCGCTCGACATGAAAGAGCTTCTACTTTCACTCTCCACCTCTCCTCTCCGGGCTGTTGCTTTATTTTTTATTTCATCCTCCCTTGCTTCTTCTTTTTCTTATTCGTGCTCGGATTTTTTTGGACGGATATGAGTGCACTCGGCAGCAATCTTTTCCGCGCGCGTGATCATTGAAAGCTCCGTCCACCAGAGGCGAGAGGAATTTCATCCTCGAGTATCACGAGTCGTTGCCGGTGCGTGCGAGCGTGTATTAAACCGCTCGTCGCGTCGTATGTGCGCAACTCTGAGGAAATCCGATACGGATGAAAACTTCGTTTCGGCGATCTTGATACGCCTACAATCGTGGGGCTAAAGATTTTACGCGCGTTGTCTTTTAACGTGCGCATGTTCATTTACTATTGTACCTATTAGAAAATTTTGGAATACTGAAGACAAAAGGGAGCTATTTGAATTCAGAGTTTAAAATGTAGAGTGGGTTCGTGGACGTTTCAATTCAATCGGCAGGTATTATTTGATAATATGAACATATTAAAGATTGCAAAATTTATGAGGATGAATTTTATTTACTTGTATTTTTCATTATTTTAACAATGTGGTTGATCTATTATATTTTTTGGTTTTACAGGTTAAAATGTCTTTGAAGAGTATCATTTAAATAATTTGTTTTTTCATGAGTACTTATTTGATGTAGTGTTGTACGACAAAAATGCTTTGTTTATTTATTTACTTGTCCAAACAAGTCTCATTTATTGATTACATTGTGTCAAAATTCAATGAAGATTGAGATTGATGAATTTTGAGTAAGGTATCAAATTAACACATATCCCTTGATTTTATTCGAAGGCCATAATTTCTTGATTGTAAACAATAAATTGTATCGTGTTAGAGTGTCAAGATCCAAAAGTCAAGCACAAGGGTCAAAACACTTCCTACTTTTTTCGAAAAAAAAAAAAAAAAAAGATTATTTTCGTATCAAATGGTACATGTCACTAGGACAAGGACGAGATCAAAGTGACCTACTAACAAGGGCCTCAGGGACTTCTTGTGCTTGCCATGGTTGTATGGCACCCCAAATGTGAATCCATTGTTTTTACCACGTGATTTGCTTAGGATTCGCAATGCAAACATTTTCAAACAGATATTTATTCCTGCACTACCTATTTCGAGCACTAAATTCCGTGTGATCGTTGCTGCGCCTATTGTCAAACAAAAATTAAACCATCACCGGTGAATATTGAACGACCTTCCTGGCAAATCTACCACAATGAAGCCTTTGATTCTATCACGATTCAAACAGCGTATCAGAAGCTTGCACAGTCTTTTTCCACGCACTATAATCCAACAACAGTGGCCAACTACGTGGAACCTGTATCTTCCAAGGAGGTACGTTCACGCGTACGGGATAAGATATAGGCAAAGGCAAAAAGATACCTACTTTGGAAGGAGAAAATCCCTCGCGAGCGAACGAAGATAGCTCTACCTTCATCTCCGCAACAATCGTCCTTTCTTCCCTCACACTGCGTAGGTATGTAATGTATGGAAGCTGTATCATCAAACGTGGATCGTAAGCCTTTGTAGAGTTTGAGGAGTAGAAACTGAACGCTCTGGTACACTGTTATGTCACATCACCATATATGTCATAAATTTTGTGTATTCATGCTCAAAAGAGGCCCAAGAGATCGTCCGAAAGGAACGAACCGAGAACGAAGGAATATATACATCTGCAACTGGAAATAAGTCCTACGCCAGGGATAAGGTGGTTCAGGTACTTATACAGGCTCCACGAGGTTGTGCAGTGCATCAGAGGGGTTTAAGAGACTTAGCTTAGTCGAGTGGATATAAGGGGAGTAAATATTTTTCCACAAGCGTGGCTACAGGATTGGATTTTCGGCCGGATTTATTCCTCAATAGAGTCTACGGATCATAAGTGGGAAGATAAGATGAAAGAGTAATCTGCAAGCGTTAGTCTAAACGATGGAAAATCAAAATTTTGTCGTTGCAATGATAGATTGTTAGTCAAACGTAGTTTAACGATTATATAATTCGACAATCAAAACGAATAATTATTCATGGATGGTAAATCCTATGTACCTACAACTTGGTTGGTGGTACTGGTAATAAATTACCCGCGATAAGGCCATCCGGCAAACTACCGATATTTTCTCAGAAGTGCACGCCTGCTCCTCCCAACTGGAAACTATGTATGGCCCAACAATTCCAAGATACAACAGTGGGTAACCAAGTATTGTTTGATATCAGATATCACCTGCAAGGGAACAATCAGGAGCCACGAGCCCGGAGGTGTGATACCCTTCTCTCCGTTACAGTTGATCTTAGTTCCTCTTCTAGTGTCAACCATCGAAGTTACTACCCTCAAGCGGTGTTCCGCCATCTGGGATTCAGATGAGATGAATAAGCCGTAACAGCTCGCTATTCTATTACGACGCAATCACGTAGTTGCTTTATATACATACTGCTTGTTGGTGCACTTGTTGTCGTAATATGATGATTGCTGGTGTTGTGTTAACGATATCAAAAGAGTACACGAGATTGTGGGAAAATCTTACGGTTATGTAATAAATGACAAACAGACAGATGTTCATTTTTAGAGCATTGTTTTTGAGAATTTTTTATGGAAAATCCGAGCATTACTTGATGATGACCTCATTTTTTGTTATCTATTTAAAAAAACTCAACAAATTCCAGATAAAATTTTGTTAAACAGTTCCAAGATCGGTTTGATACGTTTTTTTTCCCACAAATTGTCGTACATTCTAGAAAAGTGTACTTAAAATCTCATCAAAAAGTGATAATGTGTAAAGGTTGGAATTTAGGATATGAAAGAACCCTTAAACATTATCATAGATACTCAAATGGATATTATCATTAATGTAAAGAGCTCAGATCCTGAAGATATCACTTAGAAAGTAGCATTCATATCGCTATTTAAAAGAAAGAAATAATAATTCTTCTTGATGAGCTTGACAGTATCAGTAATAACTACAAGGAGAGCGTGACGATTATGTTAATTGTTGTTATTATCCATTGAGGATCATCAGTAGGTTTCACTTGATAAACCTTACCAGTCAATGTTTTTTCACAATACATCTTTTTTTCTAACTTCAACTTCAAAGAAAAGTTTATTAAATATTAAATAGTCAAAATCATAAGTCAAATGTATTCCACGTTATAGTGAGACCTTTTCATTTTTGCCAACCTTTACTTAGCACAGCAAAGTTTCGTACCTTTTTTTTGTCTTGAACTCGTCATCATCTTAAGGCTACATGACTTGCACTATCTATTATTATAGATCTACATCAGATATATGCCTTCCTTTAAATATTTTATATTTTTTTCCAGTTCTTTCGGGCTAACAAAACGGACTTTACTAAAATTTACAGGACCTGCATTGCTGGCTATTTCTATAAACTTCACGTAATAGATTTCTTTAATTTTTGGATACAAATCAACAGTATTTATTGCAGTACACACTTGTGTGGATTCATTGATTTCACGTTGCACACAGTAACACTACCTTCGTTAAACCTTAATACTCTTATCTTGTCTTTGCAAAAAATTTGTATAATGATAAGAGAAAACACATGCAATCATCAAACATTCCACTATTAACAACCCACACTGTACATAGAGAAGAAAAAAAAACACCGTATAACTAACTAAAACAAAAAGTCAAAACCAAACAAAATTGTTCAGGACATACATTACAGCAGCCAAGCTAAGTATCAAGTGGTCAAGTGTAAAAAAGTCTTCCTCCCCTTCGCAAAAAGGATGACGGCTGTTGTATACATACACATGATTAAGCGCGCGTATATCAGGAGGCTGGCCCTTCTCGCCTAACCATTAATTTGTATGATCGACTTACGAGCCACCACCAAGCTCTACTGGCCCGCCATGTCCAACCGAGGCTCCAGAGCTATTTTTCAATGCTGTGCAGCAGCGCTTCAACTCTTACGTTCTTGCTCGTTTTATTTCCTCCTTCCAGCCACTCTCTTTTCTTCTTTGACTCCTCGGTTGCACGGGTACGTCTTTTTTTGCTGTTGCTTTTTTTTTAAGAGCCCAAACACGAACTGAGCTATTTGTCGTTCGCTTCTGAGTCAAGGATCATTAAAATGTCAGAAGCTGATGATTAGAGAAACTGTATCATTGTTTCATTTTTTTTTTTTTTTTTTTTTGAGTTGGAAATAGGAAAGACGTACATAGGAGTGGGATCTTTGTATGCTTGAGGTTTACGAAAATCGGGACGAAAACTGTTGTATGACATTGATCTAATAAAATACAAAAGTAATTGAAATTGCAAAGATTTGTTGAATAAAGTAATTTAGAAATCATTATGGCCCACAGTCATTTTTTTTTACTTGGTCTTGATTAGACTAATACTCTTTATAAGAGTGTCAATCCTAAGTTATGATTACTTCACATTTAGTGCAATGTTATCGCGACGATAAAAAGGTGTTGTGTAATACTGGTAAAATTGGTAACATCTCTACAAAATACATCATCTCTATCATCATAAATTCCTCTTGACGAATCTCATCATGATATGTAGGATTATAAATATTTATTTAATGTACAAGGAAATCGACAAATTTTTATCATCTTATACTAAGTTGTAAGTATCAGACATGTGCAGTATGGCCATCTGTTTGTCTTATAGTTATGCAGCAAATCGATATGTGCAGCAAAAGACGTATACAAATGAATTTTTCATTTTCCTTATTCCATGATTTGTAAGGAAAGACATGTCTTTCTACAAAAACATAATATAATCCATATTAAAGAGTTTATGAGATGAACGTCAAATTCTATCAAGATCTTGTCGTCATTGAACTTTGGAATATTAAATCTCAATTCTTATAGTCTTTTGTATAAATCATCAAAAGTGACTTCTGAAGTTATCTAATAACAAGACAGTTATTCAGAGTTATCTGAAGGTAGTAACGTTAGTCGAAGTCAAGGATAGACTTTTCCAGAATTCGAAACACATTTAAAAGACTTTTAAAGTCATGAAATAAGAAATCGGGAAACTTTTCCAAGCTTGGATGACTTGTAATGGAAGTTTAACGGTACGCAGCTCCTCATACCCATCCGCCTTCATTACTGTAGTCGGTACCCAAAGAACCTCCAAATCCCTACTCAAAGAGCAGTCTCGTTATCGATTCTACGTCCAACTGTATCACTTTGTAAAGGATGAAGAAGGAAAAAACAATTAGCCCTAGGCCTCCGAAAAAAAATGATCAGCCGATTAACAATCAACGGCACTTTGCACCGATCCAACCATCAAGCGTTCAGCCAGGGCGTGGCAAAATAAAAAAAAACCACCCCGAGCCGTACACGAAGGCAAACCGCAAAATGGTCGTCGTATCGCAGCAATAACGCGAAAAACCACCTTCCCTGGCTGGCACGGATAAAGGCCGCTCTCGATAAAAACGAGCACTGGCTCCACTGCTCAGCCATCATTTTCCCCGAGCGGCTGCGTAATCCGCTCTTTCGCGTTTGAAAAACCACCGGCCGTTAATCCGCGATCCATGAGCACGAAAACTCCCTGCTACCTCCCGAAACGTAAATATAAATTGAGCTCTGTAGCATGGAGACACACGCGAGTACTGCAAAATATTCACTACGAGAGAGTGCATGGAAGCTTTGATGCGAAAAAGGGGGTGGACGAAAACGTGCCGGTATCAAAGTGCAGAGTTACGAAAGGATGATTTCTCTCGCGGTCCTTTTTTTCTGGGATAAGTGATTTTATAACTGCGTGGGTCGTGAGGATGGACCTGCTTTGACTTTTCCAAGCTAGTCCGCGCGATTGGCTTCGTCATTAGTAAGATTAGAGTGTGGTATATGACTGGGTTATATACTATTAGAGGGATTAAAATACGCGTCGATGCTTTATCGTCACGATTTTATCATAGCCCCCCCTCGTTAGCGAATTTCTCCGAGTCGACTGTTTTTGGCATTGGGGATTATTTCTTCTCTCATGGTCTCTGGTTTGTTTGCTCATTATTGCAGATTCGTTTCATTTTTCATGTAAGTCGGTTGAAAAATAAATTGAACCCTTAAATACGCTTTTTCCTAAACATTTGACCTGGAATGTTATCCAAGTCTTTGTTTTTAACAGCTAGAAAATTGATTTTTTACTATTTTCGAGGATTTGTAAATACAACAGTAATATATACTCAAGACAAAGTTAGTATTCTTTTTTTTTTTCATTAGGCTGTTGAAAAACGGACAAGAAATTTTTTTCCCTTTCATAAAACTTTTCTAGTTGCTAACTAGAACATTATATAAAGAATATTAGGTTACGTACAAAATTTTAGCTACATCGGATAAAAATTACCAAAGTTATTCTGGGAACTTGATTACACGCAAAGTTTATTACACACCTAATGGGAAAGCACTTGGGCTACCATAATGTAGGAATGAAAATTTTTCTGTAAAAAAGGTATACAATTCACATATAATAATACTTTTTGTGCCAGTGGAAATATAAAAACACGTCTTTGGAACAGTTGTCCATAATTCCTGCAAGTAAATAAGTTATCAATAAAATGTGGTAAAAAAAGCGACGACCCGTATGGGCATCAACTCAATCTTGCACAGTTGGCTAATGCATCAATATAACCAGGAACGCAGTTCCCTTCATTACACTTTCTCGTTTGCACGAGAGAAAAATGACCTCCACGGGCTCATCGCGCGGAGCACGTATACGTAATACGACGGGACGGTCTCCGGAATGCAGTAGCCGCACGCAATAGCAACGTGTGCTCTCGAGAAGTCAACTCACTCAGCCAGTCCGGATTATAATCCATCCAGCATACTTATATATATACACACGTGCACGTGATAAACGACGGGAGGGTTATTGATGGCGACCTCCCTTTGGCTCCCGCGCTACAGGTTTCTCTGATTTTTCCCGCGAGGACTGCCTCCTTCCTTTTTCATGACTTGTCCATACAGAGCCGTGATCTCGTCGTCACGTGCCCAACGTCTCATCCCCCTGGCTTGAGAATCCCATTAACTCTACATATGCGCCGTGCCTTCGTTTGAGGCATTGGAGTCATGCTTTTCACGCATCGAAGGGAGCGGGCGCTCGGGTCCATGAACGTATATAATTATCGACGGGATGCATTTTTTTGCTGGATGCGACTGAATAATTTGCCCTTCGCTCGAGTTCAGCTATGAATTATGAAGAATGGGTCGTCAGTCCAAGATTACCTTGTCGATTGATCTGTTACTGCGGTGGAAATGTTAAAAAGTGGATTTGGAAGTTTGTGAAATCGTAGTTTTTGAGCTAGCGCTGGATCATATTTGTTGCGATGTACATCATCTTTAACGAATAAAGTGATTTACATTCAGGGAATCAAGACAAAACTTTTTGTATGATATAATAAATCAAGTGATGAAGCCAATCTGTTTGTTTATTAACTTGGTCAATCTAATAGAAGACTTTCAAAAGTAACGATGGTAGTTCATTAAACTTATTTAGTTATAGTGAGTACGTTACATTTTTGTAAAAATGTATTATGTTTATTTATGTTATAGTAAAATGATGCATATTCTTTATTAGTAGATTTCTCGGTAGATTTCATATAATCCATTATCCAAACAACTACATTAAAAACCTTGATTTCTTTAGTCTTTGTTGAAACAACAATGGTTTGTAAATATCATTTAGTTCATTTAGTTTCAAGATATTTCTGATTGATACGTTAAACTATGATATGCTGACATCTTTGAAACCTCCTTTATCAAGTTATAAGTTCGAGGTTTCAACTTTAACAAGTAAGTGTTTCAAGCAAAATTAGTTTTCCAATGTTCTTAAAATTGTTATATAAAATGCCTACGTACCAAGGAATGCAATTTGATTTTACAATATCAAGGCATGATCAATCCCGTCTTGTATACCACGTACTGAACAGTAATCTTGTACATTTTAACTTCATCTTTGCTACGTGTTGTCAAACTCGGCTGAATCTCAATCAGCGACAGTAATAAATGTTGAGACCAAATTTTATTTACTTTTCCTGTATTTCCCGATAATTCTGCAAAATAGTAAGGCAAATGAGCATGAGATCGCATGATGATATCATTTTTGGCAAAAAAGCTTAAATAAGTCTTACTACTGTTACATCCTCTGCAGCATAATTCAGCTCAAAGTTCCTTTGCCATTACAATAATAAGAATCCATAAAATTAAACTTACTATCGATCGCTAAAGGTCGGACGATGTAATCCAGCACGAGAAATCGTCAGCGAATTTGCATTTAAAATTAATCGCGCACAATTACGGGCTCATTTTTTTCTTTTACCTTCGCACAAGCATACAACATAAGCATATAGCCGATCGAGCAGCCAAGCCAAAAAAGTGCATAGGTATTATCCTCGAGCTTTAAAAGCTCGATAACGAGATACTTCTCACAATTCATCTTGCTATTCCCGTAGATTGGCCACGCTAATGGCCGGGAGTTCTACTTTTTCTTGTTTAATTTCTCCTTCCTCTTTATTTTTCCCCCTGTACCTCGCGCCAGTGCGATCACTAGTCTATACTCAGCAGTATCGGAGCCAGCGATAATCATCTTTAATCGGTTCTATAACATTATTTGCATGTCGATGCTGCGAAAGCGCAATTATCGCGCAACTACTGCTGAGCTCGAGAAAAGCGATTTACCGGTGTATTATTAGCAATTTAAAGGTTATTTACACGACGAGGGAGGTGTTTTGTTTTATTTGTAAAGCTCATGCACACACCGTGTATTGAAAAACAAGTTCGTTTATCGCGTAGCGGAGCAACCAATTGATGCATGTACGCGCATAAAGAGATAAGCTCGCGCAATGAGCACAGCGTTCACCTTTGAAATAGTGTATCCACGTTAATTACAACGTCAATTTTTGCTTACGTGAGTTATTGTTCTCGGTTTTTGTAGCAGATTAGAGTTTGAAAATAAAGATAGTCACTGCTTGGGATCCTTTTCAGTCCCTTTACCAATCAAACATAGTTTTACAATTTTTTACAATTTTATCTTAACCAGTAAACAAAAACAAGTAAAATGCATAATCCAAATGATTTCAATCTATTTCGAATGAATTTTATAATCGGAACTTCAAATAATATAATGGACTGGAACCATGCACATGCTGAGTTAAGTTTCATCATAAAAATCGAATTCACGTTTAAAAAAACAAAAACACCAGTTGTTTTTTATGCTTGTTCATACTTAAGATCTATGGTCCATATAGTTAAAAAGTAGTGGTTGACAAGTCTCTAATTCAGCATCGAAAAATGTACTAAGGTAACGAGTCTTCATACAACTCCTGCTGTAACAGCCATTTTTATACAACTCAACATCTCTAATTTAAGACTCATAACAATAAGAATATACGTCAGTTGCACAAATTCCACTCCTGACACTTAAATCGACGGACTTCACAACTTTTCAGAATTAAAACATTGAAAACCAGCACACACTTACGAAAAAAAAAAAAAAAAAAAAAGGAGAGAGAGCCCGTGACTATGAGGTGAAAATTCCCTTGACATCGTAATAACCGGGATAATTGATGGGCCTGAATAATTCATCCACACCGTAAATAACAACACGCACGCGTCCAGAAGTCAAGTTCAATTCAGCGATTAAGGCGGCAAAAAGAGGGAGAGAGACTCGCCAGGCTACCACCACTGCAAACAAAACAACGACGTCTCTTCTTCTTATTCTTCATCGCGTTCCTCTTCGAATTATATATCCTGCCACCGGATCGTAGAAAAAGGTAATGCGATCTTGTCCATAGAAGAGATCACTCCGTCCTTTATCTCCCGTATTGTATACGCTTTCGACGATCCCCTTCCTTCTTCGAATAATAAGACACGGAAGGCGAGTCGGTTCATTTCGATTTCTGTTTCAGCGAGACACACCCACACTTCCCATATACGCGTGCATCCGCGATAGTTATATGGCATACATATACATTACGTATACGCTATTTACGGCGCATGGAGTCGTTTGGTCGTTTTTCCAGGGTAGCTCGGGAATGCAACTATCCCCCACAGTTAGAGGAAAGCAACCTGACGGCGAACAAAGAAACTTATTCCCTTCTTTTTTCTTCTCGAGCTTCCAAAGTTAATCCAGGCGGTCGAGCTGGGGAAACCTGAGAAAAAAAATACGGACCTTCCTTAATATATACTCGTGTGTATATGTATACATGTACCACAGTGCCCGAGACCACATGGCTTGGGCAACTCCTCGAGGATGGAGTCTTCGCGATGCATGGATAATGCAAGTCTACTATTGTATTGTGTGAGTGTATATCTATACACTTCGCATAGCTACTACCTTCGGTTTCAATGCTGCTTGTTTGGATTCTCCAATACTCTGAATGGATGGAAAAAAATTTGTGGAGATTTTCTTTTCGTTCGAGACGTTTTTAAAGTAGTATGAGGTGTGGACATTTTTGGTAAATAGTTACATCAACGATGGGATTTGATGGGAATCAGGTGTTAATAAGACTTAATAATACTTGTTTCACAAAGATAAAGTCTGGAAATCACGTTAGGTTCGGTATTTGTTACATACAACGCTGGTTTAACCCTTAAAACCTTATGCCTTATCGATAATATTGAACAGTAATTGATTGTAAACGTTTATGATTTTAACGTTGAGATAGAAGGTATAAATCATGCTTTCAGTATTCAAGTGGTTCTGACGATAAATCAAACATTTATCGTTTGAATCCTTATTCTGTATGGATTCCATTAAGTTGTTGTAAGATTATTGTGGCTTTAATCATGTAACTTTCAATTCTTTTGTGCTCTTTTTCCAAAACCATTTGTTTTTTTTTTTTTTTATCCAAATCAATACGGCAAGGGATGAAAGAGATTGTTAAATCCTTACATCTTACAACCAAAATGCAATAAGTTTATCATAAAAACAAAGCCTTTTAATTTCTCTCAACTCTCTCTCTCTCTCTCTCTCTCTCTGTCTTTATTCTCTTTTTTTTACTACTACCTGTGTCCATTTATTATTTACTTATTTCTCTCCGCAGAGCGTATTTTTCCACTTTAAAACTTTGCTTCACCTTTTCTCCAATCTTCATCTTTACCATCCTCTTTATATATTTTCAAGGTTGCTGTGTCAACTTGCCTAAACTGTACTTCCCTGAATATAGAAAAATAGCGGTAGTAGAAGTAGTTCAACCACTCCAGGGCAACATCTGGTATAAAAAAAAGAAATAAGAGTGTACAAACAGGAAAAAGAAAACCAGCAAGAAAAAAAGAAGTAAAAAAAAACTCCGACCAATTCACGATGTAACCAGCTCGAAGTGCGAAAACAGTTGCATCATACATATATACAGAGTGCTTTGGTAATGATCAGACAGCAAAAATTTGAACTTTTCTTCGTTTTGCCATCACCACGGTGCTTGACTTTTACTTGATATCTGTTATGCTACCGAGCTTTTCTTTGTTTTTTCCTTTTACTCTTGATGATGTCTTAGGGTGGCTATTGTTATTCTTTTTGATTCGAAAACGTCTTAATTATTTAGACTTTTATATTTGTTGCATTGTCAAAAACAGACTAAGAGTTGATTATTTTCTTTTAAACTTTTTTTTAGCAAATTTTGATACTACTCTACCATTACGACGGCCAATGAAAATAAGTTAACAACAATTCATAGTAAACTTTTTATGGTAACCTTTCAAAACTGGCATAGAGCATAGACGATATAACAGTTTTAATATTTCACAGTCTAAGGATGACATTTGTAATACGTGTAAAAAAATGTTATAAAAGAATTTTGCCCTATCACGATCTGAGATGTGTCCTTGTTATACTGAAAAAAAATTACACACGGATACAGAATAGGTCACCAAATTTTCTAAAGTAAGTTATAATTGTATATACTGACAGTGACTTTTAGAACTATAACCTAGACGCTTTGCTCACTTTCATAAATGCAGTCTGAAGAACTGCTAATAACCGTGTAAAGAAGAAAATAATTCAGCTGAGCATGAATCTGGTGTGTGTCATTTTTGACCACACTATTATGGGTTTGACCTCAATGTCAATGCAAAAACTGTAGACTAAGAACTTGAGGTCCAGGACTTATCATTTATATCGATAAAAATTTAGCTGATTTTCAAATAGCCTGTCAAACTGGTACTCTAAACATGTAAGGAAGGGAAGAGAGGAGGAGTTACTATTTGCTGCAGATGGGATATGTCAAAAGAACAAATGATAGTATTTCTTTAACTTGGTAACAAACAATACATTTACTTCATTTTAATTATAAACTACGGTTTGCAAAACCCTGGCACGGTTTGATTAACTGAAATTCCCTACAGTACTTCACCTACCTATAATATTTTTATTATTACTGCATAACAGAACCTATTACGTGTTTGGCTTTTATTTTGTCTCTCAAAAAATCTTCTGCATTTTATAAGAAGAAACGATTCACTACGAAAGAACTATTGCATACAAAGTCTTATTATAAGGGTGAATTAAATTGTAGCGCGTTAATGCACAACACATAAGGTAAGTAATAAATAAGGATGTATCTGTAATAGTGATAGAAGCTGTGATTACTACTAAATCTTATTTAAACTATAATCACGATTAACTTCTAATAAAATTCATTAAACATCTAGAGTAGATCTGATAAGATGTAGTAAAATATGAGATTGTCAAAAGTATTCTATGATTTCATGCAAGGATTTTGGCTAATTCAGAATGTGACACTGTCATTCAATATTTATTATAAGTTGTTATTTTAAATTAAGCCTAAAACTCTTGCAAAATTTACTTTATGCCACAGAATGTATAGAAAAGTAGGGCGAAAGGAATTGAAGATTATGGATTTTTGTGTTATTGTGGAAGACTATATTTTGTTCGTACGCAATCATTAGTTTGTAACATTTTATAAGAATTTAATACTTGGGACAAGAAAGTAGGATAATGATTAAATTATTGTTTTTCACGCAATATTAAGACATGAAATTATGTAAGACTTTTATATTAATGAACGAGAGAATCAATTCCTAATGGTCCATCAATACAATGATACAATTATCAGCTTAGAGAAAAGAATGGTATTTCTATTATTAAATTAACGCTTGATTTAAGAGCTACACAGAAAGGCGTCAAGTCACAAAACTTTCTTGAAATGTTATAGCTCCCTTGGGATGAAAAAGCGTTCAGAATGTTGTCATTTCAGAATCTATCACGACCATTTTTTAACTTAGTTAAATAGTTAGTCAAATGTGGCTGCTTGATCCAAGTTATACTTCAAAAAACTTTTTTCCTTGAGCCATAGAACAACGTTTGCCAGAAATAAACAATTGCCACAAATTATCCGGAGAACATCTTATTAATCTTAAAAAACTCTAAAACATAGAAGATGTAACATCAACTGTTGTAGGTAAATGCACTCGAAAGTTTCGTACTATCTTCGAAAATGCGAAGGAAGGGAAAGAGAAAAAACGCAGCAAGTCCTCACACACGTGAAGCATCCAGAATAACTTGGAGTCAGCGTAGAAGATACCCGTTCCACATATATAGGATAGCAAAAATTTCAGCACCGGAAAACGATTCGTTTTGATTCCGTAGTGCAGGCTTTGCCAGCGCTGTGCCAAAGAAAAAGGTGTGTCAAAAAAAAAAAAGAAAAAAAAAAGCAAACGAGAACAGCGCAGAGAGAAGAGATCCTTCGCTCTTCTGGAAGGAAGAAGTAACGTAAAACCCATGAAAAAAAGGAAAAGGAGTAGGCGAAGAGAAGAAGAGCGCTGCAGAGAGGAACGGAGGGGAAAGGTTTTCTGGGGAAGGTATCTTGCAAGGGAGGGTGGCGGCATCGGCTCGGTATGTACTCGCGGGCTGCTGCTGCTGCTGTTGCTACCGGAGAGTGGCAGGAGATTGAGTGTGAAACATCGGCCCATCCTTTCTCGAGCTTCCAGCGCACTCACCGATACTCGATCTATCGCCCACCCCCTTCCGCCCTTCACTCTCTATCATACGTCCTTTTTGCTCGATTCGTGCTTTTTTTTTTCTTATCCTCTCGGCCTTTTTCTGCTCGTCCTTTTATCCTTCCACTCTAGACGGCCCATCTGCATCGCAGGGCCCGGCGATGCGGAGCCGATCAAGAGCGGCGCCTCTTAAGTAAAATCCGTACGCTCCAGCAGCAAAAACGAGATCGCTGGTATCATCGTCCTTTTGCGCTATTGATTTCTCGAGTTTTTCTCAGTTCAGTTATAATTCGAAAATATATGCATTGCTATTTGGTACAGTAGCGTATTATGCAACTACATAGATGAGCTAGTGATTCTCACAGAGGTCAATTTTCCATCTTATTATTACACTCTGTGAGAAAACTTCAATTTTTAGTGCTTATTCGTGCGAATTAGTCTAATATAAGTGTCGACGAGTCTTTTTTTTCCTCCAATTTTTTTTGCACTGGATGGCAAACAGTAGTTTTTGATAAATGTAAGAAATGGTCATGTATATGAAAATTAACTAATGCTGTGATCCCAAAGATTTAAAAGACTACTTTCTTGAAATACTCGTCAGTTTGAGCCACATATTGGAAAAAATCTAGTCATCTTTCGTAAAAAGTAACGATGGCTGATAGAGTTGATGTACAAGATACGAATCCCGAGAGAGGAGTACTATCCTTAAAAATATAATGCACACCTCTGGTTTCCTGCAAAGTACTGAGTTCACGATTTCAATTAGACGTTTTGCTCGGAGCTACAATCCATTTGGCCTGCAAACGGTGAAATTGCAAGGGAAGCATTATCAACGTTAACGACCATCTTTTGGCACACGTATGTGTGCATGTATAACGTCTTATACACAGGATGGGAGTATACGTGCCCATGTACCCACACCAAAGCCGAGCAAGACTCGATAATGGAGCGATCGCCGTAATGAATCTTTCTTTATGGCGCGCCAACCTCCTCCTCCTCCTGTCCCCGGTCGAACTTCTCGTACGTAACGTCTCTTAACCGCTCGTTCGACGACGAAATCTGCGCCTTCCGCTCGCACCTCCCCCTCGTACATACATACCATCCTTTCTTTCCTTCCGACCTCCTTTTTTCCTCGTATCGGCAAATTTCGATCGCCCTTCCTTGGGAATTAGAGCGTCTCGAGGTTACCGCTTCTTATGTGATAAGTGACTTAGGAGCTTCTATTATTAATGTTTACTGAACATGAGATTCATTCAACTATCATCTGATGATTATGTTATTTAATGTTCTTAAATTGGCGAGTACTTTTAGTAGTGATCTTTAGTACGGAAAATTTCTCTTGTGGTGAGCTCATTTACCAAATAACTCTATGATGCTCAAGACTGAACATAAAAACCATTGATGAAAGGCAACAACCGAGGACTATTTCAATAGTAGTTTAGATTTCTATAAAATTTTAAAGATTCCACAATATTGACGATGTCCGTTATGACTACGTTACCGGAGGGGTATTGCTTAGTAAATGTATTTGTTCAACCCACAATGACTGGGCACTGACTATAAAATCATAAAAATTTTTATATGGAATATTAGAATTATTTCATTTAAGTACAAATTTAAAAAATGGTGACATGTAAGGTTTTATGATATCTGGTACAATTTTCTGAAATCTAAGTTTACGTAAGTCAATTAACGACTAAAGGGTTCCTAGTGGGTTTTGTTGATATCTCGTCGGTAGCATCAGATGTCTGCAGCATGTAATAAGTGCTTTGGAGCTTCAGATTTATTTTGATAATCTCTTTTCAAATATATGCCCTCAAGAAACTCATGAAATACTTTACTACCAATACAATCCCCCACAATGAGTGTAGCACAAAATACAGAACAAAGTTCAAGTAAAAAAAAGGTTAAATGCAAAACGCACTGGACATTGTGTTCCCTCGTCGACGTTATAGCAGAGAATATAGAGATATATTCTATATTCTCTGGTCGTGGCATCAATCTCACACGAATTATATCTTAAATTTTTATCTTTCCAAGCTCAATTAGAAGCTGTCGTGGTTTATCGATGTAAGAGACGCGTCAATAGGCGCGGCATGAGTGTACACTGTTGAAGCTGTTAGCACAGTTTCCAGAGTAACCAATACATCGGTTGGTGCGGTTGGGCCGAAACACCACGCTACTTCTCCGCCGAGAAACCAACCCCCTATCGAACGAAATTTCCGGAAAATTGCCAATTACCTTCCGGAGACGGTTTAACGACTTCTTCGATGGGTTTTATGCGCCCTGGCGCCTCGGCGAGATCGACTGGCCTAGGGAGAGGTGGTACTGCGTTGGAAAGTAACTTTGGAATTCGGTAGGGACTGTTTTTCTCGTTATTTTTCTAATTGGTCTAGTTTCACGAGCAATACTTTACTCACAAAAATGTGCTAATTATTTCGTGTGAATTAAGTCTGAACAAAATATTAATAATTTAGATTATACCACTGGATGGATTGAAGAAGAGTATACTTTTTTTTTCTCGTTTTAATATAACGTTTACATTACTCAATCAGAAATTCATTTGACGGAGTCAATTCGTTCCCCAATAAATATCAGCAATTTTGTCGATGTTGCAGCAGTGAATAAATATTTATTCGTTTAACGTCTGGCACGTTCATCAAGAAAGAACATGAAATTCCCATCGAGGTCAATTTTCCCGGGCGAGGCGCCAGCTGACATTTATGTGTGTTTATACACGCAGACACGGGCTGTAATTATTTTCTACAAACTCGCAGCGAAATTTCAATATTTTGGACAGACGTGTACAGAAAATCAATAACCGCGAAATGTAGAAATATGAGCCCACACTCCTTTTGTATTCGCTCGACTCCTACGCACGTCCTGCGGTAAAGCGGTAATTTGATACGTGGGTTATTTATTGGCTACTTTGCGAGGAAACCGATGTATCCCGTACAGTTGAATGGGTTCAATGATGGAGGGTTGAAACAAGAGGGAGAACAGAAATTTGTTTCTAGAGAGCAAATAAACTAAATGGCACGATGTACCGAAAATATTTTTTTTTTTGTGTTCAAAAGTTTTGCTCTGATCATGCATGGACTCCACACTGAACAGTTTATAACCAGAGTTCTATTTTACCCAAATATTCCGATGAAATCTTAATTAAATGTAGGGTTATTGTGTTGATATACCTATTTACCGTGAATTTAAGGTTATTTCGATCAACAGTTACATGTAAAAATCAAAAAGGTATTAAAGTTATCATATTTAAAAAATCGAGAGTAACACCCAGGTACCAAATCTGAAACTCTTGCAGCAACATGTTATCAGGAGTAATAGTAGAATGTCCTCGGAGAGATGAGGTAAGAAGTGATTGTTTAAAATTTCTTTTGCTAATACTAATACTATTACTGTTCATAGATAGGCTACTTGTGGTGATTTAATGGTTCATGAAGTCACCACAGCGATGCTGATGTATAACATGGATACAACGATGTGACATCTACGTGAAAGCTTTGTCAACAAAAATAATAATAATAATAATAACAATAATAATAATAATACATTTTGAGGTACTCTCTACTATATCTTCTTTTTCTAAGCCTTAAATTTTTCCTGCAAAACTACGATACAGTTAAGACACCTAACCTGTTTTTACATTTTATCATGATTGATTTAAATTTTCACTCTTTTCAAATAATGTTTACCAAAGTTTAACCCTGAAAGTTTTCATGTACGCAACATTCCTCAGGATAACAGTAGTTTCCCGATGAGAATTTATTTGTACAATGAGCCAAGCATCCAAAACAACGACAGAAAAAAGCTCACACTCGTGTAAGCGCGCCTTGGCGATCAGCAGCAGTGGATATTGCAACATCAAAGGCCAATACCTGCGGCGGCACGGCAACGGTGTTAGCAGCGCACGTGCATCGCAATACGCTTAATTGAAAGGAATCCCGGGAAACGGCGCTAGAGACATCAACCCTTTCGATTAATTAAACGAGCACTGCTCCCGGGGGCGCCCCCCGTGTGTTTATTATTACAATGTACGCATTGTGCGCGTGCTGTTTGATTAAATGTGAAAGCTCGCATGTTCATAATTTGATACGCGAGCCCGGCGTGGATTGCGTTGCAATATTTGCGTTTATGGACATTTGGAAAGGCTGGTATTGAAGGGCTTTGACGGGCATTTTCAGCGAAGTGACGTGGGTTTTTTGGCTGAATAAAAACATGCCAATTATACACTCTAAAATTATCTGAAAACAGTCGGAAGTTTATAGATCACGAAATCAAAACTATAGACGGTATTTGGATGTGAAACCTTGATGTCAGATAAATGCGATTGCTTGCTCCTTTCATTTATCCCAGATTTTTTAGATGCCTAGCATTAGAGTTACTGCACTGAGCATGATTGACGAATGATGGGTTCGCGTACGAGTTGATCTTCAAGCATTTGTTACGGTAGATTCATCGGTGTGTATATTATTAATCAAAAGAGAAAGATACGAATCCAAATACTGTATTCGACGTGTTAAATTAATCACTGTGCAGTGAAAGGTGTTAGTGGAAGAGGTGGTATTTGGTATACAATATATCTACCTTAATTTTTGCTAAACACCCCGTGCTGTTGTTTTTTGGAATTTATTTACAAGCAAAATTATCATGCGATATTTCAATGCGTGTATCGCTTTGAATTATTATAGTTAAATAAATGACCGTGCCTTTACAAAAATGATGGAGCACGTACAGGTCACACCTTTTCCTTGGAAATATGAAAATATTGTGCTGATGATAGATAGATATGTAATTGGTCGCTGTTTCTGAAAATAAATACTAATATAATGTGCAAGTCATTGAGATTATTTTGTCAGTACCAATGTGTTTTATAACTAAATTAATATATACTCGTATCAAGAAAAGCATTACTATAATTCCGAATACAAGGAATTTTTCAAGTGCATGCATTCAAAGGTTTTTTTATAAGGCCAACATACATCAACTAGATCGATTTATTGAAATAAACCAATGCAGCTTTTCTAATAATAAAAAATAGCTCATTTTTTAAACCATTATCATAATAACTATTAACTTCTAGCAATGCATTGCATACTTCGAGTTAAAATTTTTTTAGAGTTGAAAAGAAAACGTTAACCCAAGTCGTTTACACAATTAAAATCACTTGTAGACACATATCTCTAATGCACAGAATGACGAGCTTAATGTGCTAACATTTGATTAGCTAACATGCCATTATGGACATGGGCATGTGGTCTGGGCGAAACTCGGAACAATACGAGCGGAGGCTGCATTAAGTGTACATTGCTTTATTGTATCTGTAAAATTATTTCCGCGAACACAATAGCAATAAGTTGGCTAATTGTATGCGTGTACAATATGATGTACTGTGTATACAACTCAGAATAATATGTTGTGAAAGCATATGACTTTTTCAGTTAACTAAACTAATTATTGGCAAAGTTGTCGAGTATCCATAGAAACTAAAACTGAAACAATTAAACAGTACGTGACACTTCGTTGCACTTGAACTTGAACTGTTATTGAAAGCAACAGTACAGTTCAAAGATTAAAAGTAATTGATATACGATCGATGGATTTACCGGAGTTGAACTGTTGTGGGGGTATTATTATAAATTAGCTAGAGAGCGATACAATCAAAGCTATCCACAAGTTAAAAGATTTTGTCTGAGTTTTAGTAACTACACCCAGCGTTTTCCCGAGAATCATTAACATCGCGTTGATTTAACCATACAACCATAAAGTGATCACAGTTGATATTAAGCATTTGTGCGATCTCGGCATTGTTAAATCCTACGGTGTAAGCCGGTTAACTACAAAGAAGGTACTCTATGCACTGTATCCTCCTCCACCTCCTTCCATCTGAAATGGTCATAACGATAGTAATAGTGGTTTCGCTTAGACGCTTGTCGAGCTAAGCGATCGATACCTAGATTTGAATGCTTTGGGATGAGCTGCTTCTGTTACTACCACTGTTATGGCTGAGAGTGGGTAACTTCAGGGAAGAAACTAGCGGTGAGCCTTAGTGCCTATGGCGCGATGTCCTGATTTATTCAGCGCCCTCTGGAATCAGTCTCGAGGTAGCGAGCAGCTTCTTGATTGATGGTATCAATTTCGACGCTCGAGATGCTTCTTCTTCTCTCTCTCTCTCTCTCTCTCTCTCTCTTTCTGCATAGCCACTGGCTCTTTATCATTTCGCGAGGCGAGCTAAGCAGCCATTACGAGGGCGCTTCTCCTCGCGTTATTAATTGAGCGACGAGCTGTGCACTACGCTATCTCGCATGACGGCGCTGGTGTGGCACAGCGTTCCTGCACTGATGGTCATCCGTCAAAACTCTGGGCTGGTGAACAGCGTATTTTCGAGGATAGGAATTATGTATTCCAATGTTGGTTATCAAAGATGTGGTTGCTAACGTGTTTGAGATAATTCGGTAATAGTATAAGTGTAATGTGTGTAAGTTTAATTTTTAGTCTGAACGAAATAGTTGTCTTTTAATGCATGTTTTGTCAACCGTTGATTTAGATCAATGTGGAGAATTGGTACGATGTCCATAGAAACGAAAATGTATGGCATCAGAATTCTCAACTGGTGAAATGTAGATGGAAACTATTGGGTATTAAGCATCCAAAATTATAAAAAGAAATTCTCAGGGTAAGAAGAATCTACATAATATCGACTCATAGACCATTTCCTTGTATATTGTTTCAATATCTCTTTGTTAGTTTTATACGAATTAAAATTCATAATTTATGGAAAAAATCATATTTTTGAATTATTGTTGTATACTCAATGATAAGTCCACAAACGAACGTATTCATACAAACAGCAATGAGCTTTCACGTTTATCCACTACACTCGAGAGATTCATCAATTCCGAAAGCCTCTCGAGCTGGAAAGACGGTAATATTATGTTTGTCTCTAAAAAAGCGAGAAAGGCTAAAGGAACAGTTTGGTAGAGACGATAGGAGAATCCCAAGGACTCGCGTATAGCTGTACAGGTACTGTAAAAAAAAATTTCTCTAACGACGCTCAAGCAAAGCCTTGCGTATTTTCTTCTCCATCGAAACCAAGTGCGCATGCTCAAGTCACTTGAGGCCGTTTTATGATCCTTGTACATATAGGCGCTTGCTACATGACGTATATGTTGCCAACAGCATCGTCGCCTGGGCGCATATAATACGTTCTCCCGTAAATCTCTGGAGAGGCGCGGAATACTCGAGGAAAAAAATGTGACGCCGTAAGCACCAAGACGTAAATTTCTTCGCGAATCTCGGGAAGTTTTCGTACATAGACGCCTTCTATGTGAACGTGGAAGCACAGCTTTTATGTATATCGAGATGAAGAGAATATTGCGATCAAGGGAATGTCTGGAAATAAATTAATGTCACCTGAACGTTCTCACAGAAACAGTGATGCTGGCGCTCGGGCTGCACTTTGCATATTTTGTCAAGTCTTGCCTCTTCACCAGTGTATGCTCCACTGATATTTCCATAAATAATGTGTTAAGCTTTGGTTATGCGTAAACTTGAGAGTTGATTTTTTCTTGTCTCGGAAAATAAATATTAAATTGCTTGTTATATTCGAGAAAAGCAAGATACACTCCCCCATAACCACCCAAAGACGAATCGCCAATTGTATCTACTCCTTCTCCTTTGCTCGAGCGCATGAGCTCTTTTTAAATGCCACAGCGACAGCTTTTATTTTTCCAGCACCCTCTTCTACTCCTTTTCCTCTTTAATCCCTGGGCTCACAGTCACTTTAGCCGATTCTCGAGCCCCGCTAATGAAATTCGAGTCCACAAAGCCAGAGACTTTTCTTGCGACAACCACTCCCTTTGGCTCATCTTCTATCAATTCTGCTTTTCCGGGTGATCCAGCCCGTGGTTTTCGGCATCGTCTCAGGGAGTCTCGGTTGGCTATACATCACCCCAACCTTTTTTTTTGTTAAGCTTGAATCGCAACGAATCATCAACGAAAGCCCCATCATCCCTCGTAATTGAAGGGATTAGATCGAGGTAATTAATTCAAAATCAAACTCCAGCGTCTGCGATATTGATCGGAATCCGGTGCTTCTTTATCTCCGATTAACCTTTGAGTTTGCGCAGTCTACTTTAACCTGTATGCGAAAACGAAAAGAAAGGTAGGAGAACTCGGTCCAGCGGCGCATTAGCAAGCAAAGGGACTAACCCGAGGCAGGAGGGGCTCTCCCTTTTCGTGTCGTTCCGGATCTCCGACGATTCAGCTCTTTCCAGCCGCAGGTTCCACACGTGGCCTACCTTGCCGAGGAGCCTTGGAAAAAGGTAGAGAATCGGGAGATAGTGGGAACATTAGAGATAACGACGGCAGTGGTCATGGAGCCAAAGGGCGAGATAGGGAGCTCGCTGTTATCTCGTATTCTTGTTACACACGAGGTGGGTCGGTAGTTTTCTTGCCTCTAGCCGTATTTTGTGGTCGGACTGAATGTAATTCGTGAAGTCATCGGGGCTTTTGGTGGTTACGAATGTTTATGAGAAAACACGTTGATGAGACGGTAAACAGACTCATCGCTGGCGTTTATTGTTCCCTGTTTGAGCGATGCTTCTGCGTTGGGCACGTGAGTTAACCAAAGTTGTGGAATACGTTGGTTGAAGTGGTTTTTTTACAAACTATTTTTTGACCCTTATCACCAGTGCTTACCACTTCTTCGTAAACTTGGAATTTTCTTATCTAAGGGGTGGAATTCTTTGACATCTTGATAGGAAGCTAGGATAATCGATAATTTTTCATACTAGTGTATGTTTCATAGATATCTGTACTTTTTGTGATACTTTAAGATATCGAGAACTATCCGTTTTCTGATACTTTCTATCAAGTATCATATTTTTTAGTGAAACGTTTTTTGCTTAGCCCAAATAGATGTGACACAATATCCTTGGGTAATACTATACTAGTTTGTGACAAAATTCTTTTTAAAAAATTATTACATTTTGGGGAGGAACAAATTGTTCCTAAATAAACAGTCGTAGCAATTTGTGACATATCATATGACGTAAATTACACCCCAATCAATGCTTTCTATAGTGACAAATTATTTGGCCTCAAACTCAACTAGTGCCTTTCCCCTAACAAACCCGTAATCTTAGAGTGTTTGATCTTCATAACTTTTTAATCCGAGAACCTGAAATCATGTAATGTGTAAATGATTATTCGCATGGGTAAGAAAAAAATATATAAATCAATGTAATTAGTTTTCAACAATGCATCCCTCGGATGATATGGGTTAAGGCTCTAGTTTTACAGGGTTATAGGGTTGCAATTATTTTTCACTTTTGAGTGCACTCACCCAAACTAATTTGATTACTTATTTCCCTCTTCACGTTATACCGAAATTTTTTATTTGATCTTATTAATTTTATAATCAAATTTGGTTCCAATGTTTTTGAAAAATAGTAGCCACGAAAAAGTATGATAAACATTAATCTAAGGGATGAATATCCATACTATCATCAACAATAGGGTGTTGAATCTGTCTATGATTACAATGGTCACATGCTTATCTCCATTACCCCTTTAACTGATCCATTACTCCTATCCACTCTCTTGCGACTAAACCCTCATGTAACAAATCCTAGCCGTCTTACTACTTGTATAAAAAATGACCATATTTGTTACGTAAACAACTTTTTTAGGAATTTAAATAAAAATGTTTCTATAAGATCTTTATACAAATCAACAATAATAAGTGATGTACTTTAAATCATTCGAACCATACACAGGCAATTCTCGGTACATTTCTAGTGCCTTGATCGAATGCCAAAAGAAGCTACTTGTGATTTCACGTGAAATGCCTGTCAGAAAAAGCTAACTTATGATAGCTCTTTGTATTTGGAAGGTTAATAAAAAGAAGAAAACACCAAGGAGGGTGTGGGTGAATAGCTGTTCGTTCGATATACTTTTTGGTGAGTTATACGATGGGAGGAAAAAAGGTGTTGTTTCGTCGCACTATTTATGAATACGACCTCACCCATGGTTGTAAAATAACTGGAGAAAGAAATAAAGACATTTTTGTCTTTAAGAAATAAGATGTTTTTTTTATGTTAGGTCATTTAATGTATTATTAAAACTGAAATGCTTTTCGATGGAAAGAAAATAAAAAAATTAATTTAGGATTTGTGAAGAAATCTCCAATAACCCGAGCAAGAGACAACCATTTTCGCCGATGATCGTCACAACTGAGCTCCACGTAATAACGGCACAGCTGATCTTCGAGTGGCGCTCACATCTACTGCAGCAGCTTCAGTGAACGGGAAGCTTCGATGAAAAAAAAAAAAAAAAAAAAAAATCGAGAAGATCGATAAAGTCTTATTAAGGCAGAGACAACAGAAAAACTCTCGTCCAATGAGGAAAATTTCAAGTAAAATTCGCCTTATACCTCATATACACATACACAGCAAAATTAATTTCGCTCGTACCCTATTAAATTTCTTACGAACGACGAGAAAATTCCCAAGGAGTGCAAGCAGAGAAAAAACGAGGCCCTTAGACGGCTTGGCTTGATGATAAGAGACAGGCTCCAGAAGATTGTTAGTAAAATATAAAAAAAGTGTAGTTGGGAGATGAGAAAGTTTCACGTGGAAAATAAACTCTGCTCCGAGAGTCGCCCTTGTTTGCTCTTAGTATTTTCGGCAGATAGTCGGCGCTTATTACCCTCTTGTCATTCATCGGCTTTTTTTTGAGTCTTCAATTTAAACTGATTTTCGCGTGTGAAAACGGACGCTCGTTTATTTTGACACACTTTTCCGGGGCAACGCTTCTCGAGAGTCTTCTCATTTAATTCGAGGATTTTGAAAGGAGCTTGAGAGTGTTTGGGTGCTCTTTCTGTTTCGTCAAAAAAACTTTAAGGGGAACATAATCTCGTGTAGGTGTCGTTTTCTTAATGTATTAGAGCGAGATTAAAAAAAAAAACAATTTGTTGAGAGTGAAAATTTCCTTATTTACTCGATCCAAAAATTTATTCATGAACTTTCTTATATAATAAAGACTTTATTAATGAACTTGAAAAATAATTTGTCGAATAAAATTGGACTTTCTTTCTTTTTTATAAACTTTCATTTAATTTGCTTCCTTTTCTCTCTTTTTGTCTACAATAATTTTAATTATTAAACTTTGTAACAATTCCTAACATTTGATTAAAAATTTTAGAACAATCTTGGTTTTACAGACATTGCATGTGTTACATTCAATAATACGATATAGGGTAAGTGTACCTATCTCCGTGGCACGTACTGAAAATTCCAACTTAAATGCACCATAAAAAATGGTATACTAAAATTTTTTGGAATACTTTTTTTTCAAATCTTACATAATCTCTTACGGAATATTAAAAAAAATTTTATGAAGCTAAAACTGCAGTAGAATATTTTTAAAACGAATAAAAACGGTATGCTGGTATTACCGTGGTTGTGTACCTATTACCGTGTACGTATTACCGCGGATGTATAGGGTTATGTTTACGTACGCTCACCGCGGAAATACGTACACAATCAGTTAATGAGCGCGTTGTACCAAATACCGTGGAAAATAATTATTTACTCAAAATATACACAAATATTTCTGTTTGAATTGCATCTACATTAACGTCATTTTAGATTATTAAAATTGAAAAATTATTTTATATGAAACATTTCTTATTTTGAGCAAGTAATCATCAGTTTTTCAAAATCCACGGTAATAGGGCAGAGCACGGAGATAGGTACACTTACCCCTAATATAATAAAGGATGTTAACACGACTTTAGGGGCCCACTCAGCACCCATTTTATTTATCCATTTAGTTCAATGTATCAACCACATCGGGATTATTGAGACAACTTATCTCGTCACCAACTGGCCCCCCACTGAGTTTTCCATTTAGGATTTCGTTGGTTTCTCCGAGGCTAGAACGCTAATTAGTCGGTACGTTAGGTTAGGAGTTGAGATTTTCCTTAGTAAAGTACACGAAATAACTTGTTATTCGTAAGTATTTGTTTAAACGCCAGTGTAAGACAAGTTTTAATTGTTGAAATCATTTACTTTGATGATTGGTTTTGATTGAAAACTGAGTTGAGGTTAGGTTGCACATGATTCTTGCCATAATTGGCTGCTCCCTCCAACATCGTATAACTGACAAATAAGCAATAAGTCTATGTTTATAAACTTTCGAAACGTAAACACTTCAAGTTTCCAGAAGTCAACAATAAATGACAGTCCACTTGACAATTACTTTTCACGATTTGTATTTATTTCATCGCGTTATCGAGCTCCAGCACAACAAAACTGTCATATCTGCATGAAAAAGTCCAGTCGTAAAAAGCTCCTTACGAAGGATGAAAAAGAAAGAGCTGTCATAAAATCCCTCGAAACAATAAAACCAAGTAGGAAATATTTTCTCCGTGCCAGCATCCCAAGAAATGGCCGAGCCAACGGCAATAATAAAATACACACAGCAACAGAGAGGGAGAGAGTTCCACCCTTCCGTCAAAAAGGGAACTCGAACGCAGAAACAGACTCACCCGTGGCGAAGAAGCACCAGTGCGGAGCATCGTACAATTAAATTCCTATTTAATAAAGCATCCTCGGGCATCCCCACGCAGCGATACGCACATAACGACCCAGGAATCCACGTTCAAGTGCACCTACACATCGAAACGTACATGGTACACACGCAAACGCGCAGGGTGAGACATTGTCATTTCAAAGGTGTCCCGTGTTGGGTGAGGGTAGCGCGGAATTCGGCTCGCCCGCGGAGGAGGCAGCTCTAATGAAAACGCGCGCGGGCTTTTGTGCGCCGCACCACGCCGTTTCCAAAAGCCGGGCCATCGAGAGCTTTGCCACCCCCCCCCCCTTTTAGATACTCCTACACCCGTTGCTTTTATTTTTCGGAAGTTTGCGCTTCGCTAGGCATTTTCTTGCAATTCGGATTAATTAGGCAGGGCTTTTGGGACGGAATTTGGGAACACTGTGTGCTCGGGCTTTGTTCCGTGTTTCGCGGGTCTTTTTTTCCCCGAGTACACCTGCATCACTGGCGCCGGCATTGGGGAAAATTTCGAGGGATAGGTATGTAAGGGCACAGGCGCTTTTAATGAATATTTATGAGTCCTTTGCTCTGCGAGCAATAATGACACGGTTGCCTTTGAAAGCTTTGCGCGTGAAATCGCGTGTGTGTTGTCGAGGCACTGTGTTTGGGTACGGGGGCGTTGGCAATTAATTCGACCTTTTTTTTTGCTTCAAGAGTCGCGATTACCTCGAAAAAGTAAATCAATGATTAGTACTCATGATTGAATTCACGCAAACAAATGAAATTTTAAAAAGTCTGCTGAAAGCTCGTTAAAAAATTTAAATAGTGATTTTCTCCATTGGTTGTGTTCGATAAGGCGCACCGCGTTTTCATACGCTGTGTGTCCGAGTCAACTTTTTTTGAAATGATTTTAACTCCATCAATTAAGCAAGTCCTGTTTACGGATGGTATTTATAATTAATTTAATTTTTCTATGATTTGAATTCAAATTAATTTTAATAAATAAAATACGCTGCAAAGCAATTCAACAGTACGACTTTTATGAAACACTGATTCGTATTTATTCATTTTTTTCCTTTTGAGTCTAGTTTATTAAAAAATCACTATAACTATTATATTACAGAGTAACAAATGATTCTTGGAAAATAAGACCTGTGTAAAGTTTTGAATTTTTTTTTTTTATTTACAAAACTTTAGAAATGTTTTTTTATGAAGCAGTTTAACAAGCATTTCACAAATTATTTATCATTTTATTATAAATTGTAGGAAATTCGTTATTTATTCATAATTTATTAATAATGATAAAAAAATATAGGCAAAGTAATTGAAAAATTAGTTTTTTTTAATAGCAACCCGCAGCTAATTCAGTCGTATTGTCATAGTTTTTTTGTAATATCTATTTTTCTTTTGACAAACACGATGTTGATAAGACTTTCTGATTTTTCTTAGATTTATAACAAATTTCAATAATTTTTATATAAAAAACAAAAGTGTTGTATCGACTAATTTATTTTAAAATGTTTAGTATTTCTACAGCTAAAACGAAAAATAATACAAATAGAGTTTTTTAAAAGAACTTTTTATAACAAATAAGAGTTTAACATGTTTTTGCTTTTTAAAAAAAGGGAGACAAATTTTACCTTTCTGAAATAAAAAAAAAAGACCACAATAATTGTATGTATTGATGTATAGGCTTTTTTGTAGGTGATTATGCGTGTATGTCTATACATATAAGAAAACTTTTTCATATACTGCAATAATTTTTTAACGTGAATGGATCATTTAGGAATTTTTAAAAGTATTTCCTGATCCATATTAGCTTAAAAAATGTATATTTTAAAAAAGTTGATATTTTTTATACGAAACAATAATTTTTTTCTTTTATTCATGCGACTCAATAAAACCTTTTAGCCTGAATATAGAATTATTTTGAAGGCCATGACTCAATAGGACTTTTTAATTTTTTTTTTTTTAACTAATTACGTTTCTTTATATGTTTCCTGACAAATAAAATATCATTATTTTGAAACTGTTTTAATTATTTATTAAAATTTTATTTAAGCTTAAAAAATAATAAAAAGTTGTTTTCGAAAAAAAGTTTTGTATCTTATGTGATATTTTGTACTTAAAAGTTCGTTATGATTAAATAAAAATGCATGATAAAATTACTTTTCAATTAAAAATTACATGTTTTAATTTTATTTTTGGGCTTTCTTCAGAATAAAGACAGAAGCAAGGTATCATTTAATCTATAGCATTAATTTTTGTGTCATAATGAGGCAAGAATTGAATATTTTTAAATGAAAGGTAGAAGAATACACCAGGTTCAAAGTTTTATTTTTGTTTAAAGTGACACAAAACCCACAATAGTGAATTACGTTCCTTTTTTATTTTTACCTTGGATTCGTAATTAACGTCAACAAAATCCCCTAGTACCAATTTCTGAGACGAAAGATCCATTTCATAATTTTTTTTCTAGTACTGTTTTTTTGAGGAAGTTTGTGGGGTTACGACACTCCCCTTCACCAGTTTTTGTGGCAATGATGCAGGTGTTAGTGGTGATAAACACTTCTGAAAGCTTAAGGAACACGTAAAAAAGAGAATTTGTTGAACTGGAGCTATTGCACAGGTTTTCCACACTTTCAGACTTATTTACTGGACTAGTATTTATCAACCAATACCTTGATTGGCTTATGGTCCATTTGGATTTAAAATCGCTTAATCCAACCTTACTGTACAATTGCCATTTATATGTCATTGGAGACGAGTTAACGTCACGTTACAGTGGACTGGAGGGAAAAAAAAATCACCAACATTAGATATGAAATAGGAGAAAGGTAGAAAGTACGCGGTATAAGAGAAATGTTAAGCCAAACGAGAGAAAAGGAGAAGGGATATGGAAAAGCCATCCGGAAGCAATTCGGTAAGTACACGTCGATTTACGTCCAGAGGCGCTCGATGGTTCACCTATAGCCCTTATCCGCCTGTAATCGATGAGAAAAAGACGAGGGAGCGAAAGATAGAGACAAACGGGAGAGCGAGAACGAGGCGGCGATGTTATTGTACAGGATCTACTGCCTCAGCTCCCATATTTCATATCGCAAGTGGTCCCGTCGTACGTAATACGCGTACGTATATATATATACGCATACACACACTCGCAACAGTCTCCTTCCTGATATCGCCTATCTTACGACGTTATTTGGGGAAGTGCCTCGAGAATAGAGATGCTCTCAAGTGCCATCCAAGTCTCTCTCTCTCTCTCTCTCTCTCTCTTAGTGTCGCTTCAACTCTCTTCCAGCCTTTCTCTAGCGTTCTTGCACTGTTTATACGAATAGATGGCGAGTAGGAAAAAAAAGTCAAAGCGGAAAACAAGAAGATAGTTTTTTTTTTTTTGGTAGTAGGTGTAGGTGTGTTGGAATTTTTATCGAGATCTGCCGATACTTGTTCATTCAAGACAAGAGTCGTTAACCCTTTCACTTCTGGGGCACGGATTTAATATGATGTATTGAGATACAGATTTAATTGGGAAACACCCGATCGTTTTGTTTCTGCCTTTACGTGCGTATATTTTGTCTTTTATCTAGATTTAATTTTGGTTCTACTCGAGAAAAATCCATAAAGTCGAAGAAATAATCTTATCTTATTGAGTAGTCAGTGCCAGACATGGACCAGGCGAGATTGATTCGTTTGATTATCATCTAATGAAGTTTTCGTACAGTATAATTTATAATATACGTTACGCGTGTACTTTGCTCATCAATTTATGAAGACAAAACGATATTGTACGTTAATGACATTCACCTTACAATCAAGGATAAACAGGAGACCAAGAGCTCGTCGTCCATTCCGAAAGGGTACATTGACTTTTGATCCAAACATTTTTCAAATTACACGCAGTAGAGCAATATCTCGTGATAGTCGTACGATTTCACGGGTTATGTAGCGGAAAAACGTTTACGACCGCGGTAAATCTATGAATGAACTAATTTACCGTTTCTAACTTACGAAGTATGTATGATATAGCTCTTTTGACAAATCCATCATTGTAGTTGGTAAAGAAGAGATTAGGCGTAAGTTTATTTCATGGTAATTTTTGTTTTCCAAGTACTTGCGTTATTCGCGTCCCAATTGAAATAATTACACGAGTCACCGACAAGCTCTCCACTTCTGATTACTTTGTGAAAATGACAGATGCCAAGCCGAAAGACGTGCCCCCCTCGACGTGTACGAAAACACACGCGTCATACAAAGAGAAAGGCAGACAAATCATCCAACGAAAGAGAGAGAGAGAGGGTATGCATAGTAGTTCCAGTGCTGAAGCCAAGGCTCATTTCTGATGTTGACTAATGCCGAGCGATTCGTTCCACCACTCGACAGCTTCCAAAATCCCATTCTTACGCCGCACCCACACTATGCGTGCATGCATGTACCCTTTCTACTCTAAAATCCCTCGTCTCAGGCTCGGCGTGTATTACGCGTACTCGTGAAAAGCGACTTATCCTACCGACTTCGAAAGGGAGTCGGGATGGTTTTGCGCTTGGGATCTATTGTTGGGGATAAATAAATGGCCTTGCGAGAAGGGGGGCTACGTTACCTTTACGAAGGCCTTAATCCAGTCTTGCGGCATTTAATTTCGTTTTAACGACCAAAGTTGGATACGCGAAAGAGAAGCGCTAGAGTTTATTTTAATAATTAATTAGCCCGGTAGCAGTGAGCTTGGAGTTTGATACCACGTCGTTGTCGAATTTCAGTTCCATCAATTAACTGCAAGAAAACATGCATGGGGGATGTTTCAATTCGTATCTAACCAACACAACGTACCCATTGCCATTATAGAGAATATATATATACCATACTGACAATGAATACATACGTCTTTCTTTATTCTTATGTGGGATAACAACTTTAATCTGGCCAATTAAAATGAGTAATAAATTATTCGGTTTTCAAGAACTACTTTTCAATTGCGTATATTTTTTATACATTACGATTGCAGCGATGAATACGACATCAAGTTATCATGTAAGAAGTAAGTTCCAAGGAAGTGATGTCCTAAAATAATAATTATATTTAATGATGTATTAATATTCTTCATTTAGGGTGTAGAAGTCCATTCGAGAAAATTAGCATGTAAACTAGTGAAATTTTCTAGGGAAGCACTGAAATCTGTTGCCTACTCCTAGAACTTAGCTCGTTTTATGACTTAGTTTAATGAAAAGGTAATCATTTCATCAATTGAATCGAATTTGAAACCATAAAAACCAAAGTAATAATCACTTGTTCGTGAACTTGTATTTTTATTTAAAGCAATCCATATTTGGAACGATGAAAGAAGACACCTATCGTCCAACTGAATTTCCACACGAACTCGTTAAGGATCCATCATATGCATAGCAGCAAAAAAATACGCGAAGCCAGCGATGTAAGATAAAACCATTAAAATCCTCAGAGACGCAACCACGTTTCTACTTGCAACGAAAAAACGTAGCAACAGATTACAATCGTCCGGGCGAATTGCAAATCGATTTTATGGGAAACCGATTTCTCTGCAGAATCGCGTGCATTATGGGCATGGTATATGAAAATTGCTGTACACGTTTGCAATTTTCTAGCTAAATACTCTGAGAGATACTAGATCATTGATTTACGATTGTGTTTGCGTCCACGGGAAAGAGGAAGAAGCTATAACAACGATAGAGATAGTTGGGTGACTTTGGGTGTACGGTGTACGCGTATAGAGTTTTACGAGCACGACAGACGCAGCTCCGCTTTAATAGTCCACGCGTGAATGTGTATCTGTTACAATGTTTGTTTATACGTGCCATTATGGGACCTACAACTTTGGCTGTTACTATAGTATTCAGAACAGTGGTTTTCCACGCTTGTACATTTATCTATGTACCAGATATATGGTGGAATTGGAGTTGATAATACAACGTACCATTTTTCCTCATTTAAAATACTACCTATAATTATCTTAACTGCATTGCAGTATAGACATCATCTTCGACATTTTTCATCTTCAAAACTAAATGTCTATACTCAGTTTCCTTTGTACGTGCATCACAAAGACGAAATTCCAATGAATCGTCCTCTATAAATCCCAAGTAGCATTCCCGCATACCCCGATGCCCGTTTCATTTAATATTTCAACGAAATGCAAAACATTCACCGGTGCAAAAAGTCAGTTTCCCGTTCAATCCATCCCCATCCATCTTCCACTGCCGTCACTGCAACTCCAGGCATTTCCTCTTCTACCGTCTCCTCCGATGGTGCGCATATCGAAGCGCAAGAAGAAACAATAGCTCGCCTTTTCTATCTATACAGCAACCGGTATTCGTTACGAGCTTGCTCGTATAACATCATCCCTGTAATGCATACTCCTTTCCACGCCCGAGTAAAGTTACGCGCCTCGGGACGGGCATACTTTTTAACGATCGAATCCTTTGAGATCGTTTCGTTCTCGATATCTTAGCTCGGTGCTACGCGTGTACACACTTATACGCGAACGAGAAGCGAAGAGGAGGAATAGAAAGAAGGTGGAGGAGTGCCTCTGCGTTATACGATCTGGCTGCCCATTAACCTAATCGTTTTTCTTGCTCTTCTTGTACTCCTTCTCTTCTCTGCGAGATCGAGCTTGGATGGTTTCGTTGCACTATCGACATTGAACCGGAATATCTCATTTCGGATGGATGAGTCAGTTGATTTGTTCGAGGAAGCTGATTTTCACGGTGGTTTTATTATTGTTTCTACCTTATTTTCTTGCGGTAATTAACAAGAACATAGGGGTTTCAATGATCATTCCGTAGGTCAACTTTGGGTACGAATCCAATGCAACATTTACATACTTACTTGTTTTGAAAATCTAGTATAAACTACTGAATTTACTTACGAGTAAACAGGAAATAACAATCAAGTAGGTTTTATTTGGATGCTCTCTTACGTACCTGAAACAGAAATATAAGGAAAAAAATTAATATCGATGCAATATATGATTGTGTTGCTCTGTTGGAAAATATCAAATATTACGATTTATGGTATATTTTTGTTTATAAAATAATTCCATCTCCCTAAGTCAAGTAATCAGGTTTCTGAGTCAACCAGCTTTGAGCTATACATGAAAAATCGGAAATAATCATCGTGCTATTGCAGCCAGAAATCGGTTGCTTCGATGTATCTAGTGTACACAAAGTAAATGCTTTCTGGCTACAGACACGTAATAGTAGTTCTCGTCACTGGTGCATATCAGTGCATACTTGATGCATTATGAATATTTACTTTATAACTACCTTCTTACATCTTTTTTTAAATTTTATAACTGTATTTTCTCTGCCAACGGAACCCTTCAAATCAAAGCAACGATATTTTCCGTTGTTGTAAGTTTCTGTTCGTAATGATCAAATCGTGTATTACTGACAAAAAAACGTTTTTGGAAGTTAGGTGAGGTAAAAATTGGAGAACCAAGTGGTTCGAGTGTACTTAGTATATGAGGGCCTGGATGATCCTTTGTCTTCATCCGTAGATTTACTAACCTCGTACAAAAGTACTTGACCAGAATTTCGTTGTTCCACTAAGTTGGGTGAGATAGACAAAAATTATCCAAAGAATAACAATTAAGACGTGTGCCTACTATCTGTGCCTGACAACATAAACCCACTATTAGCCAACCACTAACCTGACCACATAACTACTTAGAATAACGATAATAATTTATACGAACCCTTAACTATCCTAATTAATGAGCTTACGTAAGCATATTGCTCAGTCAGCTCTACTTCTCCAAAATAAATAAAGTACAAGGAATTAATTTAATAAGTTGCAATCATTTTAAAAAAAATTTACTTCTTTGTGAATTCACTTTGATTAAATAAAGTTACATTAAAATGTCATTATTAATATAGTGGTCTAAACGTGGTTTAAGTCTGATAGGAATCTCGTAAGATTTTCAACAACCATCAAGCAAACAAATCTCTTGAAATCCACGACTTGACAAATAATCCCCCCAAGGAAGTATCATGCAAACAGAGAAAAAGAGGGTGGAGAAAAAAATGAAAGTATTATATGCGCAAAGGCTGAGAGTCAGTAAGTCGAAAGGGAACGATTCTTCAGCCACGTTCTCCCGCAGTTCCTTATCGCATCAAGTTACTTTTCGAGATAAGGGAAAAAAAGTAAGAGAGGAAAAGAAACGGGGCCCTCGGCACCTTTTTTGCGAGTAATTGGCCAAAGCAGCGGATCCAGCACCTCTTTAATCTCGTGGGGTCTCCGGGACGCCACGCCCGTTAATTCGTTGCAGGTGATACGCTCGAGATGTTCTCTTTTCTCACTCGTTTTCGCCTTTTTATCTCGACATTGCATTGAAGAAGAAGGGAATGGTCGAGATTTTGTGTACGATGCTGCAGTCTACCAGTATTGAGTAAACTAAACTCGTATGGCGATCTTCTTGGCAAAATTGTTTAGTTTTTATTACTACAAACAATTTTCTTTACATTGCTGAGCTGCAGCTTTCAAGTGTTTAATCCTTGTCAGAGATATGATTGTAACTGATAAGAATAATCAATGTTTCCTCTCTAATTTTTTTGGGAAATTAATTTGCACCCATTTTATCTCAATCATGACGTAATATTCTTCTGTTGATCTTCAGAGGAAAATTCAGAAGTAAAAAAAAAAAAAAAAACATACATTTTTTAAAGCAATGTTTCATCGACTGGAGCATCGACTTTTATTTAACACTGAAGGGAATTATTTGACGTACTGAGATTCCCTCGCACATTAGATGTAACAGTCAAAAGTGCTTTTGGTTTTTAAATAATTTCAGTAAATTTCCTTTAGTGTTTAATAAAAGCCTGGAAAGGTTGACGCTCCAGCCGACGATACGTTGCTATAAACAAAAATTGTGTTTTTTTTTATTTCTGAATTTGCCCCACGATCAACAACAAAAAATAGTACATAATACTAACATGGGGGGTAAGAAACAGTTCAACTTCTATCCAAATTGTTATGTAATATAAGAAGATTTATACGTTACTATTTGTGTAAATCTGACATTGTTGACAGTCTCATCACCATCTTACATACTGCTGTGAATAAAAATGTATACTTCGCTTATAGAGCAAGGCAAACAAAACCAGAGTTTTCATATACATGAGGAAATCCACAAAATATATCCTGTTTTTATCTCCAATATTCAAATGAAAAATTTTTCTTAAGCACACCCTTGAGAGATATTATATATATCGATTATATCGATTATATATATACATATATTCGATATATATCGAAGACGATCACGTGCGAGAGGAAAAGAGAAATAGATGGTAAGAAACAAGCATCGAGCTCGACCGATTACAAAATCATGCCTGGCATGAAATAGCAATGCGTTTACATATTTATGTGCGAACGTGTCTGCCCCTGTACACCACGTGCCTACATGAAAACTCACACGCACACGATTTAGTCGATACATAAGCGCCTCGCACCCTCCGACGTCTAGTGTCTCTTCACCTAGCGATGTTTTAAAATATAAATTTGGTACTCCGAGCACGTGCTCGACCGAATTATTCGTTGCGGTCGGAAAATTCTCAGTCGTGTATTGGACAATGAAATCGTCTAATTGAGAAGGATGGTAATACGAACGGACTATAATTGAGGAATTATTGTTATATTCTTTAGTGAACTTTTTTTTTTGTTTGGTAAAAAAAATTGACTGTGCTCCCCTTTTGGGAAAAGCAAAGTAAGGACTAGTCATATTACTATTATGGGGCTTATGGAAATTACCCTTGATACAGAAAAAGAATGAAATGAAACAGCGTTTTGAATACTTAAAAGTGACCTTCTACAGCAACGATTCCAATCAATCAAGGAAACGCGCAATCTTCGGAAAAGAAAGAGTCGCGTTGTCGAAAAAAGGAGAATTATCGCATCCGACCGTGAAGCTTCGATCCGTGCTGGGCTACCGTAATGGTGGAGGAGCACAGAGCCCACCCTAACTTTCTTGTACTTCTTTTTCTTGCTCTGGTCTGCAAGAAAAACGACACGGTTAATTCGTTATCGCGCGTCCGGGTCCGAAGATTAATCGGTTAGTCGCAAAAGCGACGAAATCAACCTTCAAAGGGAGAGCGAAAGGGAGGGGGGAAACGAGATTGGGAAAGCGAAGTCGGAGGTGCAATGCGCGGAAATCAATGGAGGAATGAATTTTTTTTTTTTTGAGAATTTAATTGTCTTCATTGAATTTTTAAGATTTATGGTAGCACGAAAAATGATTTTAATAAAAAGTTATTCAGAATATCTTATAACAATTGAAAACTATTTTACGTGGTTAAGTTTTTATCACAAGTTATTGTGATGATAGAGGTTTGATTGTTTGAAATAAAAAATCGTAACGTACGTTTGGTTTTGCTCATTTAACATTTTAGCTAACGTTGAACTATTTTGGATTCTTGGTTGAGGTGATAAGTTATGTTTTTAATTGTGATGGATACCATAACGCTTCTTTATCCACAATATAAGAATCTTCTTACGCAAATCATAGCGTTTTCTCTGTTTCTCAAAACTCAGTGAATATAACACCTTTGTGAATTCCCACAAAAAAAACATACACCGTAACGAACCATGACTACGCCTTTAGAGACAAAAAAACTCGTATACGAACAGCAGTTAAAAGGAAGTGAAAGAAGGAGAAAAAGAATAGATGCAACCCTTCATCCTCGACAAAACTGCATGTATACGGTCGAAGTTCAAAGTCCACCGCAGAGATCTGCTGGTCAAGCTGCCTGAATCTTTGATGACGCTGATGGTAGAGTCGTGGTGTGCGGTGGTAACTGTGGCAAAGGGTTGCAATGCCGTAACCAGAAGATATAGGGATAGAACAGCCGAACGAGCGCGCATTGCCATACCGCAGGCTTGAGGGACACGCCATGGGTTCGAGGAGTTAATTGATCGTTTATAGCCACTGTTAGAGCTGAATTATCACGCCTATCCTCTCACGAAAGATTGTTTGTGTTGCTCTTTACAACTCCTTGCCTAACCTGGGTTTGTGCCAAAAAATGGGATCTACTAGTTTGATACGTTATAAAAATTGTTGGAGCTGCTCTAACAACTGACAATTGATTTTGACTTGGTCCTACGTCTACGGTTCCAGTAGCTGAGATGATATTTGCAGAATACTGAGTGGCTGCCACCCACCATTTCACTGCGCTCTTTCTCAACTTGTGTAAGTCATTGTTTAATCCAGAAACACAAGTTATAAGCTCATAAATAACGAAAATTAATTATCATATTAACTAGGTCGACGATCACTTGCTTTTTTGCCTTTTAATTTAAATAAATGAACTCCTGATAATGGAATATAAAAGCATGGCTGTATTTTATTGTCTAAAACATATTTCCAATATTTCGGTGTCCTTCTGACACCCTCCTTAGGGAACTAAATCAAGAACATAGGAATTGCTGTTACATTGTTACAATGTTGTTGAATTACAAATTTAATACTTAATACTAAACCATAGAATACCTATAAAAATGCGAAAATGGAAACAAGACACCGCATGGCTAGGAGAAAGCTGAGTCAATCAAAGTCATCATCACGCATCCGCCAGTGATGTTACAATAAATTATAAAATATGTACATTGTTTAATTTACAAGCTATTTATAAAAACAATAAAAGTTATTAACAAAATTGTACAAAATGATTAGAAGGCAATATCACTTCAGACAGATATCACTTTCTCCTAGCCATGCGGTGTCTTGTTTCCATTTTTGCATTTTCATAGGTATTCTATGGTTTAGTATTTAGTATTAAATTTGTAATTCAACAACTTTGTAACAATGTAACAACAATTTCTATGTTCTTCATTTAGTTCCCTGAGGAGGGTGTCAGAAGGACACCGAAATATTGGAAATATGTTTTAGACAGTAAAATACAGCCAGGCTTTTATATTCCATTATCAGGAGTTCATTTATTTAATGAAAATTAATTATCTTGTGAATATAAGTAGAAAACATGGTAGATTTCAGTATAGATCCAGGTCTCCATTGTATAAGCATGAAATTCCACTTTTTTCATCATTAAATGTGAGATGGAGATCATCTTTAATTGTGTCTAGAACTTAGAAAAGTCCTTCTACTAAATCAATGCAAATGAAATAAGGAAATAGTGTGAGCTCTGGATAACATGCTAAATGCTCGATCTCAAAGCCAGTATTTTGTCAAGCTAAACATTAATAGGATCAAAGCTACTTTCAAAAAGCGAAACTGATAGATCAACAATACAGACGCACATAGAACAGAAACATTAAAAAACGGAGACCAGTCGGTTTTTGTAACGGACCATACAAAAAATGTTGAAACAATTAAAAATACACTTTGAGTGATTAGTTATTCTGGCCTTAGATATGCCAGTTTTTATAAAATGAATCACATACACTACTATTAAATTAAATAATGTATGAAAAGACTGCAAATGTTTCTGTAATTTTTTTTTAAATAATCTTGAAACTAACATTGGAACGGTATCCTGTCATTTCAAGTAATAATAAAAGTCAATAATTTATAACAAAGGCAAAACACTTGTATAAGGTATTCCATAGAACCATTTTAAGACATCAAAAATTGCAAGGACTCTTTACGGAAGAGTCAAGCTCTTTGTACTGTAAACTGTCAGAATCCAATAATTATTCATTTTAATAGTTATTTACGACATGATGTTTGTTAAATGTATAAACAAGCAACCTTGTGCCTGAAAAGTTTTTCATTGCAGGTGATATTGATAATATAAAATAGTAAACAGACGTACAACAATTTTCAAACAAAGTCTATGGTCAAGTTCGTTCTGGACCCTTCAATCCTAATGCCATTAATTTTTTCATACAACTTTAAATATTTATTACAAGTGTTAAGCTCATCCCATTTTTCAGCGACTAAAGAAAAATCATATACTTTGTGCACAAAGTAATACACTAGTAGTATACTAATAAATACGATAGTAAGAATGACAGTAATGAACGGTAAAAATATATGTAGCTTTCCTTTCAAAACGACTTTTTTTTAAACGGATATTATCGCGATATATTAACCAATACCATTTAACGATGCACACAGTAAATCAAGTTTGATTTTTATTGATTTTTCAACATCCATTTATCTTTCTGTTGGAAGTTAAATCTCCATAGAAACAGTAGTTATTTTCCAAGCTCCATGTTTCTATATTTAAGAAATAATAGTAGTAATGATAATAATGATAATAAAAATAATAATAATAATAATAGCAATAATAAAATAATCACAATAAAAATTACATCAGTAAATTGTTCTAAAATTAATTCGGTGTCGACGGCTTTTATTGAGATTTTAATGATGCATCATTTTCGACGTGAGTTACAAGTTAAAAAAGTAACTAAAAACTCCTATACGGTCACTCTTCACGAGTACAATCCGTTTAATAGTGTTTATTTTCAAATACCTCTTTCCACGGAAGTCAACTTACTTCCTAATAAGTTGTAAAACGTGTATGGATATCCACTCAACATATATTACCACCAGAATGAAGTATTAACAAATTTTAAAACCAACATCAGTTCTACAGCAAAAAATTACGAGTTTGGTCGCTATGGTGCAATATTTGCAATACTATTTAGATTTATTAATTTTTCATTAATTACAACAAACCATAAACCTCATTGGGATACATTTCCAAAGTATGAAGTAGATCTTGGTCTCCATCAAGCACATTTTAGCGACTTATTGGACAATCACTTGGAAACCGACTTTTATATTGTAAAAGAAAAGTTTTCTTTTATAATTTAACACAATGCTTATTCGGTGATGTCGATTCCGTGGAATTTAATTGTGATATTATTACTCAATGCAATTCTTATTGCATTATTTACAATTTGTAAAAAATGTGTTCGATTAGAAGGTAACTTTTGGAACATCCACAACATCACTCTTATTTTGATTGGCCAAAGTGGAATTTGGGTTCCTCGTAGAAATATTGGAAAAATTTTTCTTCTAGTTTTGACTTGCATATCATACAACAACTTTTTGATGTACGATATAGCTTACTGAAGTTCCATAACTTCAAAACTATTGATGACATTCTCAATGCAACAATTATATTTCACACTGATTTATTAACTCGAAACAGATTAGTGTACGTTAAAAAAGAGTGTTCCAAAATATATGAACATTTCTTGAGAAAAGTTAAAGTGGTATCGAGAAACAATTCTTGGGTTGATCAAGTCCATGTGCTCTTTTCTGCAAACATCAATTTGATTATTAATTACATTCTATATGGAAACTTAATCGCAAATTCATACAACGAGAATAATAGTAACAAGAATCGATGTGATTCCTCAATATGTTGACCCCCGGAAATTGGTGCATACTTACGTACTTCCACCAAATTCATTTTATATTCTTCAGTTTAACACGATACTACGTACAGTCTTTGAATCAGGTATCGACGATTTTTGCACGAAGCACTCCAATTTTTTTTTTCATCGTTAAGTATTTAGAGAAAAATTCAAATACAAAGATTATAAATATCTGATGACTGTAACAAGGAATAGCAGCAAATGCAAAGATTTAGTATTTTCAACAATAAATGGAAAGTATACCAATCCTAGTCAATTATCTTTGAGTGAAAATTCTTCTATAAGTGTTAGATTGTCCTATTTTCTTAGTGTAGGATATGCCGTAGCGTTTTTCTCATTTGTATTTGAAATTATGTATCATAAAAAAAATCCTTTCAATGGTTTAATAGAAAAATTTACTTCTGAAGAAAATTAGAAGTTTTTCATGCGATGACGTGATTAGCTATTATTGACTCTTGACAGGTTGTCCTAAATTATGTACACTTTTGTCTTACATACGTTAACAGTTACCGTTGAGGACGCTTGATATTATTGTAAAAATTGTGTAATATTTAATTAATACATATATTTATGTTTATTTAATGTATGTATTTAATTACTTGTACTATGTAATCATTCAACCATTGTACAGTTTGTATTTGCACCTAAATTAACTAAAAAAATTTTAAAAAATTCTAACATAGAAGGTTTATTTCAAGTTATCAATCTCTATTATTATAAATTTCAAGTTGTGAGATTGAATTTGGCACTCGATACTGATTTAGGTATAAAAATAGTTTAAAATGGTGCTTTTTGTCTATGTGAATTTGTGTAGTTGACTCTACGTTATTTCGTCACAAATTTGCCTGCGAGTATGTACACGCTTGATTGATACAATCTTGATTCTTTTTTTTCATCAGTTTGTTAAAATAGTAAAAGATTGTTATAGTTTGATAGACGTGACAAAGATTAAACTACAGTTCTGTTATTCAACAAACAAATTTGAAAGTTCAATGAAAATCAATTTGCTTTTCTTTATTTGCTCGATTCTACACATATACTATTACATACACCTAACAAAAGTAAACATGAAGTTAATTTGTACATATTTTCGATCTGAAAAAATAACTAACACAGAAATTGATCTTTTTCTTGATTCAACTACTTAAGGTACTAGAGAATTGTTGGATATGTGAGGTATGTAGATTATTATCTACCAACTTTAAATCATACATTGTTAGTGGAAATAAGTCTAAGTTATCCATCTAAGTTATATATACATATACTGAAGACTATACTCATACTGAACAATCGTACAATTTGCAGTGCTAGAGTAGCAGTGTCAAAAAAATTTCTAAAAAATTAATTTTTCTTTCCGTGTTGAAATGGGAGTAAATGAATAATATCATTTATAATGTTTGAATATCATATAGTTACAGAAGTATTGTAAACTATTTTACTTACCTAATTCAAGCATTATCTCAAATGTAGATCAACGTTTTTTTTATGAACCTCTTCTTCTTTAGAAAACTATTGGAACTTTGTAGTATTATTTGAAGGGATAAAAAAATAAATTATGGACAAGGGTAAATAATTTTTATTACGTAGCTCATAAGCTTATTTAAAATTAATTTATAAAACTATTTTTTCCTTACACCTCCGCTGAAAGTTCGTTCCATCTGACCCGATTTTGAGCTAGAAAAAGCCTCATATCAGTCCTGTGAATAATTATATCTTNAAGATCTTTAAAAACGCCTTTTTGAAATTCAAGCAGGTTTAGAGCTTCAAGATTCTCATCTGGAGAATCCTCTGATCTTTCAACTATGGTATTTAAAAACGTACCAGTACGTCGACGGTGATCCATTTGTAACACACAAACACCTATATGGGATATTCTTGAGCACTTGAGGAGCGGGGACCAGCGTGTGGATCAGCTTCCCCTGAGTCAAAATCCGTTTACAGAATAATTTTGTAACAATTATTCATCAAGTAAATGGATTTACAAAAGTGCTCAATTTCAGCGTGTTTAGAACGCCAATTTCAATGGCGCAGGCTGCCCTGAAGTGCAGTGTCATGGATCGCAACAACATAGCAACAAACCTCTAGGTCGGTAAACAAAGTCTGAATAGATCCCCTAGCGGGCAGAAGATGGCGCTCAAATGTGATTAAAATAGTAAAAACGTGCAGCTATAAAATTATTAGAAGAAGTTAAAAGGCTGCGTATCAGTAACGTAAAAACAAATAAATAAGCGTACGAAAAGGTTATTTAGTTGACCCGAGATATTATTGTGAGATCACTCTACAAACGATGAAATTGACAATGACGATAAAGATGATAATGATAATAATAAAGATAATAAACATGATAATTAATGTAATGTAAGGAAGAAGATACAATTGTTAACAACATTAATAATAATAATGAAGACAAATGTTTAACTTAAGCGGCTATCAGGTATAACTTGGGCCGCACTTGGGTAGTATTTGAGCAGTGGCGCTTGGGCGGTACTTGGACGGCACTTTGGCGGCACTTGGGCAGAATGTGAAAAGCGGCCCTTGGGTGGTACCAGGGCATTACTTGGGCAGAATTTGAGCAGCGGCAATTGGGATGCACGTAGGCCGTACTTTGGCGGTACTTGGGCAGAATGTAAAAAGCGGCACTTGGGCGGTACTTAGGCGGTACTTGAGCAGAATTTGAGCAGCAGCACTTGGGATGCACTTAGGCCGTACTTTGGCGGTACTTGGGCAGAATGTGAAAAGCGGCACTTGGGCGGCACTTTGGCGGTACTTGGGCGGCACTTGGGCCGTACTTTGGCGGTACTTGGGCAGAATGTGAAAAGCGGCACTTGGGCGGTACTTAGACGGCACTTGGGCAGAATTTTAGCAGCGCCACTTGGGTGGCACTTATGCGGCACTTGGGCCGTACTTTAGCGGTACTTGGGCAGAATTTGGAAAGCGGCACTTGGGCGGCACTTGGGCGGTACATATGCAGCACTTGGGCCGTACTTTGGCAGTACTTTGACGGTACTTAGGCAGAATGTGAAAAGCAGCACTTGGTCGGTACTTGGGCAGCACTTGGGCGGTACTTTGGCTGTAGTTTGTCGGCACTGAGGCAGAATGTGAGCATCGGTACTTGGGCGGTACTTTGTCGGCACTAAGGCAGAATGTGAGCAACGGCAGTTGGGTGGTACTTTAGCGGTTTTTGGGTGGCACATGGTGGTACTTGTACGGTACTTTGGCAGCACTTGGACAGAATTTGAGCAGCGGCACTTTGACGGTACTTGGGGGGTACCTTGGCGGTATTTTGGTAGAACTTGCTTGGCACTTCAGTGCATTTTTAGTAGAGGCACTCGGGTGGTAGTCGAATAGTATTATTTTTGTACCTCACTCAATTTATATAATTTTTCATATTGACTGCCCAAGTACCGCCCAAAAGCCGCTGCTCACTTTATGCCCGAGTGCCACCAAACTACAGCCAAATTACCGCCCAAGTGCTGCTTTTCACATTCTGCCCAAGTACCACCAAAGTACGGCCCAAGTACCGCCTGAGTGCCACCCAAGTGCCACTGCTCAAATTCTGCCCAAGTACCGCCCAAGTTCCGCTAATCACATTCTGCCCAAGTACTGCCAAAGTACGGTCCAAGTACCGCCCAAGTACCGCCTAAGTGCCGCTTTTCACATTCTGCCAAAGTACCACCAAAGTACGGCCCGGGTGCCGCCCAAGAACCGCTAAGTGAAGCCATAGTACCGCTGCTCAAATTCTGCCCAAGTACCGCCCAAGTGCCACTTATCACATTCTGCCCAAGTACCGCCAAAGTACGGCCCAAGTACCGCCTAAGTACCGCCTAAGTGCCGCCCAAGTACCGCCTAAGTGCCGCCCAAGTGCCGCTGCTCGTAAATTCTGCCCAAGTACCGCCCAAGGGCCGCTTTTCACATTATGTCCAAGTACCACCAAAGTACGGCCCAAGAGCAGCCCAAGTACCGCCTGAGTGCCGCCCAAGCACCGTCTAAGTACCGCCGAAGGGCCGCTGCTCCAATTCTGCCCAAGTACCGCCTAAGTGCCAACCAATAGCCACTGCTAAAATTCTGCCCAAGTACCTTCCCAGTGCCACTTTTCACATTCTGCCCAAGTACCACCAAAGTACGGCCCGAGTGCCACCCAAATACCGCCTAAGTGCCGCCCAAGTACCGCCCAAGTGCCGTTATTTACATTCTGCCCGAGTACCGTCAAAGTACGGCTTAAGTGCCGCCATAATACCGCCTAAGTGCCGCCCAAGTACCGTCTAAGTACCGCCGAAGTGCTGCTGCTCAAATTCTGCCCAAGTACCGCCCAAGTATCACCTAAGTGCCACATAAGTGCCGCTGCTCAAATTCTGCCGAAGTACCGCCAAAGTACCGCCCAAGTGCCGCCCAAGTGCCGCTGCTCAATTTCTGCCCAAATACCGCCCAAGTGCCACTTTTCACATTATGCCGAAGTACCGCCAAAGTACGGCCCGAGTGCCGCCCAAGTACCGCCTAAGTGCCGCCCAAGTACCGCCTCAGTACCGCCGAAGTGCCGCTGCTCAAATTCTGCCTAAGTGCCGCCGAAGTGCTGCTGCTCTAATTCTGCCCAAGTACCGCCCAAGTATCACCTAAGTGCCACATAAGTGCCGCTGCTCAAATTCTGCCGAAGTACCGCCAAAGTACCGCCTAAGTGCCGCCCAAGTGCCGCTGCTCAATTTCTGCCCAAATACCGCCCAAGTGCCACTTTTCACATTATGCCGAAGTACCGCCAAAGTACGGCCCGAGTGCCGCCCAAGTACCGCCTAAGTGCCGCCCAAGTACCGCCT
>NW_019379458.1:1272082-1298742 GCF_000648655.2 Copidosoma floridanum | reverse complement strand
ATACTGCCTAAGTGCCCCCAAGTGCCGCCCAAGTGCTGCTTTTTACATTCTGCACAAGTACCGCCAAAGTACCGCCGAAGTGCCGCTTAACACATCTGCTTGAGAACTGTTAAAGAACGGCCAAAGTGCCGCTCAAGTACCACCTAAATGCCGCCCAAGTATCGCCTAAGTGGCGCTTTTCACATTCTGCCCAAGTGCCGCCTAAGTGCCGCTGCTCCCATTCTGCCTAAGTGCCGCCAAACTACAGCCAAAGTACGGCCCAAGTACCGCTCAAGTGCCACTGCTCAAATTCTGCCCAAGTACTGCCCAAGTGCCGCTCTTCACTTCTGCCCAAGTACCGCATAAATGCCGCTTATCACATTTTGCCCAAGTACCGCCAAAGTACGGCCCAAGTGCCGACAAAGTACCGCCCAAGTGCCGACAAAGTACCGCCCAAGTTCCGCTTATCACAATCTGCCTAAGTACCGTCAAAGTACGGCCTAAGTTCCACCCAAGTACCGCCTAAGTGCAGCCCTAGTCCTGCTGCTCAAATTCTGCCCAATTACCGCCCAAGTGCTGCTTTTTACATTCTGCCCAAGTACCGCCAAAGTACGGCCCAAGTGCCGCCTAAGTACCGCCTAAGTGCTGCTATTTACATTCTGCCCGAGTACTCCCAAAGTACGGCCGCAGTGCCACCCAAAAACCGATTAGTGCAGCCCTAGTACCGCTGCTCTAATTCTGCCCAAGTACCGCCCAAGTGCTGCTTTTCACATTCTGCCCAAGTATCGCCAAAGTACGGCCCAAGTGCCGCCTAAATACCTCCTTAGTGCCGCCCAAGTACCGTCTAAGTACCGCCCAAGTGCCGCTTTTCACATTCTGCCTGAGTACCGCCAAAGTACGGCCCAAGTGTCGCCTAAGTACCGCCTAAGTGCCGCCCAAGTGGCGCCCAACAGCCGCTGCTCACATTCTGCCCAAGTGCCGCCCAAGTGCCGCTGCTCACATTCTGCCTTAGTGCCGCCAAACTACAGCCAAAGTACCGCCCAAGTGCTGCTTTTTACATTCTGCCCAAGTACCGCCAAAGTACCGCCTAAGTACCGCTTATCAAATTCTGCCTAAGGACCGCCAAAGTACGGCCCAAGTACCGCCCAAGTACCGCCTGAGTGCTACCCAAGTACCGCCTAAGTGCCACCCAAGTCCCGCCGGTGAAATTCTGCCCAAGTACCGCCCAAGTGCCGCCTAAGGGTCGCTCAAGTGCCGTTTTCAACATTCTGCTCAAGTAACGCTGAAGTATGGCCCAAGTGCCGCCCAAGTACCTCCTAAGTGCCACCTAAGTACCGCTGCTCATATTCTGCCCAAGTGACGCTAAACTACTGCCAAAGTATGGCCCAAGTGCCGCCCAAATGCCACTGCTCAAATTCTGCCCAAGTACCGCCCAAGTGCCGCTTATCACATTTTGCCCAAGTATCGCCAAAGAACGGTCCAAGTACCGCCTAAGTACCGCCTTAGTGCCGCCCAAGTACCGCCTAAGTGCCGCCCAAGTACCGCCTCTGTACCGCCGAAGTGCCGCTGCTCAAATTTCGCCCAAGTACCGCCCAATTACCACCCAAGTACCGCCTAAGTGCCACCCAAGTGCCGCTGCTTAAATTCTGCCCAATTACCACCCAAGTACCGCCTAAGTGCCACCCAAGTGCCGCTGCTTAAATTCTGCCCAAGTACCGCCCAAGTGCCGCTAATCACATTCTGCCTAAGTACTGCCAAAGTACGGCCTAAGTACCGCCTAAGTCACGCCCAAGTGCCGCCCAAGTACCGCCTAAGTGCAGCCCTAGTGCCGCTGCTCAAATTCTGCCCAAGTACCGCCCAAGTGCTGCTTTTCACATTCTGCCCAAGTATCGCCAAAGTACGGCCCAAGTGCCGCCAAAGTACCACTAAGTGCAGCCCTAGTGCCCCTGCTTAAATTCTGCCCAAGTACCGCCCAAGTGCCGCAAATCACATTCTGCCTAAGTACTGCCAAAGTGCTGCCCGAGTACCGCTTTTTACATACTGCCCAAGTACCATCCAAGTGCCGCTTTTCACATTATGCCCAAGTGCCGCCCAGGTACCGCCAAAGTAGGCCCAAGTGCTGACAAAGTACCGCCCAAGTGACGATAAAGTACCGCCTAAGTGCCGCTTATCACATTCTGCCTGAGTACCGTCAAATTACGGCCAAAATTCTACCCAAGTACCGCCTAAGTGCCGCTTAAGTACCACCCAAGTGTCGCTTTTTACATTCTGCCTAAGTATTGCCTGAGTGCCGCCCAAGTGCCGCCCAAGTGCCACTGCTCTCATTTTGCCCAAGTACCGTTTAAGTGCCCAAGTGCCGCTAATCACATTCTGCCTAAGGACCGCCAAAGTACGGCCTAAGTACCGTCAAAGTGCCGGCCCAAGTGCCGCCAAAGTACCGCCTAAGTGCAGCCCTAGTGCCACTGCTTAAATTCTGCCCAAGTACCGCCTAAGTGCTGCTAATCACATTCTGCCTAAGTACTGCCAAAGTGCGGCCTAAGTACCGCCTAAGTCACGCCCAAGTGCCGCCCAAGTACCGCCAAAGTGCTAAATAAGTACTGCCTAAGTACCGCCGAAGTGCCGCCAAAGTGCCACTGCTCAAATTCTGCCCAAGTACCGCCTAAGGGTCGCTCAAGTGCCGTTTTCAACATTCTGCTCAAGTAACGCTGAAGTATGGCCCAAGTACCGCCCAAGTACCGCCCAAGTGCCGCCTAAGTACCGCTGCTCATATTCTGCCAAAGTGACGCTAAACTACCGCCAAAGTACGGCCCAAGTGCCGCCCAAATGCCGCTGCTCAAATTCTGCCCAAGTACCGCCCAAGTGCCGCTGCTCAAATTCTGCCCAAGTATCGCCAAAGAACGGCCTAAGTACCGCCCAAGTGCCGCCCAAGACATTCTGCCCAAGAACCATCAAAGTACGGCCCAAGTGCCGCCCAAGTACCGCCCTAGTGCCACTTATTACATTCTGCCTAAGTACCGCCAAAGTACGGCCAAAGTACGGCCGCAGTGCCACCCAAAAACCGATTAGTGCAGCCCTAGTACCGCTGCTCATATTCTGCCCAAGTACCGCCCAAGTGCTGCTTTTCACATTCTGCCTAAGTATTGCCTGAGTACCGCCCAAGTGCCGCTTTTCACATTTTGCCTCAGTACCGCCAAAGTACGGCCAAAGTACCGCCCAAGTACCACCCAAGTGCCGCTTTTCACATTTTGCCTCAGTACCGCCAAAGTACGGCCCAAGTGCCGCCGGTGAAATTCTGCCCAAGTACCGCCTAAGTGCCGCCTAAGGGTCGCTCAAGTGCCGTTTTCAACATTCTGCTCAAGTAACGCTAAAGTATGGCCCAAGTGCCGCCCAAGTACCTTCTAAGTGCCACCTAAGTACCGCTGCTCATATTCTGCCCAAGTGACGCTAAACTACCGCCAAAGTATGGCCCAAGTGCCGCCCAAATGCCACTGCTCAAATTCTGCCCAAGTACCGCCCAAGTGCCGCTTATCACATTTTGCCCAAGTATCGCCAAAGTATGGCCTAAGTGCCGCCTAACTGCCGCTGCTCAAATTTTGCCCAAGTACCGCCTAAGTGCCGCTCAAGCACCGTCGAAGTGCCGCTTTTTACATTCTGCCTAAGTAATGCCTAAGTGCCGCCTAAGTACCGCCCAAGTGCCACTTTTCACATTCTGCCCAAGTACCATCAAAGTACGGCCCAAGTGCCACCCAAGTAATGCCCAAGTGCCGCTTATCACATTCTGACTAAGTACCGCCAAAGTACGGCCAAAGTACGGCCGCAGTGCCGCCCAAGTACCGCTAAGTGCAGCCCTAGTACCGCTGCTCAAATTCAGCCCAAGAACCGCCCAAGTGCTGCTTTTCACATTCTGCCCAAGTACCGCCAAAGTACGGCCCAAGTGCCGCCTAAGTACCGCCCAAGTGCCGCTTTTCACATTCTGCCCAAGTACCGCCAAAGTACGGCCCAAGTGCCGCCTAAGTACAGCCGAAGGGCTGCCAAGGTACTGTCTAAGTACCGCCCAAGTGACGCTTTTTACATTCTGCTTAAGTACTGCCAAAGTACGGCCCAAGTGCCGCCTAAGTACCGCCTAAGTGCCGCCCAAGTACCGCCCAAGTGCCGCTATTTACATTCTGCCTGAGGCCCAAGTGCCGCCCTAATACCGCCAAAGTGCCGCCTAAGTTTCGTCTAAGTACCACCGAAGTGCCGCTGCTCAAATTCTGCCCAAGTACCGCCCAATTACCACCCAAGTACCGCCTAAGTGCCACCCAAGTGCCGCGGCTTGAATTCTGCCCAAGTACCCCCTAAGAGCTGCTTCTCACATGCTGCCAAAGTACCACCAAAGTACGGCCCAAGTGCCTCCAAAAAACCGCTAAGTGCAGCCCTAGTGCCACTGCTTAAATTCTGCCCAAGTACCGCCCAAGTGCCGCTGATCACATTCTGCCCAAGTACTGCCAAAGTACGGCCCAAGTACCGCCTTAGTCACGCCCAAGTGCTGCCCAAAAACCGCCTGAGTGCCACCTAAGTACCACCTTAGTACCGCCGAAGTACGGCCCAAGTGCCGCTGCTCAAATTCTGCCCAAGTACCGCCCAAGTGCCGCTTTTCACATTCTGCCTAAGTATAGTCAAAGTACGGCCCTAGTGCCGCCCTAGTGCCGCTGCTCAAATTCTGCCCAAGTACCGCCCAAGTGCCGCTTTTCACATTCTGCCTAAGTACCGCCAAAGTACGGCTCAAGTGCCTCCTAAGTACCGCCTAAGTGCCGCTCAAGTACCGCCCAAGTGCCGCTATTTACGTTCTGCCTGAGTACCGTCAAGGTACGGCCCAAGTGCCGCCCTAATACCGCCGAAGTGCCGACTAAGTACCGTCTAAGTACCACCGAAGTGCCGCTGCTCAAATTCTGCCCAAGTACCGCCCAATTACAACCCAAGTACCACGTAAGTGCCACCCAAGTGCCGCTGCTTAAATTCTTCCCAAGTACCGTCTAAGAGCTGCTTCTCACATGCTGCCAAAGTACCGTCAAAGTACGGCCCAAGTGCCGCCAAAGTACCGCTAAGTGCAGCCCGGGTGCCACTGCTTAAATTCTGCCCAAGTACCACCCAAGTGCCGCTTTCCACATTCTGCCTAAGTATTGCCTGAGTGCCGCCCAAGTGCTGCCCTAGTGCCGCTGCTCACATTTTGCCCAAGTACCGCTCAAGTGCCGCTGCTCATATTCTTCCCAAGTGCCGCTAAACTACAGCAAAAGTACCGCATAAGTGCTGCTTTTTACATTCTGCCCAACTACCGCCAAAGTACTGCCCAAGTTCCGCTTATCACATTCTGCCTAAGTACTGTCAAAGTACGGCCTAAGTTCCACCCAAGTACCGCCTAAGTGTAGCCCTAGTACCGCCGCTCAAATTCTGCCCAATTACCGCCCAAGTGCTGCTTTTTACATTCTGCCCAAGTACCGCCAAAGTACGGCCCAAGTGCCGCCTAAGTACCGCCTAATCGCTGCTTTTTACATTCTGCCCAAGTACCGCCAAAGTACGGCCGAGTGCCGCCCAAGTACCGATAAGTGCAGCCCTAGTACCGCTGCTCTAATTCTTCCCAAGTACCGCCCAAGTGCTGCTTTTCACATTCTGCCCAAGTATCGCCAAAGTACGGCCCAAGCGCCGCCTAAGTACCTCCTAAGTGCCGCCTAAGTACCGTCTAAGTACGGCGCAAGTGCCGCTTTTGACATTCTGCCTGAGTACCGCCAAAGAACGGCCCAAGTGTCGCCTAAGTACCGCCTAAGTGCCACCCAAGTACCGCCCAAGTGCCGCTATTTACATTCTGCCTGAGTACCGTCAAGGTACGGCCCAAGTGCCGCCCTAATACCGCCAAAGTGCCGCCCAAGTACCGTCTAAGTATCATCGAAGTGCCGCTGCTCAAATTCTGCCCAAGTACCGCCCAATTACCACCCAAGTACCGCCTAAGTGCCACCCAAGTGCCGCTGCTTAAATTCTGCCCAAGTACCGCCTAAGTGCTGCTTCTCACATGCTGCCAAAGTACCGCCAAAGTACGGCCCAAAAGCCGCCCAAGTACCGCTAAGTGCAGCCCTAGTGCCACTGCTTAAATTCTGCCCAAGTACCGCCCAAGTGCCGCTGATCACATTCTAACTAAGTACCGCCAAAGTACGGCCCAAGTACCGCCCAAATGCCGCTTTTCACATTCTGCACAAGTACCGCCAAAGTACCGCCGAAGTGCCGCTTAACACATCTGCTTGAGAACTGTTGGAGTACGGCCAAAGTGCCGCTCAAGTACCACCTAAATGCCGCCCAAGTATCGCCTAAGTGGCGCTTTTCACATTTTGCCCAAGTGCCGCCTAAGTGCCGCTGCTCCCATTCTGCCTAAGTGCCGCCAAACTACAGCCAAAGTACGGCCCAAGTACCGCTCAAGTGCCACTGCTCAAATTCTGCCCAAGTACTGCCCAAGTGCCGCTCTTCACTTCTGCCCAAGTACCGCATAAATGCCGCTTATCACATTTTGCCCAAGTACCGCCAAAGTACGGCCCAAGTGCCGACAAAGTACCGCCCAAGTGCCGACAAAGTACCGCCCAAGTTCCGCTTATCACAATCTGCCTAAGTACCGTCAAAGTACGGCCTAAGTTCCACCCAAGTACCGCCTAAGTGCAGCCCTAGTCCTGCTGCTCAAATTCTGCCCAATTACCGCCCAAGTGCTGCTTTTTACATTCTGCCCAAGTACCGCCAAAGTACGGCCCAAGTGCCGCCTAAGTACCGCCTAATCGCTGCTTTTTACATTCTGCCCAAGTACCGCCAAAGTACGGCCGAGTGCCGCCCAAGTACCGATAAGTGCAGCCCTAGTACCGCTGCTCTAATTCTTCCCAAGTACCGCCCAAGTGCTGCTTTTCACATTCTGCCCAAGTATCGCCAAAGTACGGCCCAAGCGCCGCCTAAGTACCTCCTAAGTGCCGCCTAAGTACCGTCTAAGTACGGCGCAAGTGCCGCTTTTGACATTCTGCCTGAGTACCGCCAAAGAACGGCCCAAGTGTCGCCTAAGTACCGCCTAAGTGCCACCCAAGTACCGCCCAAGTGCCGCTATTTACATTCTGCCTGAGTACCGTCAAGGTACGGCCCAAGTGCCGCCCTAATACCGCCAAAGTGCCGCCCAAGTACCGTCTAAGTATCATCGAAGTGCCGCTGCTCAAATTCTGCCCAAGTACCGCCCAATTACCACCCAAGTACCGCCTAAGTGCCACCCAAGTGCCGCTGCTTAAATTCTGCCCAAGTACCGCCTAAGTGCTGCTTCTCACATGCTGCCAAAGTACCGCCAAAGTACGGCCCAAAAGCCGCCCAAGTACCGCTAAGTGCAGCCCTAGTGCCACTGCTTAAATTCTGCCCAAGTACCGCCCAAGTGCCGCTGATCACATTCTAACTAAGTACCGCCAAAGTACGGCCCAAGTACCGCCCAAATGCCGCTTTTCACATTCTGCACAAGTACCGCCAAAGTACCGCCGAAGTGCCGCTTAACACATCTGCTTGAGAACTGTTGGAGTACGGCCAAAGTGCCGCTCAAGTACCACCTAAATGCCGCCCAAGTATCGCCTAAGTGGCGCTTTTCACATTTTGCCCAAGTGCCGCCTAAGTGCCGCTGCTCCCATTCTGCCTAAGTGCCGCCAAACTACAGCCAAAGTACGGCCCAAGTACCGCTCAAGTGCCACTGCTCAAATTCTGCCCAAGTACTGCCCAAGTGCCGCTCTTCACTTCTGCCCAAGTACCGCATAAATGCCGCTTATCACATTTTGCCCAAGTACCGCCAAAGTACGGCCCAAGTGCCGACAAAGTACCGCCCAAGTGCCGACAAAGTACCGCCCAAGTTCCGCTTATCACAATCTGCCTAAGTACCGTCAAAGTACGGCCTAAGTTCCACCCAAGTACCGCCTAAGTGCAGCCCTAGTCCTGCTGCTCAAATTCTGCCCAATTACCGCCCAAGTGCTGCTTTTTACATTCTGCACAAGTACCGCCAAAGTACCGCCGAAGTGCCGCTTAACACATCTGCTTGAGAACTGTTAAAGAACGGCCAAAGTGCCGCTCAAGTACCACCTAAATGCCGCCCAAGTACCGCCTAAGTGGCGCTTTTCACATTCTGCCCAAGTGCCGCCTAAGTGCCGCTGCTCCCATTCTGCCTAAGTGCCGCCAAACTACAGCCAAAGTACGGCCCAAGTACCGCTCAAGTGCCGCTGCTCAAATTCTGCCCAAGTACTGCCCAAGTGCCACTCTTCACTTCTGCCCAAGTACCGCATAAATGCCGCTTATCACATTTTGCCCAAGTACCGCCAAAGTACGACCCAAGTGCCGACAAAGTACCGCCCAAGTGCCAACAAAGTACCGCCCAAGTTCCGCTTATCACATTCTGCCTAAGTACCGTCAAAGTACGGCCTAAGTTCCACCCAAGTACCGCCTAAGTGCAGCCCTAGTACCGCCGCTCAAATTCTGCCCAATTACCTCCCAAGTGCTGCTTTTTACATTCTGCCCAAGTACCGCCAAAGTACCGCCTAAGTACCGCTTATCAAATTCTGCCTAAGGACCGCCAAAGTACGGCCCAAGTACCGCCCAAGTACCGCCTGAGTGCTACCCAAGTACCGCCTAAGTGCCACCCAAGTCCCGCCGGTGAAATTCTGCCCAAGTACCGCCCAAGTGCCGCCTAAGGGTCGCTCAAGTGCCGTTTTCAACATTCTGCTCAAGTAACGCTGAAGTATGGCCCAAGTGCCGCCCAAGTACCTCCTAAGTGCCACCTAAGTACCGCTGCTCATATTCTGCCAAAGTGACGCTAAACTACCGCCAAAGTACGGCCCAAGTGCCGCCCAAATGCCGCTGCTCAAATTCTGCCCAAGTACCGCCCAAGTGCCGCTTATCACATTTTGCCCAAGTATCGCCAAAGTACGGCCCAAGTGCCGCCTAACTGCCGCTGCTCAAATTCTGCCCAAGTACCGCCTAAGTGCCGCTCAAGTACCGTCGAAGTGCCGCTTTTTACATTCTGCCTAAGTATTGCCTAAGTGCCGCCTAAGCACCGCCCAAGTGCCGCTTTTCACATCCTGCCCAAGTACCATCAAAGTACGGCCCAAGTGCCACCCAAGTACCGCCTAAGTGCCGCTTATCACATTCCGCCTAAGTACCGCCAAAGTACGGCCAAAGTACGGCCGCAGTGCCGCCCAAGTACCGCTAAGTGCAGCCCTAGTACCGCTGCTCAAATTCTGCCCAAGTACCGCCCAAGTGATGCTTTTTACATTCTGCCCAAGTACCGCCAAAGTACGGCCCAAGTGCCGCCTAAGTACCGCCTAAGTGCCACCCAAGTACCGCCCAAGTGCCGCTATTTACATTCTGCCTGAGTACCGTCAAGGTACGGCCCAAGTGATGCCCTAATACCGCCAAAGTGCCACCTAAGTTTCGTCTAAGTACCACCGAAGTGCCGCTCCTTAAATTCTGCCCAAGTACCGCCCAATTACCACCCAAGTACCACCTAAGTGCCACCCAAGTGCCACTGCTTAAATTCTGCCCAAGTACTGCCTAAGAGCTGCTTCTCACATGCTGATAAAGTACCGCCAAAGTACGGCCCAAGTGCCGCCAAAGTACCGCTAAGTGCAGCCCTAGTGCCACTGCTTAAATTCTGCCCAAGTACCGCCCAAGTGCCGCTGATCACATTCTGCCCAAGTACTGCCAAAGTACGGCCAAAGTACCGCCTTAGTCACGCCCAAGTGCCGTCCAAGTACCGCCCAAGTGCCGCTATTTACATTCTGCCTGAGTACCGTCAAGGTACGGCCCAAGTGCCGCCCCAATACCGCCAAAGTGCCGCCTAAGTACCGTCTAAGTACCACCGAAGTGCCGCTGCTCAAATTCTGCCCAAGTACCGCCCAATTACCACCCAAGTACCGCCTAAGTGCCACCCAAGTGCCGCTAATTAAATTCTGCCTAAGTACCGCCCTAGTACTGCCTAAGTGCCGCCTAAGTCCCGCATAAGTGTCGCCCAAGTCCCGCCGGTGAAATTCTGCCCAAGTACTGCCCAAGTGCCGCCTAAGTGCCGCCAAAGTACCGCCCAAGTGCTGCTTTTCACATTCTGCTTAGGTACCGCCAAAGTACTGCACATGTGCCGCTTATCACATTCTGCCTAAGTACCGCCAAAGTACGGTCCAAGTACCGACCAAGTATCGCCTAAGTGCCACCTAAGTACAGCCCAAGTTCCGCTTTTCACATTCTGCCCAAGTACTGCCAAAGTACGGCTCAATTACCGCTTAAGTGCCGCTGCTCAAATTCTGCCCAAGTACTGCCCAAGTGCCGCTTTTCACATTCTACCCAAGTACCGCCAGAGCTCGGCTTAATGCCACCCAGGTACCGCTAAAGTACGGCCCAAGTGCCAACAAAGTACCGCCTAAGTGCCGCTTATCACATTCTGCCCAAGTACCGCCAAAGTTCAGCTTAAGTGCCACCCTGGTACCGCTAGAGTACGGCCCAAGTTCAGAACAAAGTACCGCCTAAGTTCCGCTCAAGTACTGCCCAAGTGCTGCTTTTCACATTCTGCCTAAGTGTTGCCTAAGTGCCGCCTAAGTACCGCCCAAGCGCCGCTCAAGTACCGCCCAAGTGCCGCTCTTCACATTCTGCCTAAGTATTGCCTTAGTACTTTACAAGCGCTGCTTATTAAATTCTGCCTAAGTACCACCGAAGTACGGTCCAAGTGCCGACCAAGTACCGCCTAAGTGCCGCCCAAGTACCGTGCAAGTGCCGCTTTTCACATTCTGCCCAAGTACCGCCAAAGTACGGCCCAAGTGCCGCCCAAGTGCCGCTGCTTAAATTCTGCCCAAGTACCGCTCAAGTGCCGCTTATCACATTTTGCCCAAGTATCGCCAAAGTACAGCCCAAGTGCCACCTAACTGCCGCTGCTCAAATTCTGCTCAAGTACCGCCTAAGTGCCGCTCAAGTACCGTCGAAGTGCCGCTTTTTACATTCTGCCTAAGTATTGCCTAAGTGCCGCCTAAGTACCGCCCAAGTGCCACTTTTCACATTCTGCCCAAGAACCATCAAAGTACGGCCCAAGTGCCGCCCAAGTACCGCCCTAGTGCCACTTATTACATTCTGCCTAAGTACCGCCAAAGTACGGCCAAAGTACGGCCGCAGTGCCGCCTAAGTACCGCTAAGTGCAGCCCTAGTACCGCTGCTCAAATTCTGCCCAAGTACCGCCCAAGTGCTGCTTTTCACATTCTGCCCAAGTACCGCCAAAGTACGGCCCAAGTGCCGCCTAAGTACCGCCTAAGTGCCGCCGAAGTACCGCCTCAGTGCCGCCAAAGTACCGCCCAAGTGCTGCTTTTCACATTCTGCCCAAGTACCGCCAAAGTACGGCCAAAGTGCCACCTAAGTACCGCCTAAGTACCGTCTAAGTACCGCCCAAGTGCCGCTTTTCACATTCTGCCTTAGTACCACCAAAGTACGGCCCAAGTGCCGCCTAAGTACCGCCTAAGTGCCGCCCAAGTACCGCCCAAGTGCCGCTATTTACATTCTGCCTGAGTACCGTCAAGGTACGGCCCAAATGCCGCCCTAATAGCACCAAAGTGCCGCCTAGGTACCGTCTAAGTACCACCGAAGTGCCGCTGCTCAAATTCTGCCCAAGTATCGCCCAATTACTACCCAAGTACCGCCTAAGTGCCACCCAAGTGCCGCTGCTTAAATTCTGCCCAAGTACCGCCTAAGAGCTGCTTCTCACATGCTGCCAAAGTACCACCAAAGTACGGCCCAAGTTCCGCCAAAGTACCACTTAGTGCAGCCCTAGTGCCACTGCTTTAATTCTGCTCAAGTACCGCCCAAGTGCTGCTGATCACATTCTGCCCAAGTACTGCCGAAGTACGGCCCAAGTACCGCCTAAGTCACGTCCAAGTGCCGCCCATGTACCGCCTAAGTGCCGCTTAAGTACTACCCAAGTGCCGCTTTCCACATTCTGCCTAAGTATTGCCTGAGTGCCGCCCAAAAGCTGCCCTAGTGCCGCTGCTCACATTCTGCCCAAGTGCCGCTCAAGTGCCGCTGCTCATATTCTTCCTAAGTGCCGCTAAACTACAGCAAAAGTACCGCATAAGTGCTGCTTTTTACATTCTGCCCAACTACCGCCAAAGTACTGCCCAAGTGCCGCTGCTCACATTCTGCCCAAGTGCCGCTCAAGTGCCGCTGCTCATATTCTTCCTAAGTGCCGCTAAACTACAGCAAAAGTACCGCATAAGTGCTGCTTTTTACATTCTGCCCAACTACCGCCAAAGTACTGCCCAAGTGTCGCTGCTCACATTCTGCCCAAGTGCCGCTCAAGTGCTGCTGCTCATATTCTTCCTAAGTGCCGCTAAACTACAGCAAAAGTATCGCCCAAGTGCTGCTTTTCACATTCTGCCCAAGTACTGCCAAAGTACGGCCCAAGTGCCGCCTAAGTACCGCCTAAGTACCGTCTAAGTACCACCCAAGTGCCGCTTTTCACATTTTGCCTCAGTACCGCCAAAGTACGGCCAAAGTGCCGCCTAAGTACCGCCTAAGTACCGTCTAAGTACCGCCCAAGTGATGCTTTTCATATTCTGCCTCAGTACTGCCAAAGTACGGCCCAAGTGCCGCCTAAGTACCACCTAAGTGCCGCCCAAGTACCGCCCAAGTGCCGCTATTTACATTCTGCCCGAGTACCGTCAAGGTACGGCCAAAGTGCCGCCCTAATACCGCCAAAGTGCCACTTAAGTACCGTCTAAGTACTACCAAAGTGCCGCTGCTCAAATTCTGCCCAAGTTCCGCCCAATTACCATCCAAGTACCGCTTAGTGCAGCCGTAGTGCCACTGTTTAAATTCTGCTCAAGTACCGCCCAAGTGCTGCTGATCACATTCTGCCCAAGTATTGCCAAAGTACGGCCCAAGTACCGCCTAAGTCACGTCCAAGTGCCGCCCAAGTACCGCCTAAGTGCCGCTTAAGTACCACCCAAGTGCCGCTTTCCACATTCTGCCTAAGTATTGCCTGAGTGCCGCCCAAGTGCTGCCCTAGTGCCGCTGCTCACATTCTGCCCAAGTGCCGCTCGAGTGCCGCTGCTCATATTCTTTGCAAGTGCCGCTAAACTACAGCAAAAGTACCGCATAAGTGCTGCTTTTTACATTCTGCCCAACTACCGCCAAAGTACTGCCCAAGTGTCGCTTATCACATTCTGCCTAAGTACCGCCAAAGTACGGCCCAAGTACCGCCCAAATGCCGCTTTTCACATTCTGACCAAGTACCGCCTAAGTGTCGCCCAAGTGCCGCCCAAGTGCTGCTTTTTACATTCTGCACAAGTACCGCCAAAGTACCGCCGAAGTGCCGCTTAACACATCTGCTTGAGAACTGTTAAAGTACGGCCAAAGTGCCGCTCAAGTACCACCTAAATGCCGCCCAAGTACCGCCTAAGTGGCGCTTTTCACATTCTGCCCAAGTACCGCCTAAGTGCCGCCCAAGTGCCGCCCAACAGCCGCTGCTCACATTCTGCCTAAGTGCCGCCTAAGTGCCGCTGCTCACATTCTGCCTAAGTGCCGCCAAACTACAGCCAAAGTACCGCCCAAGTGCTGCTTTTTACATTCTGCCCAAGTACCGCTAAAGTACCGCCTAAGTACCGCTTATTAAATTCTGCCTAAGGACCACCAAAGTACGGCCCAAGTACCGCCTAAGTACCGCCTAAGTGCCGCTGAAGTACCGTCTAAGTGCCGCCCAAGTGCCGCTGCTCAAATTCTGCCCAAGTACCGCATAAGTGCCGCTTATCACATTTTGCCCAAGTACCGCCAAAGTACGGCCCAAGTACCGCCCAAGTACCGCCTAAGTGCAGCCCTAGTGCCGCTGCTCAAATTCTGCCCAAGTACCGCATAAGTGCCGCTTATCACATTTTGCCCAAGTACCGCCAAAGTACGGTCCAAGTGCCGACAAAGTACCGCCCAAGTGCCGACAAAGTACCGCCCGAATTCCGCTTATCACATTCTCCCTAAGTACCGTCAAAGTATGGCCTAAGTTCCACCCAAGTACCGCCTAAGTGCCGCCCAAGTACCACTCAAGTGCCGCTTTTCACATTCTGCCTGAATATTGCCTGAGTGCCGCACAAGTGCCATCCAAGTGCCGCTGCTTACATTCTGCTCAAGTGCCGCCCAAGTGCCGCTGCTCATATTCTGCCCAAGTGCCGCTAACCTACAGCTAAAGTACCGCCAAAGTGCTGTTTTTTACATTCTGCCCAAGTACCGCTAAAGTACCGCCTAAGTACTGCTTATCATATTCTGCCTAAGGACCGCCAAAGTACGCCCCAAGTGCTGCCAAAGTACCGCCTAAGTGCCGTCTAAGTGCCGCTCCTCAAATTTTGCTCAAGTACCGCTCAAGTACTGCCTACGTGCCGCTCAAGTACCGCCTAAGGTCCACCTAAGTCCCGCCAGTGAAATTCTGCCCAAGTACCGCCTAAGTGCTGCCTAAGGACCGCTCAAGTGCCGTTTTTAATATTCCGCTCAAGTACCGCCAAAGTACGGCCCAAGTGCTGCCCAAGTACCACCTTAGTGCCGCCCAAGTGCTGCTAAAGTGCCGCTGCTTAAATTTTGCCCAAGTACTGCCCAAGTACTGCCTAAGTGCCGCCCAAGTACCGCCTAAGTGCCACCCAAGTTCCGCCGGTGAAATTCTGCCCAAGTACCGCCCAAGTGCCGCCAAAGTGCCGCCAAAGTACCGCCCAAGTGCTGCTTTTTACATTCTGCCCAAGTACCGCCAAAGTACTGCACAAGTGCCGCTTATTACATTCTGCCTAAGTACCGCCAAAGTACGGTCCAAGTGCCGACCAAGTACCGCCTAAGTTCCGCCCAAGTACCGCCCAAGTGCCGCTATTTACATTCTGCCCGAGTACCGTCAAGGTACGGCCAAAGTGCCGCCCTAATACCGCCAAAGTGCCACTTAAGTACCGTCTAAGTACTACCAAAGTGCCGCTGCTCAAATTCTGCCCAAGTTCCGCCCAATTACCATCCAAGTACCGCTTAGTGCAGCCGTAGTGCCACTGTTTAAATTCTGCTCAAGTACCGCCCAAGTGCTGCTGATCACATTCTGCCCAAGTATTGCCAAAGTACGGCCCAAGTACCGCCTAAGTCACGTCCAAGTGCCGCCCAAGTACCGCCTAAGTGCCGCTTAAGTACCACCCAAGTGCCGCTTTCCACATTCTGCCTAAGTATTGCCTGAGTGCCGCCCAAGTGCTGCCCTAGTGCCGCTGCTCACATTCTGCCCAAGTGCCGCTCGAGTGCCGCTGCTCATATTCTCTCCAAGTGCCGCTAAACTACAGCAAAAGTACCGCATAAGTGCTGCTTTTTACATTCTGCCCAACTACCGCCAAAGTACTGCCCAAGTGTCGCTTATCACATTCTGCCTAAGTACCGCCAAAGTACGGCCCAAGTACCGCCCAAATGCCGCTTTTCACATTCTGACCAAGTACCACCTAAGTGTCGCCCAAGTGCCGCCCAAGTGCCACCCAAGTGCTGCTTATCACATTCTGCCCAAGTACTGCCAAAGAACGGCCCAAGTGCCGCCCAAATACTGCCTAAGTGCCGCCAAGTACCGCCCAAGTGCTGCTTTTTACATTCTGCACAAGTACCGCCAAAGTACCGCCGAAGTGCCGCTTAACACATCTGCTTGAGAACTGTTAAAGAACGGCCAAAGTGCCGCTCAAGTACCACCTAAATGCCGCCCAAGTACCGCCTAAGTGGCGCTTTTCACATTCTGCCCAAGTGCCGCCTAAGTGCCGCTGCTCCCATTCTGCCTAAGTGCCGCCAAACTACAGCCAAAGTACGGCCCAAGTACCGCTCAAGTGCCGCTGCTCAAATTCTGCCCAAGTACTGCCCAAGTGCCACTCTTCACTTCTGCCCAAGTACCGCATAAATGCCGCTTATCACATTTTGCCCAAGTACCGCCAAAGTACGACCCAAGTGCCGACAAAGTACCGCCCAAGTGCCAACAAAGTACCGCCCAAGTTCCGCTTATCACATTCTGCCTAAGTACCGTCAAAGTACGGCCTAAGTTCCACCCAAGTACCGCCTAAGTGCAGCCCTAGTACCGCCGCTCAAATTCTGCCCAATTACCTCCCAAGTGCTGCTTTTTACATTCTGCCCAAGTACCGCCAAAGTACGGCCCAAGTGCCGCCTAAGTACCGCCTAATCGCTGCTTTTTACATTCTGCCCAAGTACCGCCAAAGTACGGCCGCAGTGCCGCCCAAGTACCGCCTAAGTGCTAAATAAGTACCGCCTAAGTACCGCCGAAGTGCCGCCCAAGTGCCGCTGCTCAAATTCTGCCTAAGTACCACCTAAGTGCCGCTTTTCACATTCTGCCCAAGTACCGCCAAAGTGCTGCCCGAGTACCGCTTTTTACATACTGCCCAAGTACCATTCAAGTGCCGCTTTTCACATTCTGCCCAAGTGCCGCCCAGGTACCACCAAAGTAGGCCCAAGTGCTGACAAAGTACCGCCCAAGTGACGACAAAGTACCGCCTAAGTGCCGCTTATCATATTCTGCCTGAGTACCGTCAAATTACGGCCAAATATCTACCCAAGTACCGCCTACGTGCCGCTTAAGTACCACCCAAGTGCCGCTTTTCACATTCTGCCTAAGTATTGCCTGAGTGCCGCCCAAGTGCCGCCCAAGTGCCACTGCTCTTATTTTGCCCAAGTACCGTTTAAGTGCCGCTTTTAACATTTTGCCCAAGTACTGCTATAAGACGGCCCAAAAGCCGCTCAAATACTGCCTAAGTGCTGCCCAAGTACTGCCCAAGTGCTGCTTTTTACATTCTGCACAAGTACCGCAAAAGTACCGCCCAAGTGCCGTTTAACACATCTGCTTGAAAACTGTTAAAGTACGGCCAAAGTGCCGCCCAAGTACCGCCTAAGCGGCGCTTTTCACATTCTGCCCAAGTACCGCCTAAGTGCCGCCCAAGTCCCGCCGGTGAAATTCTGCCCAAGTACCGCCCAAGTGCCGCCTAAGGGTCGCTCAAGTGCCGTTTTCAACATTCTGCTCAAGTAACGCTGAAGTATGGCCCAAGTGCCGCCCAAGTACCTCCTAAGTGCCACCTAAGTACCGCTGCTCATATTCTGCCAAAGTGACGCTAAACTACCGCCAAAGTACGGCCCAAGTGCCGCCCAAATGCCGCTGCTCAAATTCTGCCCAAGTACCGCCCAAGTGCCGCTTATCACATTTTGCCCAAGTATCGCCAAAGTACGGCCCAAGTGCCGCCTAACTGCCGCTGCTCAAATTCTGCCCAAGTACCGCCTAAGTGCCGCTCAAGTACCGTCGAAGTGCCGCTTTTTACATTCTGCCTAAGTATTGCCTAAGTGCCGCCTAAGCACCGCCCAAGTGCCGCTTTTCACATCCTGCCCAAGTACCATCAAAGTACGGCCCAAGTGCCACCCAAGTACCGCCTAAGTGCCGCTTATCACATTCCGCCTAAGTACCGCCAAAGTACGGCCAAAGTACGGCCGCAGTGCCGCCCAAGTACCGCTAAGTGCAGCCCTAGTACCGCTGCTCAAATTCTGCCCAAGTACCGCCCAAGTGATGCTTTTTACATTCTGCCCAAGTACCGCCAAAGTACGGCCCAAGTGCCGCCTAAGTACCGCCTAAGTGCCACCCAAGTACCGCCCAAGTGCCGCTATTTACATTCTGCCTGAGTACCGTCAAGGTACGGCCCAAGTGATGCCCTAATACCGCCAAAGTGCCACCTAAGTTTCGTCTAAGTACCACCGAAGTGCCGCTCCTTAAATTCTGCCCAAGTACCGCCCAATTACCACCCAAGTACCACCTAAGTGCCACCCAAGTGCCACTGCTTAAATTCTGCCCAAGTACTGCCTAAGAGCTGCTTCTCACATGCTGATAAAGTACCGCCAAAGTACGGCCCAAGTGCCGCCAAAGTACCGCTAAGTGCAGCCCTAGTGCCACTGCTTAAATTCTGCCCAAGTACCGCCCAAGTGCCGCTGATCACATTCTGCCCAAGTACTGCCAAAGTACGGCCAAAGTACCGCCTTAGTCACGCCCAAGTGCCGTCCAAGTACCGCCCAAGTGCCGCTATTTACATTCTGCCTGAGTACCGTCAAGGTACGGCCCAAGTGCCGCCCCAATACCGCCAAAGTGCCGCCTAAGTACCGTCTAAGTACCACCGAAGTGCCGCTGCTCAAATTCTGCCCAAGTACCGCCCAATTACCACCCAAGTACCGCCTAAGTGCCACCCAAGTGCCGCTGCTTAAATTCTGCCTAAGTACCGCCCTAGTACTGCCTAAGTGCCGCCTAAGTCCCGCATAAGTGTCGCCCAAGTCCCGCCGGTGAAATTCTGCCCAAGTACTGCCCAAGTGCCGCCTAAGTGCCGCCAAAGTACCGCCCAAGTGCTGCTTTTCACATTCTGCTTAGGTACCGCCAAAGTACTGCACATGTGCCGCTTATCACATTCTGCCTAAGTACCGCCAAAGTACGGTCCAAGTACCGACCAAGTATCGCCTAAGTGCCACCTAAGTACAGCCCAAGTTCCGCTTTTCACATTCTGCCCAAGTACTGCCAAAGTACGGCTCAATTACCGCTTAAGTGCCGCTGCTCAAATTCTGCCCAAGTACTGCCCAAGTGCCGCTTTTCACATTCTACCCAAGTACCGCCAGAGCTCGGCTTAATGCCACCCAGGTACCGCTAAAGTACGGCCCAAGTGCCAACAAAGTACCGCCTAAGTGCCGCTTATCACATTCTGCCCAAGTACCGCCAAAGTTCAGCTTAAGTGCCACCCTGGTACCGCTAGAGTACGGCCCAAGTTCAGAACAAAGTACCGCCTAAGTTCCGCTCAAGTACTGCCCAAGTGCTGCTTTTCACATTCTGCCTAAGTGTTGCCTAAGTGCCGCCTAAGTACCGCCCAAGCGCCGCTCAAGTACCGCCCAAGTGCCGCTCTTCACATTCTGCCTAAGTATTGCCTTAGTACTTTACAAGCGCTGCTTATTAAATTCTGCCTAAGTACCACCGAAGTACGGTCCAAGTGCCGACCAAGTACCGCCTAAGTGCCGCCCAAGTACCGTGCAAGTGCCGCTTTTCACATTCTGCCCAAGTACCGCCAAAGTACGGCCCAAGTGCCGCCCAAGTGCCGCTGCTTAAATTCTGCCCAAGTACCGCTCAAGTGCCGCTTATCACATTTTGCCCAAGTATCGCTAAAGTACAGCCCAAGTGCCACCTAACTGCCGCTGCTCAAATTCTGCTCAAGTACCGCCTAAGTGCCGCTCAAGTACCGTCGAAGTGCCGCTTTTTACATTCTGCCTAAGTATTGCCTAAGTGCCGCCTAAGTACCGCCCAAGTGCCACTTTTCACATTCTGCCCAAGAACCATCAAAGTACGGCCCAAGTGCCGCCCAAGTACCGCCCTAGTGCCACTTATTACATTCTGCCTAAGTACCGCCAAAGTACGGCCAAAGTACGGCCGCAGTGCCGCCTAAGTACCGCTAAGTGCAGCCCTAGTACCGCTGCTCAAATTCTGCCCAAGTACCGCCCAAGTGCTGCTTTTCACATTCTGCCCAAGTACCGCCAAAGTACGGCCCAAGTGCCGCCTAAGTACCGCCTAAGTGCCGCCGAAGTACCGCCTCAGTGCCGCCAAAGTACCGCCCAAGTGCTGCTTTTCACATTCTGCCCAAGTACCGCCAAAGTACGGCCAAAGTGCCACCTAAGTACCGCCTAAGTACCGTCTAAGTACCGCCCAAGTGCCGCTTTTCACATTCTGCCTTAGTACCACCAAAGTACGGCCCAAGTGCCGCCTAAGTACCGCCTAAGTGCCGCCCAAGTACCGCCCAAGTGCCGCTATTTACATTCTGCCTGAGTACCGTCAAGGTACGGCCCAAATGCCGCCCTAATAGCACCAAAGTGCCGCCTAAGTACCGTCTAAGTACCACCGAAGTGCCGCTGCTCAAATTCTGCCCAAGTACCGCCCAATTACTACCCAAGTACCGCCTAAGTGCCACCCAAGTGCCGCTGCTTAAATTCTGCCCAAGTACCGCCTAAGAGCTGCTTCTCACATGCTGCCAAAGTACCACCAAAGTACGGCCCAAGTTCCGCCAAAGTACCACTTAGTGCAGCCCTAGTGCCACTGCTTTAATTCTGCTCAAGTACCGCCCAAGTGCTGCTGATCACATTCTGCCCAAGTACTGCCGAAGTACGGCCCAAGTACCGCCTAAGTCACGTCCAAGTGCCGCCCATGTACCGCCTAAGTGCCGCTTAAGTACTACCCAAGTGCCGCTTTCCACATTCTGCCTAAGTATTGCCTGAGTGCCGCCCAAAAGCTGCCCTAGTGCCGCTGCTCACATTCTGCCCAAGTGCCGCTCAAGTGCCGCTGCTCATATTCTTCCTAAGTGCCGCTAAACTACAGCAAAAGTACCGCATAAGTGCTGCTTTTTACATTCTGCCCAACTACCGCCAAAGTACTGCCCAAGTGTCGCTGCTCACATTCTGCCCAAGTGCCGCTCAAGTGCTGCTGCTCATATTCTTCCTAAGTGCCGCTAAACTACAGCAAAAGTACCGCATAAGTGCTGCTTTTTACATTCTGCCCAACTACCGCCAAAGTACTGCCCAAGTGTCGCTGCTCACATTCTGCCCAAGTGCCGCTCAAGTGCTGCTGCTCATATTCTTCCTAAGTGCCGCTAAACTACAGCAAAAGTACCGCCCAAGTGCTGCTTTTCACATTCTGCCCAAGTACTGCCAAAGTAGGGCCCAAGTGCCGCCTAAGTACCGCCTAAGTACCGTCTAAGTACCACCCAAGTGCCGCTTTTCACATTTTGCCTCAGTACCGCCAAAGTACGGCCAAAGTGCCGCCTAAGTACCGCCTAAGTACCGTCTAAGTACCGCCCAAGTGATGCTTTTCATATTCTGCCTCAGTACTGCCAAAGTACGGCCCAAGTGCCGCCTAAGTACCACCTAAGTGCCGCCCAAGTACCGCCCAAGTGCCGCTATTTACATTCTGCCCGAGTACCGTCAAGGTACGGCCAAAGTGCCGCCCTAATACCGCCAAAGTGCCACTTAAGTACCGTCTAAGTACTACCAAAGTGCCGCTGCTCAAATTCTGCCCAAGTTCCGCCCAATTACCATCCAAGTACCGCTTAGTGCAGCCGTAGTGCCACTGTTTAAATTCTGCTCAAGTACCGCCCAAGTGCTGCTGATCACATTCTGCCCAAGTATTGCCAAAGTACGGCCCAAGTACCGCCTAAGTCACGTCCAAGTGCCGCCCAAGTACCGCCTAAGTGCCGCTTAAGTACCACCCAAGTGCCGCTTTCCACATTCTGCCTAAGTATTGCCTGAGTGCCGCCCAAGTGCTGCCCTAGTGCCGCTGCTCACATTCTGCCCAAGTGCCGCTCGAGTGCCGCTGCTCATATTCTCTCCAAGTGCCGCTAAACTACAGCAAAAGTACCGCATAAGTGCTGCTTTTTACATTCTGCCCAACTACCGCCAAAGTACTGCCCAAGTGTCGCTTATCACATTCTGCCTAAGTACCGCCAAAGTACGGCCCAAGTACCGCCCAAATGCCGCTTTTCACATTCTGACCAAGTACCACCTAAGTGTCGCCCAAGTGCCGCCCAAGTGCCACCCAAGTGCTGCTTATCACATTCTGCCCAAGTACTGCCAAAGAACGGCCCAAGTGCCGCCCAAATACTGCCTAAGTGCCGCCAAGTACCGCCCAAGTGCTGCTTTTTACATTCTGCACAAGTACCGCCAAAGTACCGCCGAAGTGCCGCTTAACACATCTGCTTGAGAACTGTTAAAGAACGGCCAAAGTGCCGCTCAAGTACCACCTAAATGCCGCCCAAGTACCGCCTAAGTGGCGCTTTTCACATTCTGCCCAAGTGCCGCCTAAGTGCCGCTGCTCCCATTCTGCCTAAGTGCCGCCAAACTACAGCCAAAGTACGGCCCAAGTACCGCTCAAGTGCCGCTGCTCAAATTCTGCCCAAGTACTGCCCAAGTGCCGCTCTTCACTTCTGCCCAAGTACCGCATAAATGCCGCTTATCACATTTTGCCCAAGTACCGCCAAAGTACGGCCCAAGTGCCGACAAAGTACCGCCCAAGTGCCAACAAAGTACCGCCCAAGTTCCGCTTATCACATTCTGCCTAAGTACCGTCAAAGTACGGCCTAAGTTCCACCCAAGTACCGCCTAAGTGCAGCCCTAGTACCGCCGCTCAAATTCTGCCCAATTACCTCCCAAGTGCTGCTTTTTACATTCTGCCCAAGTACCGCCAAAGTACGGCCCAAGTGCCGCCTAAGTACCGCCTAATCGCTGCTTTTTACATTCTGCCCAAGTACCGCCAAAGTACGGCCGAGTGCCGCCCAAGTACCGATAAGTGCAGCCCTAGTACCGCTGCTCTAATTCTTCCCAAGTACCGCCCAAGTGCTGCTTTTCACATTCTGCCCAAGTATCGCCAAAGTACGGCCCAAGCGCCGCCTAAGTACCTCCTAAGTGCCGCCTAAGTACCGTCTAAGTACGGCGCAAGTGCCGCTTTTGACATTCTGCCTGAGTACCGCCAAAGAACGGCCCAAGTGTCGCCTAAGTACCGCCTAAGTGCCACCCAAGTACCGCCCAAGTGCCGCTATTTACATTCTGCCTGAGTACCGTCAAGGTACGGCCCAAGTGCCGCCCTAATACCGCCAAAGTGCCGCCCAAGTACCGTCTAAGTATCATCGAAGTGCCGCTGCTCAAATTCTGCCCAAGTACCGCCCAATTACCACCCAAGTACCGCCTAAGTGCCACCCAAGTGCCGCTGCTTAAATTCTGCCCAAGTACCGCCTAAGTGCTGCTTCTCACATGCTGCCAAAGTACCGCCAAAGTACGGCCCAAAAGCCGCCCAAGTACCGCTAAGTGCAGCCCTAGTGCCACTGCTTAAATTCTGCCCAAGTACCGCCCAAGTGCCGCTGATCACATTCTAACTAAGTACCGCCAAAGTACGGCCCAAGTACCGCCCAAATGCCGCTTTTCACATTCTGCACAAGTACCGCCAAAGTACCGCCGAAGTGCCGCTTAACACATCTGCTTGAGAACTGTTGGAGTACGGCCAAAGTGCCGCTCAAGTACCACCTAAATGCCGCCCAAGTATCGCCTAAGTGGCGCTTTTCACATTTTGCCCAAGTGCCGCCTAAGTGCCGCTGCTCCCATTCTGCCTAAGTGCCGCCAAACTACAGCCAAAGTACGGCCCAAGTACCGCTCAAGTGCCACTGCTCAAATTCTGCCCAAGTACTGCCCAAGTGCCGCTCTTCACTTCTGCCCAAGTACCGCATAAATGCCGCTTATCACATTTTGCCCAAGTACCGCCAAAGTACGGCCCAAGTGCCGACAAAGTACCGCCCAAGTGCCGACAAAGTACCGCCCAAGTTCCGCTTATCACAATCTGCCTAAGTACCGTCAAAGTACGGCCTAAGTTCCACCCAAGTACCGCCTAAGTGCAGCCCTAGTCCTGCTGCTCAAATTCTGCCCAATTACCGCCCAAGTGCTGCTTTTTACATTCTGCCCAAGTACCGCCAAAGTACGGCCCAAGTGCCGCCTAAGTACCGCCTAAGTGCTGCTATTTACATTCTGCCCAAGTACTCCCAAAGTACGGCCGCAGTGCCACCCAAAAACCGATAAGTGCAGCCCTAGTACCGCTGCTCTAATTCTGCCCAAGTACCGCCCAAGTGCTGCTTTTCACATTCTGCCTAAGTATCGCCAGAGTACGGCCCAAGTGCCGCCTAAGTACCTCCTTAGTGCCGCCCAAGTACCGTCTAAGTACCGCCCAAGTGCCGCTTTTCACATTCTGCCTGAGTACCGCCAAAGTACAGCCCAAGTGTCGCCTAAGTACCGCCTAAGTGCCGCCCAAGTGCCGCCCAAGTGCCGCTATTTACATTCTGCCTGAGTACCGTCAAGGTACGGCCCAAGTGCTACCCTAATACCGCCAGCGTGCCGCTTAAGTACCGTCTAAGTACCACCGAAGTGCCGCTGCTCAAATTCTGCCCAAGTACCGCCCAATTACCACCCAAGTACCGCCTAAGTGCCACCTAAGTGCCGCTGCTTAAATTCTGCCCAAGTACCGCCTAAGTGCTGCTTCCCACATGCTGCCAAAGTACCGCCAAAGTACGGCCCAAGTGCCGCCAAAGTACCGCTAAGTGCAGCCCTAGTGCCACTGCTCAAATTCTGCCCAAGTACCGCCCAAGTGCCGCTAATCACATTCTGCCTAAGTACTGCCAAAGAACGGCCTAAGTATCGCCTAAGTGCTGCTTTCCACATGCTGCCAAAGTACCGCTAAAGTACGGCCCAATTGCCGCCAAAGTACCGCTAAGTGCAGCCCTAGTGCCACTGCTCAAATTCTGCCCAAGTACCGCCCAAGTGCTAAATAAGTACCGCTTAAGTACCGCCGAAGTGCCGCCAAAGTGCCACTGCTCAAATTCTGCCCAAGTACCGCATAAGTGCCGCTTTTCACATTCTTTTCAAGTACCGCCAAAGTACGGCCAAAGTGCCGCCCAAGTGCCGCTGCACAACTTCTGCCCAAGTACCGCCCAAGTGCCGCTTATCACATTCTGCCCAAGTATCGACAAAGTACGGCCCAAGTGCCGCCTAAGTGCCGCTGCTCAAATTCTGCCCAAGTACCGCCCAAGTGCTGCTTATCACATTCTGCCCAAGTACCGCCAAAGTGCTGCCCGAGTACCGCTTTTTACATACTGCCCAAGTACCATCCAAGTGCCGCTTTTCACATTATGCCCAAGTGCCGCCCAGGTACCGCCAAAGTAGGCCCAAGTGCTGACAAAGTACCGCCCAAGTGACGATAAAGTACCGCCTAAGTGCCGCTTATCACATTCTGCCTGAGTACCGTCAAATTACGGCCAAAATTCTACCCAAGTACCGCCTAAGTGCCGCTTAAGTACCACCCAAGTGCCGCTTTTCACATTCTGCCTAAGTATTGCCTGAGTGCCGCCCAAGTGCCGCCCAAGTGCCACTGCTCTCATTTTGCCCAAGTACCGTTTAAGTGCCGCTTATAACATTTTGCCCAAGTACTGCCAAAAGACGGCCCAAGTGCCGCCCAAATACTGCCTAAGTGCTGCCCAAGTACCGCCCAAGTGCTGCTTTTTACATTCTGCACAAGTACCGCAAAAGTACCGCCCAAGTGCCGCTTAACACATCTGCTTAAGAACTGTTAAAGTACGGCCAAAGTGCCGCTTAAGTACCACCTAAATGCCGCCCAAGTACCGCCTAAGTGGCGCTTTTCACATTCTGCCCAAGTACCGCCTAAGTGCCGCCCAAGTGGCGCCCAACAGCCGCTGCTCACATTCTGCCCAAGTGCCGCCCAAGTGCCGCTGCTCACATTCTGCCTTAGTGCCGCCAAACTACAGCCAAAGTACCGCCCAAGTGCTGCTTTTTACATTCTGCCCAAGTACCGCCAAAGTACCGCCTAAGTACCGCTTATCAAATTCTGCCTAAGGACCGCCAAAGTACGGCCCAAGTACCGCCCAAGTACCGCCTGAGTGCTACCCAAGTACCGCCTAAGTGCCACCCAAGTCCCGCCGGTGAAATTCTGCCCAAGTACCGCCCAAGTGCCGCCTAAGGGTCGCTCAAGTGCCGTTTTCAACATTCTGCTCAAGTAACGCTGAAGTATGGCCCAAGTGCCGCCCAAGTACCTCCTAAGTGCCACCTAAGTACCGCTGCTCATATTCTGCCAAAGTGACGCTAAACTACCGCCAAAGTACGGCCCAAGTGCCGCCCAAGTGCCGCTGCTCAAATTCTGCCCAAGTACCGCCCAAGTGCCGCTTATCACATTCTGCCCAAGTATCGACAAAGTACGGCCTAAGTGCCGCCTAAGTGCCGCTGCTCAAATTCTGCCCAAGTACCGCCCAAGTGCTGCTTATCACATTCTGCCCAAGTACCGCCAAAGTACGGCCTAAGTGCATTCCAATTGCCGCTGCTCAAATTTTGCCCAAGTACCGACCTTGTACCACTCAAGGGCCGCTTTTCACATTCTGCCCAAGTGCCGCCAAAGTGCCGTTCAAGTACCGCGCAAGCGCCACTGCTCAAATACTACCCAAGTGCGGCCCAAGTTATCCCTGATAGCCGCTTAAGTTAAACATTTGTCCTCATTATTATTATTAATGTTGTTAACAATTGTATCTTCTTCCTTATATTACATTAATTATCATGTTTATTATCTTTATTATTATCATTATCATCTTCATCGTCATTGTCAATTTCATCGTTTGTAGAGTGATCTCACAATAATATCTTGGGTCAACTAAATAACCTTTTCGTGCGCTTATTTATTCGTTTTTACGTTACTGATACGCAGCCCTTTATCTCCTTTTTATAATTTCATAGCTACACGTTTTTACTATTTCAATCACATTTGAGTACCATCTCCTGCTCGCTAGGGGATCTATTTAGACTTTGTTTAACGACCTAGAGGTTTGTTGCTATGTTGTTGCGATCCATGACACTGCACTTCAGGGTATCCCGCGCCATTGAAATTGGCGTTCTTAACACGCTGAAATTGAGCACTTTTGTAAATCTATTCACTTAAAGAATAATTGTTAAAAAATTATTCTGTAAACGGATTTTGACTTAGGGGGAGCTGATCCACACGCTGGTCTCCGCTCCTCAAGTGCTTAAGAATATCTCTTATATATGGC
>NW_019379458.1:1259565-1271819 GCF_000648655.2 Copidosoma floridanum | reverse complement strand
ATGTATATATATATATATATATATGTATCTATATTTTTGGCACAATTTACACGTATATATAAAAGTATTAATTTCATACGAACAGAGTACACAACACAAAATTAAATTGCCAGCACGACCGATCCGCACGAATCCCCGGCCCGTTCTGTTTCTATATAATATACTACAGTCTCGGCAAGCGTAGAGCTCCCTTCTCCCTTCTCCTTTTCTCAGTCATAGGTAGCGTATAAGTGCTATATATGTAGATATACCTATACACATGTATACTCATCTACGTGCATTTAAGTGGTATTGTTCGAGCGACCGATCGATCAACAATAATGCATAATGCACTAAATCTTTGACTGGATCTTTAAACCATCATTTTTAACAAAACTAAAACCGTGGTGACGAACTTTCGGCGGAGGTGTAAGGAAAAAAAGTATACGTACCACGGCCAAAAAGTGGGGCTACATCTGACCGCGCATTACCGATAATATAGCGCGGTCAGTAATAGCCCCACTTTCTGGCCTAGGTACGTAATGTACTATTAATCAGTAAAAATCTTATGAAATCTAGAATTATTAAAACTTTTTACGTTAGAGTAAAGATTTTTACACAAAATACAGGTAGATTACAATGATTACTTATTTTAATGTGTTGCTACACAATTTCTAAAAATATCGTCGTCACTTGATATTATTAACAACGTCTTACGTTACCGAGGGTCATAGTATATTTTTTTCTAACAGTGTCAATAAGCATTATTATTTCTTACAAACTTTCCGTTGTAATAGTTTATGTTATGAAATAATAAATAGACATTACTCGTTGACATGCACAAATTTGATACCAGAGTAGTCGAGTTGGGTTCCAAACAATTTTCAAACAAAATACATAGTCAAGACGGTTCCTAATCCTTAAGTCATAATGTTTACTAAATTCTAATCAGTAAAGAGGTTAGTCACCTCTTTTTATTACGGAAATCCATTTTTTCAACTAACCACTACTTCAAAGAACATGAACATGTTTTTAAAAATTAACAAATATACTTAAAGATAACCAGCTTGAAGGTCTCTCATAAAGATTTACGCCAAATTTTAGATCATAATATTGAGTAGAACGGCTTCAAGTTGTGATTTTATGTAATTTATTTTTAACTTGGGGCCTGACAGCTTTAGCAAATAATAATAGCTTTTCAACATGTATGCTTACAGTATGCGTACTTAGATCGATAAATTGCCTTAATTAATTTCAATCAAAATTGTCAGGTGTAACAAATTCACAGGTCTTAGATTAAAACTTTATACTTCTGCTGACATTGTCAAGAAAATGGGTAATTAAACTCAAGATAGAAACGATTACATAAAAAGGTAGGATGTGTTTACTTCTAGTATTGAAAAGAAAGTTGGGCAGCCATATTGTATTGTAAGCGATTGCAATGTAAACACAAAATGACAGGAAAACGTAAGTAATTAGCAGTGAATTTTTGATTTTTGTTAATACAATAAATTGTACCATTTCTTAGACTGTTTACAGAGACTTTAAACACGTTAGAAAATGAAATAATTGACACAAAATATTCAAACTTAATAAATAGCTTGAATTTTATTGGCTGAGCTAAAAAATCACAACAAAATCTTGCTTTATGATTACAATAGTGATATTGCAAAAACAATAAGTAAATTTCAATGTGTTAATTGTATTCGATTTGCTTGTGACTTTCAAGCTTAAGTTTATGTATTGTAAATACAGGGTTAGAAGTACTTAGTCTATATTATGATATGAAAAATTCATACACTAACCTTATCTTATCTTACTAAGATATAAAGCAAAGTCGCTAAAACCGTTGTAATCGCTAACCACGAAAACTACTGAAACGATTTTGCTGAAATTTTACATACCGATTCTTGACACTTCCTAGATGGTTTTAGTATGGTTTTAATCTTAAAAAATTTAATAACAATAGCAATAAATGAGCTCAAAGTTTTGCAAAAATACGCCAGCTTTTCACTATAGTTCAGTAGGATCCGCTAGGTGGCATCGACATAAAATCGAAGCTACCTGCAACAGAATTAAAAAAGTGTCGTTATAATACGCTGGAGCGTCGCTAAATTTTCTACTCTCCTCTTCTGGCAGTTCATTGAGCTGCATCGAGAATGGAGATGACTGTCGTGAAGCTGGGTATCCCGGTTACCGATGACGCTCTTCTCCAACGCGCAAGTGATCTAGGTCTACTTTCACCCTGAACCTCCAGGGTTGACAAGTGCCATCAATAAAAAATTTATTTCAACCGATGCCGTCTCCGGCGGAATACTAGGAGACATGTCTAGCCAGAGCACATCCTGCGCTAACACTTCAGAGTTATGTGGCCGCTATACAACCTGGCCTGGTGCCGTCAGAGAATTTTTGTGCTACTGATGTAAGCCAGGGAAGACAGCCCTGAAGAGTACGGGCAGCCACAACTGCCAACTTCTTAGTGGTCGTTCCAACGGCATACCTACAGAGAAAATATTCTCCAGGCCCACTTTCCCGACTAACGATGAGCGGTTGGTTATTCGGGGAACGACCTGAAGACGAGATATATTGTAGACAGCGGCGTATCTCCCTCATGTACGGTCTCCGTACATAGACTTTGAGGGTAAGAGTCAAGCTACCAACAGCTGGCTCCCCATCATCAAGAATAATAATAAGAAATAACTAGAAATTTCACCACTGGCCTTGTTCAGGGCCAAAAAAGTATTTACGTTCATCACTTAACCTTCAATCTCATCGGTTCTTTTAAGGGCCACCAAAGTTTAAACTACCTTGCCAACAAATACATTTTTACTACCATTTCCGGAAACATTATTCGTCGACTAAAAGATTACGTAGAGCCGGCCACTATTAAACCGAGTTAAACGTCACGAGCGGAGTCGTTCGTCGCAAGGCTGAGAACCCCAATGACCGACGACTCTATATTATCTCCTCGACTCTAAGCATTTAACCAGGAATCACCGATCCCCTCCGAAGTCTGCGCTGGGCAAACCTAACAGCTATAAGGAAAAAAAAACTTGAGCCAACGGGACAGCCTCCACTGGACAAGTATCACTAACCAATCTCCCCATCTAAGATCACCAAAACAACTGAATCTGCAAATAAAAAAGGTGCTTTAGACACCAACGTCTTCGATGTTGTACCAGGAGACGTTGGGAAAGAGCACTACAACTAGCCCCAAAGCTTCGGACTTGGTAATTTTTCTCCCGATTAGTCTGGGTCTTCAACAGCAGGCCAGAGAAGATCATCCTGAGGTATCCAGGCAGTCACAATTGCTGTAAACTTTAGTCAAGAAGGAGTTTACTTAAGAAGCTCACCGGTCTTCTTTAGGGCAATTGGACGTCAAACTACCTTGCCAACAAATATATTACAACTCAACAAAGTTGACAGAAAATAGCCTTTAGGGGTCACAAAAGTCGCAAGAGGGTGAGTTGGAAGGAAAACTTTAAATGTATCTAATGAATACAATTTTAGGCGTCAAGAAACTGACCCAAAAAATTCATCGAAATTGGAACAGTAGCCTCAAAATCGACAAATAAAGAATCCATTACGTGAGAGATCAGCTTTTCATTTTATTCTCACAGTAATGTCTTAAATCTTTAAAGATCTAAATTCAGGATTTTAAATAAGAAGAAAATATATTTGTACTTTTGTGGCAATAAAAAATGTAGAGATTAAGATCCAGGACTTTGTTGCTCTAGTAATAAAGTTGTGAGATAAGAGAAAAAAAAATTTTTTTAATACATATTTTTGGGAGTTTAAAATCTTAACATCTTTGAAAAATAGCTCTTTTCGTAAATTACACGGGAGAAACTGCAAATCAACCACTCCTCATGGCCAACAATTATTTTATGGCATAAGGAACGCACGGTACTTTTCAGCATAATTATATTTTTTTTAATTTTTGCAGCTTATTATTTGACCAAACAAACTGTATGGATTGCAAACAAATATGTTTTTAGTAAGAAGATTTCTGTTCTGAGAAGTGTTAGAAATAAATGTAAAATTTCTAACTGAAAACGTTTCACATTACATGTCAACACACTACGGTGTTCACTTTAGTAAGTCTCGGGCGAAGCTGAGACGGGGGCCGCTAGTACAGCAATATGATAACGAACTGTACAATAATAAAGAGTGCAAAAAAATGTAACTTGCCTTTTAAATTAACTTTAATTACCCTATGTAGAGCATTAGGAAATTAGAACAACTCATGCTATTGATAATACAAACGACAAATCGAGATTTTTTTTTCTTGATACTTTAACACAAAATTCTCTTTTTGTTAGGACTGAAAACTCGTTAAGAACAGTAGTTATTTTCCATGCGAGATATTTTTGAACAACGGGTAATAACAACAACAGTAATAATAATAGTAATAATAACAATGATAATAATAATAATGAAAATAATAATAATAATAAAATGGTAGAACAAAAATCACCATCACTATATCAATCAATCAATCGTATACATGTTCAACTGTTCGTATATTGATAACCGTCAGTTAATATCATGAACAAATTTTGATAATATTATACGTTTTCATCTATTTTACAACTTGAACAGTTACACAGCACACATATCATCGAATGCATAGTTTCAAAAGCCACGTTTCTAAGCACCACTCAGTGTCACTTTCCTAATACTTTGTAACAGTCCAGAAAAGTGATAACATGAGATGCAGAATTACCATTATACATGCGAAACATTGTATAGTGTACTTGGTGTGTATGTTTTTAAGTACATGTCACGTTATGTGCTTGTATGAGGACAATATTTTGGATAAATTGGTGGAATACATGGAAAAGGAGATGCAGGTTCAACGCATCACACTATTTTCGTCTAATCCTAATAAATTTTGCCATGTGACACGAAACATCATTTCTCAGCTAGAAATGAAATTTCCTATTACAACTTTGAACGTAGATGAAGGATTTTACAGTCAAAGTTGGTCAAAAAAAGAAATAATACTTAGAACACCTCCACATAACATTTTAATGATAATTTTAATTGATGTTCATTACAATCATCACCTATTGGTAGACAAGATTAACAAATTTGTCACCTTTGTACGCTCATACATCAATGATAGATCTCGCCCTAATACTATTTTAATAACCGTTACTAATAAAGGTTTCACACACCCTACGCCACTCTTACACTGGTTGTGGCGTCATAAATTTTTACATATGGCTTTTATTGAGATTTTAATGATGCATTATTTTCGACGTAAGTTACGAGTAGAAAATGTAACTAAAAACTCCTCTACTGTCACTCTTCACGAGTACAATCCATTTAATCACGTTTATTCTCAAATACCTCTTTCCACGAAAATCAATTTATTTCCAAATAAGCTTCAAAACGTGTATGGACATCCCCTCTATATATATTACCACCAGAATAAAGTATTGACAAATTTTAAAATAAACATCAGTTCTAAAGCCAAAGATTACGAATTTGGTCGCAACGGTGCTACGTTTGCGATACTATTCAGATTTATGAATTTTTCATTAACTATAATAAATGAAAAATTGAGTACAAAAACATTTAACAAATATGGAGTTGACCTGAGTTTATATCAAGCACATTTCAAGAAATTAATGGACGATTACTTGGAAACAGATTTTTATACTGTAAAAGAAAAGTTTTCTTTTATAATTAAACACAATGCTTATTCGGTGATGTCGATTCCATGGAACCTAATTATGCTTTTATTACTCAATGTGATGTTTATTGCATTATTTGCACTTTGTAAAAAAGGCATACGACTAGAAAATAATTTTTGGGATGTCTACAATATTACCCTTATTTTGATTGGCCAAAGTGGAATTTGGGTTCCTCGTAGAAATATTGGAAAAATTGTTTTTCTGGTTTTGACTTGCATATCAATTACATTCACATCAGGAATCATACAACAACTTTTTGATGTACGATATAGCTTACTGAAATTCCATAACTTCAAAACCATTGATGACATTCTCAATGCAAAAATTAAATTTTACACTGATTTTTTAACTCGTCAAGAGTTGGTATTTCTTAAAAAGCAGTGTCCCAAAATTTATGAACCTTTTTTAAGAAAAGTAAAAATAGTACCGAGAAAAAATACTTGGACTGAACAAGTCGCTATGATTTATTCTTCGAGGGTAAATTTAATAATCAACCATATTTTGTATGGAAAACTGATCGCAAATGCATATAATGAGAACAATAGTGACACAAGAATCGATGTGATTCTTCAAGATGTAAATCCTCTAAAAGAGGTGTATACGTATACAGTTTCACCAAAATCGTTTTACATTCATCGATTCAATGTGATAATCCGCAGGATCTTCGAATCAGGTATTGACAACTTTTGCATGAAGCACTTTGAAATTTATTTTCAAAGTAAAGTATTTAAAGAAGGATTCAATAACTCAGATTATCGTTATCTTATGACTGTAACTGGGAATAGTAGTGAATCTAAAAACATAGTATTTTCAACCATTAATGGAGTGAACCTCAAACCAAACCCATTATCTTCGAAGGATAATGCTCGTATACATACTAAGTTGTTGTATTTTTTAGCTACAGGATACATGGTGGCGTTTCTCATATTTGTATCTGAGACGATGAATTATCGGAAAAAATCTAATAATGGTTTGATAAAAACGTTCTCTTCTGAAGAAGATTAGAATTATCTGATGCGGTGACATGATTGCCTTTTACTAGTACTAGATCCGTTGTCTTAAACTATGTATAAATTGTAATGATTAATGTGTATTGATAGTCATCATTGAGGTCACTGTTTTATGCGTAAATGATCCAATATTTGCTGTGTGATTTGTATGATATATCTATTAACTTAAGAGATATTTATTCGATTCAAGTATTCAGTCTCTTACTTTACATCAATCCGTGTGATAAAAGAACGATTACACAATTTGCACAAAATTTAAACAATTTGTAACATTGAAACTTCATTAGACTTCATTGATCTTTAACTTTCAAAACTCTAAAGTGTTTTCGAAGTTTATGTACGTACGTTTACAATCTTTAAATAGAAAAACAATATAACTTTGACAGAAATGAGTCTCTATCTAACCGCTGAAGAGTCCGAAAAATTTTAAGGTATGTGTTTAGTAGTTTACAATAAGATCATAAGGTTACAAAGTAGATTGTGAAAATCTGTGACAAAAGGGTGTGGAACTTTATTGAATGTTACATCTGAATATCAAATAGAGAATAGTCATAATACTAAAAAAATTTATTAAATTAAAAAAATTATTAAGGTAGTTGTATCCTTCTCACTGTATATGTAGCAATGCAGCCAGCTCTACAGTTTAGTATAAGTAGTTTGCCACTCTTACACTCCTGAAACAACATAAATTTTAGCAGTTTTTCTACGCTTATCAATTTATTTCTCATCTCACAAATATCCTCAAGATCTTTTGTAAAATTGAATAAGATATTTTTATAATACACCAAAAAATATAACTGAAATTTCACTGTTATTTCGGGTTGCATAAGTAATTAAAGTACGCAAAATACGTTTTTCGATGAGTATCTTCAGTAAGGTTTGAAAAAGTAAAACAATGTAGTCATTAACATTGAGCAATTTAATTTAGGAATTTATTAGCAAGGTAGTAGTAAGTACATCACTGAGTTATCCATGATCGTGCAGATTATCATTTGCATACCTAAATCCGTATACTATTCATAGAAATAAGTCTTACTATCTTCGTTATATATGTTTAAGATTACACTTCTAGTGTTTCACTATCTTGCAATTTGCAGTGCTGGAGTACCAGTGGTCAAAAAACTTTGAGAAAACTAACTTTTTTTCACATAATGTAATAAAAATAAATAAATAATATCGTTAAAAGTTTTTGAACATCATCTGGTTACATGAGTGTTGTAATTTATTTTATTTACCTAATTTAATCATTTCCTAAAAAATTGACAAACATTTTTTCATGAAACCCTTTTTTTTATCTACACCGTCTTAATTTTTTGAGTTACTTTATAAAGTTAACTCAAAGGATGGAAAAAAAGCCTCGGAACAATTTTACATCACAGAAAAGTAAAATCGAAAATAGCAAGGGAACTAACTAGGACAGATTTCTCGATGAGGAAAATTTTCTCGAATAATGTTTGTATTTCTATGGGTTGAACCTACGATCCTAAAAGTCAGAGATCTACAATCTACGCAATTGCTTATTACTAGATAAGTTATACATGAGACTGTGAAAGACTCCCTCTTTTCTAAAAATCAAACTTTTCAGTGAAAGTGACACTTCTTTTATGAAGAATATTGAAAAACCAGAGGAGCCATTGAGTATTATCAGTTGCTGAACACAAGTTATTGCATAAATTTTTTATATAAAATTAATTCAAACATTTTTTAGAAGAACAATGACTCACGTGGTAACGCTATTAACAAATATACTTATTTATATAAATTGGTCATCAGCTATCGCTCGAGCCTTCAAGTATTAAGTCAAACCTGTTTTCCATCTTCTTTAAAAACAGCAAAGTTTTTGAAATATTCCGAAGACCATGTGACTAGACTGGATACAATATGAGGTACGCTCTCTGATACAGGTAAAAAAAACATATAGATGGTAGAGTATATTTTGGATTTTAGGAGTAGCTTGTTTGCTTAATTATTTGGTGAGTATTATTATTATACCAGTTTTATTTAGTTTGCACTACCAAAGCAATGAATACGACTTCGGAAAAAACTGAAAGCTTGAGTAAAAATCTTGTGATTGAGTAAAGAAGGTGAAAAAATGCAAAGCGAGGGGTTAGCCAAATGGAACTGGTGGAAGAAAACGAGGGAAGCTTTGCTCCTCTGCACTTGCTTTAGTACACCCATGTCTTTTTTCTTTAGAAACTTGAGCTCGATGTGAATAAGCACTTTCTACTTTTCGAATTCATAATGGCTAAAAGAATTCAGATCATATGATACTACAATTGTCAGACTTTACTCATTATTTACAATAAAATAGTTTACTCTTAGTTGTAAATTTGATTAAAAACACAAACTCCAATTTTTTCATAGAGAATAGTTAGAGATTATTTTCTAAGATAAAAGTCTCATGAATTTCGTCATCATCAAGGAAAAAAAAAAAAAAAAAAAAAACTCGTTATTGCACATTAAACGACAATCAAAGCCAATCTCTTTTTCTCAAAGCCAGGTAGGATTGAGGTTACTAGCTGTTTTAAAGTTAGTATGTAAGAGCACTAAAAAATTCATATTTGAATTTTGCCGAGGGAATTTCACGTAATAACTTCCCCGAATATATTACAAATGAGATAGCCTATACAAGAAGGAAGGAAGAAATAGAGCTATAGAAGAAGTAATAGGACGTTGGGAAAAGGGCGGACCACAATATCCCCTGAAATCGACGTGACCTACATCCACTCGTACCTCATTCTTGGCAAGCCACGGAAGGTCTAAGTTGACGGGATTTTCTGCTGACCCTTTTAAATCATAATCTGAGCACACATGCAGAAAAGCCGTGTATATGTCCTACAGAGATACACACTCAAATGGTAAGATTGTATGGTATTATAACACAGAGTCGTGGTTGCAGGCGCTAAAACGCAAACTCGACTAGCAGTACATTTCGGTTTACAGGCGACAAACGATGCCGCAACATGGCGTGATAACGAGGCTTTGCTACCTCCGCTCTATCTCCAGAAACGAACGCTAAATCTGAATTCTGCGTACGTGTATGTAAGTGCACAAGCGAGCCATGCGAAGCAGAAACGCTTTCCGGGTGAAATCGACTGGCACGCGGGACTACACGAGCTACCAGGGCGTACTTTTTCTAAAAGGTGGTACAAGAAACAGGGTGATAGTTTTCGAAAGATGGAGAACAATTGGGGCGTATAAATCGGAGAATTGTTCGACTGTGAAGTAGATAGAGTTTAGAGCTCAAAATTAATACTCGCAGTATATTGTGTGCTACTATTTTGTTTTTCAAGTAGTTAGGGCTGTTTTGTTGTTGCATTCAACAGTGTTTCTACTCGTTGTTTATAACGTAGGTGATTTATATGTAGCTGGCTTGATAAATGTAACAGAAGAATCATGGAAATTAGGAGATGAAACATTTTTTTATTTTTAATAAGGTGTACTACTTTAATAAGGGCTTCAGTAGCTTTAACTGAGCTTCATTTTATCACTCATACATGTAGGCTTTGCATAGGGAATGTTGAATAATTAACTTTATGGGAGAAGTATAATAATTAAACGTAGATAAATATAGTTATCGATAGATAAAAAAATAATTATAAAGTGTCCAGTATAAAAAAAAAAAAAACATTAATGCAGTCAGTAAATAAAATGAATGGTACACGTATACAACATAAACTTTTATATTATTATTACATTGTCAGCATGACATCTTTGTAACACAAAGTTAGAGCCCAAAATCAGTACAAACATTAAGGTTCAAAAGTACATTGTTTACTTTCACAAAAATTTGAAGAAAAATATAAATTATTTGAAGAAACACAGTTAAGAAGGTTGTAACAACAAAGAGCACAGGCTGCGACAAATGAGAATTAAAGGGGCTTTATTACGAGTGATGGCCGTCAAAGACGTGTCGTTAACCTGCATAATGTTGAAAAGACTTAGGGTGCATCCGGTATTTTATCCCTGTGTGACAGTCTTAGCAACGTTTGTATTTATTACTATGATGCAAATTTAGTGTTATAGAAATAGTAAGTGAGAAATATGGCAGCATTAATGATAAAAAGTGTAATATAACTATAGGTGATCAACACTGACGTTTGGTTGTTTGCAATAATTGTATTTCTGCTTATTAGTGAATTTAGCATCTTCATTAATTTAACAGCTAATTTCTGTTGAAAAGAAAGTAATTGAATTCTCTAGGTTAAAGAAACGTGTGCGTAATGTTACATTGATTACTTTCTCATTCCACTCTAGATACCGATCATTCTTGGAGAGCTCATTAAATATATCTGCTGTTCAGGTACATCCTATTATTATTTAATAGATTCATATAATAATTACGTACAATGATGTGAAAACTCAGTCAACTATTTATGAATAATAATAGCCAATATACATAAGAAATTATTATGTATAAAAAAATTGAGTTATCGAATATACGTTATATTAACGTGAAGTACAAAACGATGTAACTCGCTTTTAGAAATACATGTAATTCTCCAGAAGTTAACTTTACCGTATATTAACAGCTCATACCATTTCATGATATAAAAGATAAAACAAGAATTGTTCTTCCTAGTTTACAACAAGCTGTTCATAGATTTGTTTGGATTTATAGCTCATTAGAAACAGTAGTTGTTTTCCATGCTTTTTCTTAAATACAAGTAGTAATAACTTTTCAGTGAAAGTGACACTTCTTTTATGAAGAATATTGAAAAACCAGAGGAGCCATTGAGTATTATCAGTTGCTGAACACAAGTTATTGCATAAATTTTTTATATAAAATTAATTCAAACATTTTTTAGAAGAACAATGACTCACGTGGTAACGCTATTAACAAATATACTTATTTATATAAATTGGTCATCAGCTATCGCTCGAGCCTTCAAGTATTAAGTCAAACCTGTTTTCCATCTTCTTTAAAAACAGCAAAGTTTTTGAAATATTCCGAAGACCATGTGACTAGACTGGATACAATATGAGGTACGCTCTCTGATACAGGTAAAAAAAACATATAGATGGTAGAGTATATTTTGGATTTTAGGAGTAGCTTGTTTGCTTAATTATTTGGTGAGTATTATTATTATACCAGTTTTATTTAGTTTGCACTACCAAAGCAATGAATACGACTTCGGAAAAAACTGAAAGCTTGAGTAAAAATCTTGTGATTGAGTAAAGAAGGTGAAAAAATGCAAAGCGAGGGGTTAGCCAAATGGAACTGGTGGAAGAAAACGAGGGAAGCTTTGCTCCTCTGCACTTGCTTTAGTACACCCATGTCTTTTTTCTTTAGAAACTTGAGCTCGATGTGAATAAGCACTTTCTACTTTTCGAATTCATAATGGCTAAAAGAATTCAGATCATATGATACTACAATTGTCAGACTTTACTCATTATTTACAATAAAATAGTTTACTCTTAGTTGTAAATTTGATTAAAAACACAAACTCCAATTTTTTCATAGAGAATAGTTAGAGATTATTTTCTAAGATAAAAGTCTCATGAATTTCGTCATCATCAAGGAAAAAAAAAAAAAAAAAAAAAAAAAAAAAAAAAAAAAAAA
>NW_019379458.1:1178798-1251771 GCF_000648655.2 Copidosoma floridanum | reverse complement strand
TGTAAAATCCATTGTTTCTTTAACTTGACTAGCCTCTGTAGAATTGACTGCAGCATTTTCCATACAACTTTCAAGCACTTTAAAAAAGGAAAAAAAATCATTTACTATTTCAAAGAGTACAATAAAGCTTTTAGCCCTGTAACGAGGGGTAGAGAGTCAACAAGAAAAATAGTTTTAAAGGAGTAGCTTATTTCTCAGCCACCAATAAACGCCATCCAGAGTTAGAACTTGGGGAACGCTGAGCGAACAAAGGACAGTATCGATCGATATTATTTTTTGTAGGCAGTCTTTCATCAAAAAATTACAGTTAATCCTACAGAAAGATATTACGAAACGGTTAATTGAAATCCAACAACAGTGCAGAGTTTTGATTTATGTATTCTAGTTTTTCGGTTTTTACTTTCAATAGACCGTTGAATAATCGTAATTTAAAAACTTCAAAATCAAATGCTATAGATATGGAGATAAGCAATATAATAGAGCCTGTAGCTGCAAATATTTCTCGAAGTATCCAAAAATAATGGAGTTGATAAGAGAATTACGTAATAGCGCGTTAAAATTAATTATTCTTCGTTGAAAGGGGAGCAAAACCCCTAGAAAAGAGTGGGGGTGAGAGGGCTAGAAAATAATGACCATCTGTCGGGCCGAGTAACGTATGCAAAAGCACCTGACCCGGACACAAAGGAAAGCCATGAGTCCACCCCTGCAATCCGGTTGGATTTTTTAAAAGCCCGAGCTCGCGTCGCCTCGTAAACGTCGAGCCGCACGCGAATTGCTGCCTCCAATGTATGGGTACGACTGGACGGCTGAGGAGACTATAGAACTATAGGCGCGATGCACACTACAGCCCAGTTTTTCTCTTTCGGAAACGCTGTCTTATTTTATGAATTTAAGTAGAAAATAAGTATTAAGTTAAATTACTTTTCTGAAAAAGTTTAACGACGAAAACAATGCTTTCTGCTGCTTCTTTTAACTCATTTTCCAAAAATCAGATTGTTTTATTACGCAGAAGCTTACCACGATAAAGGGACTTGATTTATGACAATGAATGTCACAAAGTTATTACTTATTTTAATTAATATACAATGCAGTTGTTCTTAAGAAACTACGTCACTGTGTTGTACAAAAATATACAAAAACGAAAAGAAATGAAATCATTCCAAAAAGATGTTAAAATGAAAAAATCAGTATAATTGAATTAAGCTCAAAATCCTGTCCATAGAAAATTACAGTAAAATAGTATCAAATTCATTTTCTAGTAAAAATTGAAGTATGACTCACAAACAATAAAAAAGTACCACTTTAGGACATTAAATATTGTAATTTTTTCCGTCAGCAACATATAAAGTTTCTTGAGTGGTTAAGCTGTTTTTGTTTTTTTTTTGTTTTATCAAGTAGTTGAAACGGCATAAACTCGACCTACTGCGATGAGTGACTTTATTACTAAGTGTAAGACTCATTGATCAAAATCAGTCCTTTTCTATGTAACACCTATCTATTAATATTTTAATTATTTACTACAAGTACATCCAACTGATTCCTCATCTTTTCAAGCCTGCAAACTACTTATACACGTTTCATCGATAAACAGCTAAGCCATTCAATCACCCAACCCATTAGATTTCCCTGGCATATCCAACAAAGTCCATACTCAATAAATCTACGGATCACCGTCTCGACAAAATTTCAACGTGTGCACACTCAAAACTTCACAACTCCGTTCATACTGTGAACGCCAAACACAAACTCAAACAAAAGGTTATAAAAGACCCACGCACACATGTACACTCACCAAAATTACGATCGCCACGAGTTATAAAGTCCAACATCCTAGATGTTCGGCATCAGCGAGCAAGTACACCCACGCGAAGTCAGTCCCCTCCCCCGTCACATTCGGTGCCCGTCAGCATATTACGGCCTCGCTCATCAAATTTCATCGTCCATCTACATAGCGCGCCCCAAACGAGTTATATATACAGGTGGTTCTACTACTACTGGGCATCGCAGCTTACTCGTACAATGCCTGCGGATGTTATATGGAAGTAGCCCACGTCGGAGGCGGCTGGTTTTCATTTCGACGCCAGTGAAAAGTGAACGGAGTTGGACCCGCTGTGGGTATATATATATATATACGCGCGTGTGTACACTTGTACACAGAGAAGAGGTGGATGAGAGCCGATCTCTTAATTGAATCAGCTGGCCGGCATTAGCAATTTCAGATTAACCCGCCCCTTCTTCCTGTACTCGTCTAACCCTTTCCGTACGCCGACAGTGTACACACACACCGAGAGTTTTGGTGTGCACAGCAGCTTCCAACCATACGTACCAGCTGCACGCAAACAGGATCCAGCGCAACATAGTCGACCAGCAGGTAACTTTTGTGATTTTGCTTTCAGAGCTCGAAAGAGAGAAAAAAAAACACGTCGATGGTTTCGTGCATCACGTCGAGTTAATGGACATGGTGGTGTACTTTCGGACTGATTTAGATCCTGGACAAAATACCAGGATTTCGCCACAGTGAATTAGGGGCTAGAACTCTCGCAAGAGTATAAGGATAAAAATGAATATTGTTTGATATCAGGCATTTCAAGGAATACATGACTTCTGTTGCTGGCTTTCAAATCTTCAAAAGAGAGTTTATTATTAAGATTCCCAGTATACAAAGTCAAGAAAGTATTTTTTAGGACGAAAAGTCAGGGGCTCGCTCATAGAGTAGGTGAGACTATCATTTGAATGCACCGAAGTCAGCAGAAATCGTCTAACTCAAGAAGCCTTTAAAAAATCTGTTGAAATGAAGCCATTTGTAATCATTCAAAGGGAGATAAAAGAAATCATTGTTAAAAAATAATGTCCATCCAAAAGAAAATTTAACTAAAGCTTTTTGAGTCTATTATGCTTTATGACAAATGTCAAACGACGAATAACGTTAGTATTGGACAAGGATAATGTCATAGTCATATTACATACATTATGGATTTTCTCGCAAAACTAGTCTCTACCGTATAAAAAAGACCAGCAAAAGGGAGTCACTAGGTTTTTTTTTATTCCAGGAAAAAATTATGCAATGGAGAAAAACCAGGTGTAGGTGCTTTACTTTCTATTCGTAAAAAAGCCTCCAATTTCCGTGTGCAACCAGAAATGCAGTGAACGCAAAAAACTGAAAGCCAGCCTTTCCGGAGCCCACATCCTTGAAGTGAGGATCCACACATGTGTAAAAAAAAAGGGCGAGAGGAGGTCGAGCTCGTTTCTCTTCCACATCTGCTTTTATGCAATCTTTTTTTGCGAGTCCTTCTCGTTTTCTATTTTTATGGGTCGGAGCTTGCATCTCCATTAAATCATATCAAGTTCAGCCGGCAATTATTTAGGTATTAGTACTACCCCATGGAGTGGGGAGGTAACACACTTTTTCATGCATGTTCAATCTAAAGAGCTCTTTCCACAATTTTTACACCCCGTCTTCTTTACGAGCCAACTTCTATGAGAGATTTACTCGGATATTTAAATAGACAGGACTTTCATTGCTCTTGAAAGTACGTTTATTTTTCCTCATTCATGTGATTTTCATATATCTCTTTTTTTTCATTCAGTTTGGATAATTTTATTAACACCAAGGTTATACAAAATCGATGCAACCCCTAACCATTCAATCAGATTTAAATTTTTTTGATGTCGTATTTTGACTTCAACGATAACACTTGAGCAATAAGATCAGCTAGACTCCAGGTTGACAATAGAATCACATTTAATTTACAGTGAGGGACAGTGGCGTAAAAAAAGAAAAGGTAGTACTGTTCGTTAGATAAGATAGCAAATTTCCTCTTTTTCACGTGAGCCCACAACTACCGACCAAATTGTGCGTGTCGTCGAGCAAAGTGGAAGCAATAGTGAAGCGTCAAATTTAGACGCAAGAGCTAACGCAGGTTCCAGCAGTACAAAGAACAAAGTAGCGAGAGATAAAAGAGGATGTGCAGGGTAATGAAGCGAGTGGTGAAGAACCAAGATGGAAGAAAGCAACAACAAAAAAATAAAACAGAAAAAAAAGAATTGCCGCCTCGAAAACCAGGGATTTATTCAAAGGGTGGAGCCGAGATACAAGAATAACAAGGACAAAGAGCAAGTGGTGGAGGAGAGAGAAAGATGTTGCCATCGGTCAGCCGATCTCTCCTTCAAACGCCGGATCTAGCCACTTCGTCGTTGTCACCGAGCCGTCTCGCTCGTCTCGTTTTTCAGGCTCCTCCTCTTTTCCTCGCTCTCAACAACCACTTTTTTCCCTCCCTTTTCCGATGTACCTTTTTGTTTAGAGCCGCTGGAAAACGATTTCTTCCCCTGGAGCTTTTCTTATCGGAACATTTTTACGGAAGAACGGGGAGAGGAACTTTTTTATTGGGCACTCGAGAGTCGGCGTGTGCTTTTTCAGCCACCACCAGCGTGCTTGGCCCGCGCCTTATCGTCCCTTTTTCTCCGTGTGGTGCGCATCCTTGAGTTAACAATCGACGAGTTCCACTTTATGCTAGATATTTTTTGAAGGTGAAATTTAGTTGTATACCCACGTGGACGTTCTAGGGTAAATTATATGAAAGAAGAAACCATAGGGAAGATACAAATGTTTATCGAGGTTTCCATAAGCTGTGAATCTAGTCAAAGTGTTAAGATGGATACCATTAATACGTAAGAGAGTCTAACTGGGAAATAGGGAAAATACCGTACTAGCGTGACCACCAGCTTCAACTTCAGGTTTTCGTGAGGTTGTCTTTTTCAGGTCTTGATGGATGGAAACAAAACGTCGAAAAAACTTTGCGTGTTCCAATCGTGCGTAAGACAATCCTTCTCTTCCGGATTACGTATACACGAGCCAGGTGCCCTTGTAACGAAAGGATATGGAGTATAGGAGTTCTAGTCAAGCAGCTGATACGTGTGAGCATACTCACCTGAGAAGAAATTAATTTAACGATGACATCGCAGATTACTGGAAGCTGCTTTAAATATCACTCGACTGAAACAATGTATCTTAAATTTAACATTATGATAACGTGAAAGAATAGTTCAATTTTTGTTTGAAGAATCCAGAAAAACTTTTAATAAAAGACCTTTCAAGGATTACACTTCAAACATCAAACCCCAACATACAATGTCAAGGCATATCTTCCGAATTTATCATAGGATATTGATCTCAGCTTTGAGTTTAAAAAATAGAGCTCTATTTTATTGTCCATAGTTATTGTCCACTTTCTACTACCTATCGAACTTGAGATTAAAAAAAAAGTGTTTAACTAACTTTTCATGTTGCTGTGACAGGAGTTTTATTAATTAAAAGTCTGGATCTTATATTGTGTGCCTAGGAGTTCGTGATAATAATAAAAATTATTGATGCTTTAATTGGACTAGCTCGCTTGCTGTGTGCTAGCAGCGATCTGAAACGCTACGTACTCGATGTGCAATCGACGACAGACAATTGTCAAAGCATTTACTCTGAAAATGAATTATTTAACCTCTTTAATTATTTTCTTTTTTCACAACTTTTTTTGTTTCATGCTTCGTCACACAAAACAGCAATGAGCTGCATCACTTTTACAATATCTAATTTAAATAGCTAATGGCTCATAAACTTGGACAAAAGATATCTGTTTAAAATGGATAACAGCTGAAAGTAATTTATCTTTTGATCCAAAGACCAACGAATACACCAAGCAAATCCAGCCGTTTGAGAGGACGAAATTCATCTTCTGTAACAAACGCAACAAATGAAAGTCCCTTTGCCCTTCTCATCGCGTACAGCTCTCTGACGGAAACCGAAATGGCAACACCAAAGGCAGTATCTTCCTAAAGGTTCTATTGCTATCCAGTTCTCCAAAGTATCGGATATCCTCTACTAAACAGCATGTGTTTGGATGAGCGATACATGACCGTGTTCTATACGAATGGGAGTGCAAAATTACAAATGCTTATGGATGTATGTACATGTAACATTTGATTTTTTTTTTTTTTTTAATAGATTTTTTCTAAAAGAGATGAGCAAAGAACCAAGGATCATTCATCACTGCTGATGACCTGGAAACTATGCGATTTTAAAAAACTAAAGCAAAGTGTTAATCCATGTTTATACCTTGATGAAGTCATACTGAAAGTTTGAACATAATTACTGAACAAAATAGAAAAAGAGTATTGTAGAGATTAAAATGTGTAAGATGACCCTTCACCGAAGGTGTGGGATTTCGGTTTCACTTAAATAAAAACACATTCAAAATCCAATATAAAGGCAAAAAATTAACACAGTAAATCGTGTGATGCTCTTCATAGAAATCCATTTATCAAAAATTACACTCGAATTTACAAGCTTGTAGTTAAAGGAACTTAGATTTGTACATAAAATAACCATAAAATGTGCTCTTGTCATCATTTCAAGCAATAGCATGAAAAGAAGCTTCATCGAAGTTTCATAGTGACTGACACCCCATTCTATCTTTTTACACTCAATAAACTGATCAGCATGAATGCACAACAAAGGGAATAAAACCACCCTCTTTCTTGGTCAAAGCCCAATTGTCTCTGATCTGAAAAGTTATGCATCGTATAATGAGTACTCAATGCTCACCCTGTATTTGCTATCAAAAATATAGTACTACCGGAATGCACGTAAAAGCCAATGAAAATAATCAAACTATTTTTAACGCGACACTCACCTACCTTAAAGCTGCTAGTTTCACGGTTTGGAACGAGTGAGCCAAGGGTAGGTATAATTAAAGTCGTGTGGGGTGAAATCAATGGAAAATGAATAGAAGAGAACAGAGGACATGATCATTGGTGTGAGAGTGGCTTAAACGTTGCGTGATATATTTAAGAATAAGGGTCTCTTCAATGATCGCACGCCCGTCCGGCGCTTAATCGTCCTTATTACGTTTAATAAAGGGTGACCTAAGGGAGGAGCGAAAAGGAAAAATAGTTGGAGAGTGAGGGAGCAAAAGTAGATGGGAAGGCACGAAAAGAATCAGGGTAATTGGGAGAGCAGAGATTGGCTGATCAAGCGGGCGGAACTTTGCATTGGAATCACCTTCTTAGTGGCACTGATTTTTGGCTCACTTTATCCGTTGATCACATCGCACTGTAACAATTCTGGTTTAATATTTTATTGTAAATTGTACTTATACAATGGTGATCTTAGCTAATGCAGGTTAGAAATATTACATGTCATGAAAAAAACGTCATAAATATGAATCACAAACAATTTCTGCATTATTGTACGTCTTCAAAATGTCATTTAATAATAAGCATTAAAAAAATATAAAATAATTTAAATAAAAATGTTTTTTCACGTTTCGTTGAATACTCACAAAAGTGGTTGGAGTCAGGTTACTTTAATGTCACTAAAACGGTACATTTTAAACTTTACAGAAGAAAACAATGTTCTGGTGAGTTTCAATTACTATTATTAAAAATGTTGCATAGAAATCCATAATTTTTCTACACGTTTAGACAGTTGAAACTTAAGGAAGTTTGGGAGAAAAGTTCAAAATAGAGGAACGTGCCAAAAAAAATATATCTTGTATTTGAGAATATTAGGAGTGCACATGAATTTTTCCAGATTTTTCACCAGGGAAAATTTTCGAGAGAAAAATTATGAAATATTGGCACAAAAAGAAGATGCTCGACAAAAAAAATCAAGCTTTGCCAGGCATTTTTCAAAAATATAATCAATTACAGTCGCACAGTTTCAAGTTTGTAGGGTGCAAAAGGAGGTGCGCGGGAAAGGGGGCCCAGCTGCACGAGCAGGGGGACCCCCGTTCCTCGCCTCTCTGAATGAAACTCCCAAACCTCCTTAAATCCATCAGAATCATATATTATGTACTTTCGTACGTGTAGAATCCTTGTGAATGTGCCCATGTCATGAAAACTAATGTTTAGAACCTAGACCTTAAAAATTTATATCCATAATTTTCCTAAGTGCCGGTTTACTTTGCCAAATACTATAAAATCACCTCCAAGAATTATCAAACTACGAAATGCTAAGAAAAACCTACAGTCCCTAAACGTCGTATCAAGTAGCACGATCTTGAGTCCACCTTAAGACTAATTAATTACAGCTCCAATCCAACGGACTAAACTATCAACAAGATAATTTTATGTATGCACCATTAATTTACCATCCACTCCACACATATCTGAGGATAGAGCATAATTACATTATTATTCCAATCATCGTCTATTCAAGGATGCAACTCCAATTATCTGACCACTTCGACATAATCCCAAGCTAAGATGATAGGGTCAAGGCACATCAAACTAATACATAGCTGTGCTCGCAATTCTAGATTAAATTTAATTATTGGTAAGTACTGAAGCAGTTGGTATCCACTTTGTTAATAACTCGTGACGTTTACGTATCTTGCGCTGCATGTGTGTATATACGTGTTCAGGATCGATAATCAAACATGAGATTATTCCAACCCTACAATGTGATAAAAGGTACATACATTTAGATATAAATGAGGGAATATTATTATAATAAGTATGGAAGTCCATTGTAAAGGGACGCTCGCATGTATTTGTACAGCTTCTGTGGACTGTGAATTAATTAAACTTGAAATAGGTAAGATAACTTAGAAAAATTCAAAGATAACAAATAATATTCAAAGTACTGCAAAAGCTCTTCACAATAACACGTGAATCAATGTCCATATTAACTTTTTATTCGATGTATTAAGTGTACTTTATTAAATGTAGGTTATTTTCTGATGCGATCTTTTTACTTTGCTAATTGCGAAATAAATTAAATACTGATGGATAATGTTGAAATCAAACATTTTAATCTTACACCTAAGTAGTCAACTGACAACCGTAATGACTGACATGTTCATTCGCTGATTCTCATTAGTATAATCTACATTGCTCATGGTGCAAAGCACTTGTCTAATAATTGAGCGCATAGGTATCTTTTTTGAGTTTTTAAAGGCTCTGCTTTCAATAATTATGAGTCTACATAGATAAACGTTAATGAAAAGTATCGGAAATTCCTATCATTTGACATATCTGTTACGAGGAATCTAAGTTTTTTTAACAGCAGAGAGTAGTTGCAATTTTTGTTTTAAAACTGTCGGTTTCTTTGCAAGCTATTTGTTCAGTGCCTGAAAATTTAAACTTTGGTTCAAACAATAAAGTACCACATCACATGTGATACGAAATATTTTAAATAATCAACGCCCCAGAAAAGTTTTTCCACTGTTTATCATCTCACTACTTGTGTTAATTTTATGTGTGCAGTGATGTCAAGCCATGAATTGTTCAGCTGAAATTTCTTACTCTACTTCTTTGTTATTCACTTATTCATAAGCTTTAATTCATTTACATACGTACTTCGCAACATTAAAACTGTACACAAAATTTCAAAAAAATTAACGCAAAGATTATTTTATAATTATGTAAGTACACCAAAAATTACAATTTGTGACAATATCTTAGCACCTTAAAGTTGTTTAGATAAATACGACATTCTATCACGATGGGAATTAAGACTTGTATAAGTCCTTCGTATGTATTTTTAATGGTATCTTATGCTGTGGCGTATTTATTGATATTTTTTTCAAAACCATACAGTGTCAAGTGCTTTCATGATAATAATTTCACAAATAAACTGATTGAATATATGAAATACAACATAACAGTTCAACGAGTTACAATGTTTGTAGCAAAAGATCATAAGTATAGTTCAATCGCATTAGCAATAATTTATCGACTGACTTCAGAGTTTCCGGTTTTGTTGATACGTTCATCCAAATTACCTCGCAATAAAAGATTTGAAACAGAAAGAATCTTAAGAACACCTTCTCAGAATATGTTAGCAATTGTTTTGATCGATATGCATCAAGATTCTCGTTGGTTTGTTAACAAAGGTAATAAAGTATTAGGTTTCTTTATAAGGTACATCAACAATAGACCACGACCATATTGTCTGGTAATAGTCGTGAGTAACGAACATGTTTGGAAACTAATGTACTTGCAAAATCTTTGGCAACGACAATTTTTGCACTTTACAGTAGTTGAAATCGTAGCTGAGAAAAAATTTTGCAGAAAAAAAAAGTGACATCAGCAGCTGGAACAATTAACTGATAATAATTTTGATGTAAAAATACACAAGTATAATCCATTTAATCGCATGTACTACCAACAGTCAAGTTTAAAGAGGATGGACTTGTTTCCAGTTGAAGACTTTATTCGGGTATCCACTTCATTTACAATATTCATACCTGATAACATATAGCAATTTCAAGGACAATCTAAGTACATCTGCGAAATATTGGGAATTCGGTTTTTACGGTTCAAAAGTTACTATTTTAAGTCGTGCTATGAATTTTTCACTAGTAAAGATTAAAGATTTTTTATACGAAGCTTTTGTAAAACATGCAGTAGATGTCAGAGCATTTCGAGCTAGTTTTAGTGGTTTACAAACATATTGTTCGGAAACAGATTTCCATTTTGCCAACGAAAAGCCCTGTTTCATCATTAAACATAATTCTTATTATACGGTATTAATACCTTGGAGTTTGATTATCTCGTTGGCACTTACAATTGTTCTTGTTATCGTATTTATTGCTTATAAGAATTATATTCGTTATGAAAAAAAAATTTTGGACGACGTATAACATACTACGAATTCTGATCAGTCGATGTGAAGTTTTACCCCCTCGTGGTTGTATTAATAGAATATTTTTTCTCATTTTGGTATGTATGTCAGTAGTACTTACGTCAGAAGTCGTGCAAGAAATTTTTGATTTAAGTTACAGCATATCGAAATTCCATACTTTCAAAACCTCAACGATACTTTAAATTCAAAAATGACATTTTATACTGACTATGAAGCCAGAACTAGACTAGTGCAACTCAATGCAGACCCCTCCGGGAAGTCCAAACTTTTGCTCGAAAAAATCAAAATTATTCCTTACACGAATAAAAATCCCGATCGAGCTAGTATGATATATTTTTCAAAAGTCAATTTAATAACCGAACATGTCTACTACGGAAAAATGATGGCGAATGTTTGTAACGCTAACAACACTTAATCGAAAATTAGTGTTATTCGAAAATCGGATTCTCCTAGCGAGGATTTATATACGTTTATTCTGTCACCACTATCTCCTTATTCGACGGTTTAATGTAATACTTCGCAGGATTTTTGAATCGGATATTAGTAACTTTTGTGAGAGACGTGCTTACATACTTACATGTCGAAAATAGAGTATTTAGAGAGAAATTTTCGAATACAGAGTATCATCGTTTAATGTCGATAACACGAAATTCTAGTGATTCGAAAAGAATAGTTGAATCCATATTGTATGAAAAGTCATCAAACAAAAAAAATTCTCTAGTTTTGGGTGAAAAAAATGCAACCTTTTTTGTAAGATTAACAATTTTTTATGCGATTGGCTCTGGTGTAGCATTTCTTGCTTTTATATTAGAAATTGTTCATTTTAGAAACTTGTATCATAAGTAGTATACAATCACAAGTTATAACTATAAGTTTTCAACCGCATCTTGACATTCTTAGTAATGAAGATTAATCATTTGTTTTAAAAGCCAATGAATTTTTTAGGAACGACCAAAAAGCTGTACATTTAGATGAAATGTATAAAATAATAAAAAAGATAAAATCTCGTTCTAAAATAAATATGTACTCAAGGTTTATTTTTAGTTATGTTTATTCAATCTTGTTTATTCTGTCTTGTATCTAAGGTACAAATATATTTATCAAATCTAAATATTTATTTAGTTATTCTTAAGTCGAAAAAGAACCAACCAGTTTTTTTATTTTTTATACCCACATAGGATGAATGAATGGTAAGGTTGTAATCCCATTGTTATGTACTCGTATGTACATTATCAATTTTAGGTGGCTTGGCACTGACTCCGTAATCTATAACCCAACTGCAACAAAAGTTCATTTATATTTTTCTGGTACAATTTAACTAAGGACAGCATGTCAAAACATTTTGCTAAAGAATTTCAATATTATCAGTCATCGTGAGAGTGCAAAAAAATGTGACTTGGTATAACGTAACCAAAACAAATATTAAAATAAAAAATTATTCTTTATTTTTTTTTAAAATAGTTATTGCATTTACAGAATATATCATACACATAGTATTATAGTGCATAGTATAGTGTTTACGCAGCATATGGCATTCTATTGTTTGTACATTAAAATTATTAATCTTGTTCTACTTGCCAGAAAGGCGGATTCAGCCGGGTGTATAGTGCAATATAATCAATCAATGATACCCTTTGAACAGTGTAAGACTTTTCTCAATTAATAAAGACACAAAATTGGTTTCAAAATTACAAAAAAGATGAATCTAAGAGAGACAGAGGTGACAACTCTAGCACTACTCCTTTAGTCAAGTTTGGAAGAAAAAACTGTCATATAAGCAGGTTAGCCAGATATTTTCCATATGTAACCATGAAATACCAATATACATAAAGTACAAAGAGTGCAGAGTCATACCTTACGAGCCGAGCCAGAGACGTTCATTCGTTTCGGCAATGAAAATTTCAAAGGCTCGCATCGTTAGCTGCAGAGTAAGACGTCCGGCCAAGATTAATCCTGACCGAAAAGGACGAGGCTGTCCTGAAGTCGTCCGAGCTTTGCAAACAGTACCACTGCTACAGGCGGAATCAAAGCGCACATATAATATCATCTGTCTTTCTCCCACAGACGTGTGGGCTTGGACGGCGAAGGTTTCTGATCAAACGGCATGAGACTGCTAAGAGAGTTGAAGCCCGACTTTCGTTTGGTGGACGTGACTTTGAGAGGTTATCGACTGATCAAGCCCCTGTCTTAATAATGTAACGCGATTTTTGAGTTTTTTAACGAAGAATTGTCACAGGAATTTGACATTAAGAAAACTTTCTTCTTGAAGATGTTTCCAGCATTTGAATTGAAGGTAAGGACATCAAAATGATACTGCACTTCCAATGCAATCAAATAAAAAATAAATGCCTGCCGTGGTGTAATAAAGATAACAGGTTAGCCAGTATCAGAATCTACTTGTCAGGAGGTACTGTGCAGGGCGTTAACTCGAACAAGCGACCAGCCATATACGAAGGAGAAATATACAAGCGACGTAAAATGTGACACTGCAATATGTGACACATTATTGAGATGGTTGTGCAGTGTAAAAAAATCTGTTGTATCAGCAGTGATGGCGTACAAAACAAAGTTCCCTTAAAAGGAGCCCAAGCCTGCTGCAGGAAGATTAATTTCACGAACAGATGAGTATTTTTCGTTTAATGATGTTATTCTGTGCCACAAAAATTGCACTTGTAATAAATAACACGAAACATCTGTCCATAATTCATTTAAGATACTTAACTACAGATTGTCACCATCATAAGTCAGATTATTATTCTAATTTCGTTCTTCCTAAGTGAAAATATTCATAATTAAAATTTACTTAATTCGAGCTAATTAATTACTTGAGTAGTTTTTATTATTGGTTATATGACCAGTTGCTTGCTCAAAGACTCTGATTGGCTACTAAAATGTACCACTACCTGTTATCTTTAATGTTTACTGACGCTTCGGAGAATAAAAAAACAAACGAGCACAGTTTTTCCGCACAAAAACCATACTAACTTGATTTCTGACTAAAAGAACATACATGATATCTCGATTCCGCCTGATGAAACATATAATGACTTGACTTTTCCCGATTACCATGATGCTTCACCATGACGTCTACCATTCCAAATTTAGCGCAAAAAAAAGTTAAATTCCTATGGAAGGAAGCTACGGTGAAATAATGAAACAAGTGCAACAAGATGTAAACAGCAAGTGATGTGACAGCAACAATCGGATTCTACAATATACTCTTACTCTTCTGTACCCTCTGCGAGGCTCCATGTTGAGGTAAGCCGGACGAGCGCAAAGACTAGAATCGCGTGCACTACGCGGGAGAAAAATTTATAGTTTCCCGTGGCATTTCCGGCAAAAAGAGAGAAAAAAAGAAAAAGAGAGAGAGAGAGAGAGCGACTCGTGGTGTAATGTAAAAAGTTGCGAGATAAAATTTTAAGGCCACGCCTTTGAGATCCGGAGAAGCGAAGCTGAATAAGATAAAGGCACGAATGAATAATTCCCATCGGAGTGAAAAGTTTCACGCCACCTCACCTCGCCCCTTCCCCTCGCCTTTGCTCGATATAAATTATTTTTTTCATTATTAACGTACCCCGGGAGATATTGTGTTTTTTTTTTTTCTTTCTCTTTACCGGAGATTGAACGCCTCCTACATTTTTGCCTCCAAATACGAAACATCCCCTGTGTAAAACATTTACGCGCTCCGTCTATATCCCTCCTTTTCCCGGGATCGCGACGCTTTTTGCCAACTAGACGTGTACATCTTCAGCTCCTGCCACGCCCTAAAAAATATGTGTAGAAAAAAAGGGTATGCAAAATAGTGGCCAAGTGTAATGAAGAAAAAAAAAAAAAAAAAAAAAAAAGTATTTTCTCCGTCTGTACATCCCCGCTCTAAACGCCCTAATTGCACATATATACGCAGCAATAGCATTATTTTCGAGTAGCGGCAAACGCGTTTGCATAAGCGTCTCGCCGCCCGAGCATTAGTGCAGTCGTCGTCGCAGTCGAGCCAAGAGTCGGCCCATCCCATTGCTATCAGAACGAGATGTGGTGCCTCTTAGCGAGCCGTGTAACGGCTTGTCGCGTGGAAGAATTTCGTACAGTTGCTGATAAACGCTACACTTGGAGTGCGCGGGGTTACGGTGATGATAATGAGGTGAGGTTAGGTTTTTTTGGTTGCCAGGCGGGATTTGGTGGGTGAAAATTTTCGTGTGGAGGTGATATCGTGCAAAATGAGGTTTTTAGCGTGTTTTATCGTGTGGTGTGTGAAAAAAAAAAAAAAAAAATTGCAACGAGCTGGGATATCATTAATTTGTACCTTTTAGAATCTCTTTTTTTGCATTGTTTTGCAGCTCATTACAAGGGTACAGTATGATCAGGTTAATAAAATTTCAGGTTAAAAAATGTGTACACGTAAGGGAGTTTTAATAAAATCATGAGATGTGATATTTTTCCCTCGCAAATATGGATAAAACATAATTCACTTTACAATTGATATATTTATATTTTTAATGCCGTCAACAAACTATTTGATTACCAGCTACGACATTTATCAATCAAATCCTCCAGTGCGCACATAATCAACGTTCCTTCAAACGCAAATAGAAAATCGTAACTCGACCATCTTCTTTATCTCCCCTGGGGGCGCAATAAAACGCTCGAGTCGGCATTAAAAAGTGTGTACAAAAGCGAGGACTTTATTCCTCCTCATTTATTCGCTAAATAATCGGAAAAGAAAGCACTATCAACTCTAGGAAGCAGTGGGGCTCTTAAATGCTCCCTTCCCCTCCTCCTCCAACTCGATTGTACTCGAGGAGCGGAAAAGCAAGTTTTACAGTTTGAAACTGCTGGCTCTTGGACACGCGTAAACTCGAATAAAAGAAATGCCTGCACAGTCTTGCACTAGAGTGCCTTATAAATGTTTGGAGTAAAAAAACAGTTTTATGTATACATGTGAGATCCAAAAAAAAACCTTTTTTTTTCAAAGTTTCTTCCAAAGTTGGAAAATGAAGTTTATTAGTGCTCCAAAGAGTTAGGTTACTACGATGCGCTGTTGAACAGGCCTTACATCAATTGGCTCTGCAGATTAGGAGTAAGAGGGCTTTTAACAAAAAATATCTTGTATCTTTGGACTTAAACATCAAAGCTCACAATTGTGCTTTTATATCATCACTTTGACGGTAAAAGATGCTATTTCTGAAGTCGATTCACCAATTATTGTCCTTAACATATAAACGTAAAAGTATTTATAGGTACATTTAAATAGGAGATATTGTAGGCTTGAGTGTGTAATACTGAGACAAAAAAATAATAAAAATTACTGTGCAAGAATGGTAATCTGGTGTCATTCCGTCGTTTAGGGACTTTTCACTTTTGCCAATCCCATTTTTACCATCCTGGACCATAATTTTCATTGTAAAAACAGTAAAAACTATTGTTCAAATAGTAAAAAGTCTCTAGACAACCGAACACTACCAGATTACCATTCTAGCACAGTAATGTTTATTATTTTTTTCTCTCAGTGAAGTTTAGCATCAAAGAAACATTTACATTTCTGTGACACAGAGAGGACATTCAACACATTTATTGTGGCACACAAAATCTTTTCATGAAGTCCAAATTTGTGTGTTTTTATGAGTGACTATAATCATTTCAGTTGATTTCAGATCGATTTCTGCAAGGAGGACAAAACAACTACATGGGCCCTTGATATTGTTACCCTTTTTTCTACCAAGTCCAGGGTCTTCGAATCTATCAAGTACGAATCTTCAAAGACATCATCAAATGTGTTTTGCTTTCCATTTCAGTAAAATTCAGTAGCAACAATGCAATAACTCATTAACTTTAATATGCCCATGATCACAATACTTCAAAACAGGAAAAACATATTCGACACGTGCAAACGCATCCGTCGACGCATCGATGATAGTAGGAAAACGAGAAGCAAGCCCAACGAGGGCATCCTTATCTGCGCCGCTCAGGCGCACACCGCGTGTTTGACTTTGGCCTTTTGTCAGTCACCTGCGTCGCACCCGTCCATAATATACACGACGCGCTTTCCGAACATCAATCACCTTCACAATGATCGTGGCGACACTTCGGAGGAGCCTTTGCCTCGTCGATTATTCAATAGAGGGCTCGGCTGGGCTTATAGGTGCCTACGCTTCTTGGCAGGTCCCGTAATTAATGGCCCTTCCGAAGGACGAGGATCTTTTTGCTCCATCTTTGCACGATGTTACGCTCATTGTTTTCGATATACGAGTGTTTGCGAAACTGAAGCGAGCTGATGGACCAATTTTTTTTTTTTTTTCGTGCTTAACGAGACGGAGTTCGATCTTGGGTGTAAGATAAATCAGCAACGGCGAAACTCATGAGCGAAGAAAAAGCCCATCACGAAGAAAGAAATCAGCTCGGCAAACTCGAGAAAAAATCGCCTGTGATAAAAACTCTCCCGGATAACATTGAACTAGAAGAAGGAAATTGTGTCTTACTGAACCCGAACTGGGTTAGGGAGTGGTTGTAAGCTAGTGCCCAATCGGCTGCGAAATCACGGAAACCTTGCTGAGCTGAGTCGAAATGTGCACTTGTAAATACATGGAAACACACGTGAGCGGGGGAACCTCGAGGGACGTGAAAAGTTGTACGGTAATGCAAGGGATGCTGAAGCCAAAAGTTGGCATGATGTTTGCTAATTGTTGCGTATTTCCTCACTTTTTTTTCTTTTTGTTTAAAATTTTCAATTTTAAAAGGGACTACACGAATCAATCTCAATTCAAATGAAATGACTTTAAATGTATGTGATTTCAAATACACCCTAAGCTGACGAGTGTTTTAAACGTTGAGTGTGAAAAAAAAAATTAGTTTTATTTTCAAAGCTAAACGGTATTAAGCATTTGGATTGATAATTGTTCTGAACGTATTTTATAAGGTTAACAGTAGTTTTTACTTTCTGATTACTTTCATAAAAAATAATGTTAAAACTTCAATTAATTTGTCCCATCCCCCTCCTTATGTATGTACATAACGCACATTTTTTATATATATTTTATTATAAATACTTTTGAAATAAAAAATTAAAGTCTTATCACATGTAAGGTAAATGTCGCAGTAGTTGGCCACTAACAAAATAACACGATTTAAAACAATTACAGCGATTTCAATGCAAATTTCTTAATGGATTCAAGTTCGGAGTGCAATTAGGGACCAACTCACAATAATCTTATCAATATTGTATCAACAATAGTGTCAAATGTCCGAAATGAGAGTACGTGCTGGCACTACGCTTATGCATTACGTTTCTTAGCTAGATGGTTGCAAGTACGCAAAGTTGCCTTTTGCGAAAAAGTCGAATTTAAGATAACGCATTTTTTAATCATTGATAACTTTCTTGTGTATCTTGTTTAGCTTTAACTTTTCTAAGCATCAAGGATATGTTATTCAATTTTTACACTTTAGAACTTAAATACAACAATGCTCGTTAAGTTATTATTTCAAAACGACGATTTCCTAAATTGTCCTTGAACGCTAATGGAGTGGCCAAGAACTGGGACTAAAATTCTGGCCACCGGGACAGATTTCATTTTGCTTGGCCAAGTACTGGGACATTTAACCTACGAACACAATACGTGTTAACTATTTATTAAATTTGTAAAATGCGTTCATATTAATTTCATTAAGTGACTGGAGCCTCAGATTTCATAAAGAGATAGAAAATTATTAAACAAACATTCTCTTTTAATTGTAAACGGGAATTCTTTGTATAGACTTACTACGGTGGCCAACTACTGGGACATTTACTTTACTATTATTATTTTTCAATTAAAAATACTTGATAAAAAACAATTTTTGTAAGGATTTAAAATTTTTTGGAAATCTCCAACTATTTTGCCATTTATTCCGAAATCATTGCTAGCAGAGTTTCAAAACTATGAGGAAACAACTAATAGTATCAATTTACATCCAACAGAAAGACAAAATAACAATGACAGCTGTCATTAGCATGGAAAAAAAAAATTTTTTCGACACGCAGCTATTTTATAAAAGTTAATCAATTTCGTTTTTTTCTTTTTTTTCATTTTTTTATCTATGTAGAAAGGGCTGTATTATTATGCTGTAACCAAAAGATAAGCCTAATACAATAAGCCGAATCGGACGATGAGCCGAATCGGACGTTCAGCCGAAAACTCGGACATTGAGCCGAACAAACAAAAGCATACGCAATACAGCCAACTGAAGCGGGCCAAACTCAAATCGTATTAAAAATAGGTAATGTCAGCCTGTGAGCCTGCGCGCACACACTGCAGATGGCGCGGCTGCATCTAAAAAGCTTGCCCTACAAAGTTAGCGTTTTTTTCACATCGGGGCTATCGAGTGCGACGTCTAGGTATGTGGACTCGCCGCAGACGGTGTCTAGGCGGTGCTTTCCAGTAAGTGAAGCTTATTTCATACCCAAGCTATCGAGTGCAATGTCTAGGTACATTTACCGACCGGAGGTGACATCTAGAGGTGCTCCCAAGGAAGTGAAGCTTTTTTCACGTCTGGGCTATCGAGTGAGACGTCTATGTATGTGGACCTGGGTATAAACGATTGAAAGTCAATTTAAAAAAATTTAAGTTAAAATCGCGTGATAATCATGTGATTATCACGTGAGAAATCGGTCGAAATTCTCACGTGATAATCACGTGATTATCGCGTGATGTGTCTAAGTAGGGGCCGCATGGGTCTCCATATGTGAGTGTTTATATGTACACACATACAAACACGCATCAGGTGGTGTTCACTCTGTAGTGTCTGCACTATCTGCTGCGTCGGTTACAGCAGCGCATGTGTATATTTGTAATGTATTTGTGCTAAAGATGTAAGTGTTTGATTTTTTTTTTCTATAACAATGTAATAACAATGAGTAAATAATTTTAAAAACTTGTGACAGATATATGTACATACAATTATTATACATAAATATTTGTTATTATAATACACTAGCAGCCCCCCGTCTCGGCTTCGCCCGAGACTTACTAAATAAAACACCGTAGTGTGTTGACATGTAATGTGAAACATTTTAAGTTAGAAATTTTACACATATTCCTGATACANAAGCTTTTTAGATGCAGCCGCGCCATCTGCAGTTTGTGCGCGCAGGCTCACAGGCTGACATTACCTGTTTTTAATACGATTTAAGTTTGGCCCGCTTCAGTTGGCTGCATTGCGTATGCTTTTGTTTGTTCGGCTCAATGTCCGAGTTTTCGGCTAAATTGGCTCATCGTCCGATTCGGCTCTTTGTCCTAGGCTCCAAAAGATGGAATGTAGCAATTCTTAATTCATAGTCAAAGTGAAATTTTTCCATAACGCTGATATTGAAAATCATGCTGTAGAAAAAGTATATCTTTTTCCACAAGACGCTTCTCTCGCTTGCACTTGTATTTTAATTTTGCCTCTGGGTCAAAGAGACAAAAGCGTTGGTATTACATAATCACGGGCATTCTCTGAAATGAAAATCTAACCCTTTTTTCTTACCTCCCAAGCAAGGAATTTAATTAAGCATCTTGAGTGGATTCAAATTAAAAATTTTAATTAAAAGATATTACCATCGTCTGAAGGAAGAAATTTCATTTTGTAGCAATACACTTTTGTTTGATATTTACATTGCCGCGTTGAAAAATATAAAAAATAATATCGTAATGAGAAAAACAATCTTTTTTGGAAGCACTAAAGTTTTGAAATCAATTTATTATTCTATTAACAACCATGTAATTAAAAAAAATGGAAAACAATGTTAGCATTTTTGTTGCCAACATATTTTACTACAACATCTGGAGTTGAGAGACACAAGAGCCGTTATGTAAGAAAAAACTTTGTCCCTCTGAGTAATCGTTAACAAACACCTGACCGTATCGTAAAATCTGCTGATTTTGGCGTCAGAGCTTTTTCAAATATTTTTCCTCGCAGTTTTTTCCTAACACCCGGCAATAACCTCGAAACCAAAAGCTTACTACTCCCAAAGTCTTCCAAAACAAGCTTCCTCTAAAAACCAAAAACCCCTCTCCAAATATTTAAAATCGAAGCCACACAAGCGCTCCAACAATAACTCACCCGAAGCAGCCAAAAGTGCACCCACTGCCGAATTTTCCATTCGCACAAACAATTCAATTAGCGGAGAGAGCCAACGCAATTAAGTAGAGGATAGGGGAGAGAAACGCCCTGCTCGACAGGGGATGGGCATTAATTATCCCGAGAGCCAACGACTCACCTACACCCGCCAGCCCAGCGTCTTTCAGGTCAGCGTTGGCCCACCCGAAATTGATACGTTATCGCGTTTATTAACCATGGCCTGATCTCCCTCATCCCCAACTCCGCTGATGCTAATGCCCAGCTCGCATCAGAGAAGGTCCGGCGTGTGTTTTTACGATGAGCGAAAATTTTCAATTATGCTGATTGCCACGCGTATACGCGAATGGTAAGTAAAACAATTGGCCGTGCACGCACCTGCAGGTACGTGTATCGAGGCGAGAAGGGAAATGAGGTTAAAGTTTATTGCTCCGATGCCAATAAGACGTCGGGGCGAGGAAGACGTGCGAAGGGTTGCTCGGTGCAATTGGATTTTATAGAGAGACACGCGAGTCGGGGGATTTGTTGTTTGGAATAAACTCGCGTTGTTGTCGGCTCGGCGATTTGTTTGATCGAGGAGTCGCTGCGAGAGGCGGGTTTAACTAGGAGAGGCAAAAAAATTCAATTAGGCGGTCCTTCGAACGCTGTTTTCGCAAACAATTGAGGTGTGCTCAAGATTTTTTGCACTGCTTTTGTCATTTTAATTGACTTTACCGACCTCGTGGCATATAATGTCTACGGCGTAGACAAAAATACAGCGTTCAAATCTTAAGCATCTCAATTATTTATAAAAGAGTTACTCTTTCAGTTATCAAAAATTTTTGAAAGTTGAAAAAAAAAATTTTTATTTTTACCGCAAATCTTTGGGTGAAGTTTTTAGGGACACATCGACTGGATGTTACTTTTACACTGTACATGTTTGTTTGGATAAATATGAATTAATTTACTGTTTCAAGTAATTTAAAAAATGTTGTTACTGTAGATCATCGTTAAAGAAAGAAGAAATTGTTACAATTTTTATGATTAAACTCTTGTTCTATTAAATTACAAACTCTTTAATTTTTCAAGAAAAAATCTTTGTAAAAACTTTTTGTTATGTTCATGGCCTCTCAATAAAAAAAAAAAAAAAATTGAAGAAATAAATAATTTGTTAACAAAATATTTACTAACTTTGTTAGTTAAGTGCCAGAACATTTACGTAACCAAGCCATTGCAACGAGATTTGCAAAATTGCCTTTAATTTTAATAACACATATCCGACACTTCTGTATAATTGTACATACTTTTCGGCTTGTAACTTATAAAGTATACCAAATAGTTGAAATGAGATGGTACAAAAGTTTATCAAATGCTAGGACTTAGTTATTTTTTAAACAGACATCACATAACTAAAGATATTTTAAATATAATATAATCTGGAAATCACTTATTTTATTTCACAATTACTAGATATTTGTAATTAATGTGATTTAGAAAACAAAAATTAATACTTATTCATAAATTTATTTATATTTATTGGATAGAAAATCGTTATCTTCCCTTAAATTCATTCCTTATCCCACCAATAACTTCATGCCGATTAAGCTCCGGCTTCCGGAATTATCGAAACGAACAAAGCGGCTGTGTACCATTACATATCATTATTAAACACACTCTTTCTTATTACCACGATTTTGCCATTCGCTCCCGCTGTTAACCGAAATTTAACGTTACGAGTAAATCCAGGAATCATGGGATAATACCTGCGTTTTCGTGTTTAATCGAACGACCACAGCCAACGCGCAAAAAACAGCCCGAAAATGCAAGAATAGTATAGTTTTTGTCACATAAACGCCATCTATTTCGCGATTGGGACTATTATGAGGCCCCAGGGATCGTAGGGTAGCCGAATACTATTTTTCCTCCGAGAGCACAGTACTTAAACGTTGAAATACCATAAAAATTACCCCGAGGAAAAAAAAACCATACAATTTGAGTACAAAATTATTTAGAATACTCATTTTTTATTCAAAAAATTTTAACTGTAGTTGTACGACAGTACATGTACACACCTTTTTTTTGACTTACGTTAAGTTCTTAGTGTAATTCTTCTAAATNTCATGCGTAACTAATTAATTATGTTACCATTTGCATTATATTGTATAATTGTACGTAGTAATAAATGTACTCCATAATGCATGGTCACTCGATATCCAAATTGCAAAGATTCCATGAATCATGAATTCGCGTGTACGTTCGTTAATGTATCGTAAATAATGAAACAAGGCTTTTTTCACTAATGCATGCATGTATTTAATCACGTGTGCAATGTAAATTGCAGTACATAAATTTGGATGAATGAACGTTTGCATGATTTGTTGTTGAAAATTGAATGTGATTTCGAATGTAATTAGTCTTGTGATTCGTAATGACAAGTCAGATAAAATTGTATAAGGTTGGGAGTAAAAACTTTAATATAAATAATCAATTGTCAAACAAATCAATAAATAGTATGATATTTATGATAGCTTTTTCAATTAAACATACGTATTACACTCAAGAAATTATAGAAGGTATACATTTCTGGTATTGAAAGAGTTTACTGCGGACCATGCATTTCAGACACTTAAAGTCAGTCCTACTTTAAAAAAAAAATCAATTTCCTGATCAAACCATATAATCATCTGATGTTGGATGAATAAAATATTTGTTTCATTTACAAACTACGAATAGGCACCGTAACGAAAAATTTAAAACTCCACGATTGAAAAAAAAAAAAAAAAAAAAAAATCTCCCCTAACTTTTGCAACTCGTAATTAAAAATGTTTAAATCCCAAAGCAAGCAGTTACCTAAATTTTATCCATCGCAAGGCAAAAACGTAACGAGTTGTTTTAAAATTTCAACAACCACGAACTAATAACGCAATCAAGTAATGAACTAATTACAATTTTCGCAGCCCTCCTCCGAACCAACTTTCCCGAATAAAGGAGGAGAGTAGGTATACACGTACACATCACCACCCTTAATTAACATTCCCCATTCGGCCTTTCTCCTCTCATTTTCGGGCAACACACACGGGCATAATATAATACGCACGCCCACCCAAACTTAAAATACATGTACACATGTGACCAACGTCCGGTCCAACTTGTTCTTGGCCAGCCCCCTCATCACGGCCGCACGAGCGACCGATGCATCTTAATTAGCAGCGGCTCTTTCGTCGTCCGGCCCCCGTAATACACTTAAAACCAGCGAAACCGACGCCACCCGCATCCCCGTGGCACGTCCGCACGTATGAGTATAAATACGATACACGTGAGTCGAAAGTCTACGCTACGTATGTGTAAAACACCTCCTATGGCTGAAATCAGGCCATGTATTAGCGGGACATCGAATGATTTTCGATTTTCTCTATGAATTGTTAAAATCATAATTTTTTTGGATTATTGGGAATAGAAAGTACTAGAACAATGTAAGTCTTCTTATTTTTATCAATCAGAAAAATTATGATGATTTATGTTGGTTTTATTAAAAGTGGCAATAATTTGAGACAAAACTGAGTTGTTTGCATATAGTTTTGCTACGTCGTAAAACCATGTATTTGTTTTAATAGAGATAACGTCCAACACCATATATTTTAAATGGCTTATGTGGCTATTGATTATTCTATTCTCGTCTTGACATACAATTATTTTTGCCAAGTTAAACAAATGGTGTCAATTAATTTATCTTCAGACTAAATAAATTATATTTTTAAGAGACTATAACAACTATTTTATGTAATTGATAAATAAAAATCTTTTTAAAACTGAACAGATTACAAAAATTTTTGTGAGTTATTTTTCTCACAAATATTTTGTTGAAATTATAAAAATCTTGCATAATTTAGTTCTATGTATTTTATTTTAATACACTAATTTTGTGTAATTGTTAACATTATTTTAAGTAAAAAAGTATGCAAGAGGTATGTAATTTTAACATTAAATTTCTGTAATTTACTAAATTACTTGCACAAAATTATAATTATTCACTGTTCGAGTAATAAACAAAAAAAACAAAGGAAAACTTCAAAAACACTTCTCCACCACATTGTTCGGACCCCGCTTACTTCACCAACCCTATCGAATAAAGTTCGCACACCCCCTCAAAAAAAAAAAAAATTAAAAAAAAAGATTTTTATTTATAGCGATACGCTGCGGGAAAAATTTACCGCACCACGTCGATGCTTGAAATTTCGCGCACGTACGCAGCTCGGCTGAAACTGATTTCCCCCCCCCCCTCCCAGGCAGCGTTGTTTGCAGTCTTAATAAAACAATACCCGCGGAAGCCCGGCCGCTCCGTTTTCCTCCCCAAAAACAGCGGTAATTCAACAACGGCACGAAACAAAAAAGTAAAAGCAAGACAAATCCACCCTTCGCTTTGAAATTCCACCCTCGGAACGGAAAAAAAAAAGAAAAAAAAACTAAGCCCTCGACGCGTGCAAGCCCGAGTGATGTACGCGCACACGCGAAAACCAGCGTCGTGCTCGAGAGAGCGATTGAAAAATGATCCTTCAATTACACCGAGTTCAATCGGCTGGCTCGCAAATTCGCTTACATCGGCGCAAAAGTTGCCCCCCATCCCCCTTACCCGCGGCTTTTCTATAAATAAATATTACCGAGTGATTGATCGCGTCGCTTGCGCGTCCCGCGTACGGAAATGGGACGTCGAACTTCTTTTCTCGCCACCGTTGCGCGCGTCGCCTTGCCACGAGCGATTTGTCATCGCCACCCCGCCAAACACGCGCACGTGTGTATCCATTTTTGACAGTTTAGGGCTAGGTGTTTGTCGGTGTGTCTGAGATGTAATTGAACAGTTATCCTTATCCCTCTCTACCTCTGTAGCTCCTGTTGAATCTATTTTGTGGAATGAGCACTGAGAAAAAACAATCATAAAAATTATAAAGAAATCCCAGCAAAAATTACCATTCTGATCAGTAAATCGGATGCAAGATGGAAAAAAAGGAAATAGTTATTTTTAACAGTTAAAACTATTGTTTTAACAGTTAAAATTATGGCTCGAAAAGTAAAAATTTCTAAGAGGGAAAGTAAAATTTATCAACCGATGCTTTTAAGGTTTACTGTTCGAACCATAATTTTAACTATGTTGAAACAATAATCTTTACTGTTAATAATAATAATACTTTCCTATTTTTCCAGCTTGCATTTGATTTACACTGCGGAATGGTAATGTTTGTACAAGTTTCTCTACAATTTTTATTATTTTTTTCTCTTGTAGTAAACGTTTTTTTTTTTTTTTTTTTTTAGTACAGGCTTATTTTCGATGATTTTTGCGCACATTGCAGGCGAAAGAAAAAATATTTCAAAAATCATTCAACGTCTTCAGTGTGGCTAACTAAAAGGACGACAAAAAGATTCCACCAAACGTAAAAAAGTCTTCATTTTAATCTTATTTTTAACAAGAAATAATGCACCATCATGCGTAACTAATTAATTATGTTACCATTTGCATTATATTGTATAATTGTACGTAGTAATAAATGTACTCCATAATGCATGGTCACTCGATATCCAAATTGCAAAGATTCCATGAATCATGAATTCGCGTGTACGTTCGTTAATGTATCGTAAATAATGAAACAAGGCTTTTTTCACTAATGCATGCATGTATTTAATCACGTGTGCAATGTAAATTGCAGTACATAAATTTGGATGAATGAACGTTTGCATGATTTGTTGTTGAAAATTGAATGTGATTTCGAATGTAATTAGTCTTGTGATTCGTAATGACAAGTCAGATAAAATTGTATAAGGTTGGGAGTAAAAACTTTAATATAAATAATCAATTGTCAAACAAATCAATAAATAGTATGATATTTATGATAGCTTTTTCAATTAAACATACGTATTACACTCAAGAAATTATAGAAGGTATACATTTCTGGTATTGAAAGAGTTTACTGCGGACCATGCATTTCAGACACTTGTTTATGACGTTTTTCAAAAACAAATATCTTGGGAGATAACTATTATTTAATTTGCGTAAAATAGATTCAATCAATTCAACTGAATTAGCATACAAAACAAAGACCAAGTTATCAACAACTATTCAATTTGAGTCTGAAAGATGTAACAAAAAATAACGACAAATAACTTATTAATTTCAACTCCATCATAAAATTAATAATAAATTAATTTTCTTGGAAAACGTTTGTCGGTATCTTGATAAATGTTGAATTATATTTATGTTTAATAAACTTGTATAAACGTCAATTATCTCTACTGTAACATAGATAAAAAGTGTTTTAAAAACTTACACTAATTCATACGAACTCATAAAAAAAATGATGAACCATCCTATTAAATATAAACTGTGCAACAAATAAACTTTATATTGTCAAGTTTAATCAAAATCCATCATCACTTTTTCCAATAAAGCCTCAATGCTTCAGAGTGAAAACATGCATTATTTTTAAACTACGTTAACATTGGTTGAAATCATAACTGTCAGCTATACATGGAGCGACACATTTTTGGCATGAGAAAAAAATCAAATGATTATTTCTACTGTAATTCTTGCAGAAGATATACAAACTATTACCCACGAATTTTATTAATGTAGTGATAAGATCATCTTCTTCTAATAAAATGATAAATAAAAGTCTTTAATTCAAATTTATCCTCTTTTTAAGGTAGCAACTACAAGACAATCGACAGGAAGAGCAAAACCGAGCACCATCGATCATCAACAGGGAGCACCCTCTGATTATAATACAAGCACAGCCTTCCTCGTCGTATTCTTTAAGATCCACCGACAAAAATCGCGGTCGATCCGTATTGTGTTCGCGAGAGGCAACCTTCGATCCAACCTATACCCGCTCAAGCCGAGAAATCCGAAACCCCTCCACGAGTGACTGGTTGCTACCGTTTCGCGTGTACTTTTTTTCGCTTCTCCGTCCAGAGTGTACAGGATACACACAACAACTTGGACATGCAGGTGTACAATGTAAGCCCCATATGGATGTAAGGTGAATAAGAAGGCGCACACGTATTGGCGCGATGTGACACTCGATACCGAGCAGCAGCAGCAGTGAGGGGCTAAGTTGCTGCTCTCGATGGCTCTGACTAGTCTCGATTTTGTTTCATCTTTTTTTTCTTGCTTTGGCAGATCTTGTCTTCTTGCTGTTAGTGTTTTTTTTTTATTTGGGTATTAGAACAGGGTAAACGATTTTTCAAACGTATTTGTCAAAACAGAATTTTTATTGTAGGTCTCAATTTCTTCGATGTATCTTCGATGTCGTTCCCTGAACTAATTTTACATGTAATTAAGGCATTTTAGGATCGATGATCTAATTGCATTCAGAATTGTTTTTTCATTCAAATTTCATGTGCTACTAAAACTAAGTTTGTAGTATCATGCAAGGGCGATTTTCAGTAGACATTCAAGTAAAGCTTCTTTTTTCTGGCTAATTTTCGACAGCCCTGGCGCGCGCCAAGCAGGAATTAGGTATATCTGCCTGGCGCGCGCCAAGCAGGAATTAGGTATATCTGCCCGTTGCGGCTGCACGGTACATTAGGAACTAACTTTTCTGGTAGGTACGGCTCACACGTGTGTGCAATATGTCGTGGTTCATGAAAAATGATGATCCTAAGGGAACAAAAGTTCCGAACAGTACAGTTGTTGCTTACATCGTGTACTTGGATGCACTGTGAGGTGGATAGTTGTTGCCTTTGGCTTGGATTGAGTTCAGAGTTGCGTTACATGAGCGATACACTGAGATCTCTCATGAAGATTCTTTAGCCTATTTAGTCCCTACAGCCAAGTTTTCTAAATAAGAGAGTCACTGCGCACTTTGAACTCCCAATGAAAATTCTTATGACTTTCATTTAAGTTGTTAGAAGTTTTAAATGTTTATGTATTTTATCGTAATCATTTAGTGTCTTTCGATGACTTTTCATACCTCCTGGTGACTTTATACGACTTGGATTGACTTTTTTCATCAAAAACTCCAATAGGCTATCAAATGTTTGCATAACTTGAAATACTTTCTGAAGACATTAAAAGCCCCTTTGATAAAATATGGTCTTATTCATACAGCTGCAAGTTACCCTGGAATAGAATTGGTACGGTCAACTAAAAATTAATAAAAAATAAAAAAAAAATTTAATTGGAATTTTGATGAAGCCAAAAATAGTATCTATAGAAAAAACGATGTATAATTCGAGTTTACACGCAAGTTTGCATGTTACACCAAAGTTAAAACTAAAGCAACCTTCGAGAGTACTTTGATACTTACGTTTAAGTATCCACACTAGGATATTTCAGAGTCGAAACGAAAGGAGCCCCAAAATAGGAACAATACCAAGTGAAAGACAACAACTGCGTGCAAGAAAATTTTCAAGTGACTATCGTTTCTAATTGTTCTGTCCTCCATCTGGTGATTTTTTGAGGATTTCCACGTATACAGAAATATCCCACAAGCCCGTATACTAGCTTGGAACGGACGACGTGCATTTTGGCAAGGCGTGCACGGGAGTTAGGGCACCAGCAGAAGCAGCAGTACACGGAGGCGAGGGCCGCGTTATACCCTTCTCGCGGGAGTAGCAATTTATCGCCGGCGCAGAGCCAGCGCCGGCTGCGCCTCTCGTTTCTGCACGTATGTGTATACATACGTACGTACACATATTAGTATATATCGTGCTGTGTGCAGCACGCGTTGTACTCCGTGTACGCTCGAACCTGCATATAATATAAAGGGTGATATCGGACTCGACGCTGCTGCGCGGACTGTTTATACGCGGTGGTACAGGCACAGGAGTGAATCAAGGACTACTGATATGGTTTTTTTGAAAAATCGTTTAGTAGCATGTCAATCATTCTATTAAATGTCCATAGTTTTTTAATCAATAGAGCGCTGAGTATGACTTCGGTACCCAAAATACGCGGTGGTCACATGTTTGTTTATTTGTTTACGTGTGCAGTAGTGGGACATTCAAGAGTCATAAGTGTAAAAAAATAGTATATTACGCCACTAGGGCGGAAAGTGATTCTTCCCGCCCGCGGGCGCACTTTCCGCCCTTCGAGTACTTTCGGCCCTAGGGCGGGAATATTCTTTCCGCCCTAGGGCCGAAAGTACTTGAAGGGCGGAAAGTGCGCTCAAGGGCGGGAAGGCCTCCGCCTGAGTCGCGTATCCTATTTTTCTCCTTAAGGGCGCAAAGTGAGAACGTAATTTGTCTGGTTAATGATCACTTCAATAGAAATTTAACTACAGGATTAAAAATGAAAAATATTTATTCAACGTCTATCTAATGTACACAAAGCTTATTTTTCTAGATAAATGATGAGAATTTTTACAATTTTATGCATTTATAAATTATTTTGAACATATATAAAATTAATAATCTGTAATGAACAATTTATACACTTATAATATTTTAACACAGTTAATTTCTTGTTTAAAAATATAATAAATATCAACACCTTAAAATTAAATGAATTCTAAGATATTGCAACCTCTGTTAAAAAATAACGGAGGTGTTTCGAATAGTGTATTGACTAGAATAGTTAAGTACGAACAAAAACTTAAAGCTGGTATGCTAGAATATCTTGACTGCAGTGTAGATATTAGTGAACTTCCCTATTTATAAATTGTGTTGTATATATAAAACTATGTTTATTGATTGAGATGTCATGAAGAAGAACGGTAACTTGTATTTTGCATCACTTATTTAAAATTGAGTATGATTTCATTTTTATAAAATAAAGTCTAATAAAGTAGTCGGTAAGGTAGGGAATTTTTTAAATAAGTAAGAGTTAATTGTTAATAAACGAAAGTTTGCATCAAAGGTTGTGTGGGGTCCAGGGGCGGCAGCCCCTGGTGGGGGACCAGGGGGCAAAGCCCCCGGCGGGGGTCCAGGGGGCGAAGCCCTCCCTCGTCCAAAAAATCAACTGATCGTTTGATTAAAAAAAATTTACAACCATTTCCCGAACAAAAAAAAATAAATTAAATTAATCTAATCTCCCGAAAAAAAAAATAAACTTGGTGGAATGAGAGTATGAGTATCCAAAAATGGCAATCAGAGATATAATACTAAAGCCCGAGATGTAATACTCCCTTATTGTAATATTATATTTTTTCTTAAGAAATTATATACAAAATATACTTCTAATAGAATTTCATAAAATAATCAAGTCTTGTTTTGAAGATGTATAAAGATAGATATTTGATAGATGTCGCATATAACATATTGATAATGTACACCAACTACAAAATTTACTAATTTTTCTTATTTGCGGGCGGGAATGTACTTTCCGCCCTAGGGCAGGAATGTACTTTCCGCCCTAGGGTGGGAGGCTCCACTTTCCGCCCGTGAAACAGGTACTGAAAGTACTTTCGGCCCTCACTTTCCGCTCGAAAGGAGGAAATTAGTAGTTTTCCTACGAGTTTATTTTCAGTTAAAAAAGTGTATTTAAATTTTTGATAAACTTGGAAAATACATTTCATGGTGAATCTAAGAATAACCGATATGACAAGGGTTTAATTAATAATTTTTCAAAAAAATAGTGCGAAAAACACCTATTTTCTGCGCACTATTGCGAAAGTAGTAGTTTTCCTACGAGTTTGAAAAGTCTTTGTTTGCGAACCGAGAGGTTTGCGGCCCAAGACGAAGGCGAGGTCCGTAACGAGATTCGTAAAGGAGACTTTTCGAACGAGTATCGGAAAACTGCTTTTTTGCCCGAGGAAGTACCAGCCTCCCAAAACCACCCGAGAGCGGAAAAAACATTTTTACTTGGTAGTTTATTGAAAATACATAGTTCATGATAAGTTCATAGTACAACTGAACATTTTTACACATGAACTTGAAAAACGTAGACCAGTATTCTTATAAGTACTACGAAATGCAAATTGTTTGTCATGAATTATCGAATCTTATGCAAGTTTCCCTCTTGGAGAAAGAAAGTTGACATGCAGTTCTGAGCAAATAACAGTTTTAGTTTAACAGTTATTTTATAGTATTTTCCGCCCTCGGGTAGATTTGGGAGGCTGGTACTTCTTCGGGCAAAAAAGCAGTTTTCCGATACTCGTTCGAAAAGTCTCCTTTACGAACCTCGTTACGTCCCTCGCCTTCGGCTCGGGCCGCAAACCTCTCGGTTCGCAAACAGAGACTTTTCAAACTCGTAGGAAAACTACCATTAATTTTCATAAGAAAATACAACCTTTGCACAAGATGGATTGCCAGAGATCAAAACTGTTAGAATCCATCATTAGAAGAAAGGGCCACCTCGTCTGCTATTCATTTATTGTTTCTATGGGTCTCCATCGTCGTCGCCATCAACCGGTCGACGTCGTCCACATTCTAACGCGTGCATCAACACAGCTTTAAGCCTTAGGTCGCGTAGTGGGCCAAATGTCTTACGCGTTAAGCGCGTTACTACTTCCTACGTTCCTATGTATAATACACGACCACGAAGGCCCCGAGTATACGACACACAATGGCCACTTGGTAGGCAAGCACCTTATGGTGATGCCTCTGTTGGAAAACAAGACTGTACTGTTGATCAAAGTTTCTTGTCGACGAATTATTAGAGCCTTTTCTGACACGTATAGTAGTATAGCAGCGTAGTTAATTTTGTGTATTATAAATAATACGAGCCCAGTGATATCTGTAGAAACAATTGTATTTGATTAGCATAGAAGATAGGTTGGAAATGTTACCTCTAATACAGAAGGTACTTAATTAATTGATTGGGATTATTTAGCGAAACACGAAAGAAATTTAAAGAAATATACATATTTCATTGATGTTAATATTCTATTTTTTTAAATTAATACCTTCAATTTAGCTGAAGAACATCAAGTATCTCTCATACCATACATAAAGAAACAGAAATGTTGGATCTTGATGGAGTGTATTAACATAAAAATACATAAGAATAAAATTTTTACTTAGAAATTTTCAAAGATGAGTTTATATACACAAAATAAAGTGATCTTTCTTAAATACATCTTCATTAATTAGATTTTAAAAATTTCTTCAAAAGCAAATAAAAATTACTGTTGTAAATTGACCATAGCACAATACTTGTTTACACTTTGATTTATATTTCTTAACAGAGTAAAAAGTATAACCAAAATCGTATGAATTTTAAAAATTGTTTCAACTCATTAATGTAAGCACCATTAGATCAGTCTTCTGGATACTTGTGCAAATTATCTTGAAAATTTACAGGAAAATTTATATTTTAGAGAACATAAAGTTCAAGAGTGGGCTTTTAACAACAAGCACACTTTCTTTCTACCCCTAGTGTGCCTTTCGTACTTAGAAATTCGTTTGTATCACGATCCAACAATAATTTTTCAATAGTTTTTTTTCTTCAAAATTTATTCCCTGACGTTATTTAACTGTGAATACGTATCTTTTATTTTTTGTGAAGTGGCCATAAGACATTGTCACTGGTAAATACGTTACCATGCGCAGCGATAAGCCGTAGGTCAGTTGGTCACCTTTATAACTATCACACAGTAATCAGTGATTGTCATTTCTGTAAAGAAACTTTTAGTTAAATTGTAGATTATTGATCCATCCATTCAAATATTCCGTTTTGTAAAGACAACGAATTATTTAGTTGCACAATACGATGTAACACTTTTGATAATGGACGGCATATTGCAGTTCAGAGAAAAGAGATTATAGTGTAACTACAGTCCTCACTGTAAGTCAAAAGCTTTGTTCAGTTATTTGAGTTTAAATTTTTGATAAACGTGAGTACACCACAGGCAAGAGACGAGGTAAAATAGTATAATGTTAGAACTGGAGTTGATATTACGATATTGTAAGGAAGGAATCTCTGATTCAGCTAAAATATATTATATTAGATACAAAATTTGACTCGATATTAAACGTGATAAGGCCATAGTTGACTATAATAATCAATTTTTTTTTGTAAATAGCTTCTACACAAGCAATTTAAAAAGACTTGACGCATTACCAATGACGAGCGTTAAATGCTACATGTTACTTTTTTTCAATTTATGTTTCGTGATTGAATTCATGGTGTGCCTCGATCAAACTCACTTTGCCGACGTACTGACTCAGTACATGAAAAAAAATATGAAAGTTCAACGTGTGACTATGTTTGTTGCAAAAAGTAGACACTACTCCTCAACAACGATAGAAATTATTTCGCGGCTGACCACAGAGTTTTCTATGGTATCGATAGATGTAGAAAAAATATATAGCAAAAACCACATACCTTATAAAAAAGAAGAAATGTTAAGAGCACCTTCTAACAAGGTATTAATGATATTCTTGATAGATGTGCATGAGGATAATAATTTATTTATAGATGAGTTAGGAAAAGTTTTCAAATTTTTTTATCATACATCGATGATAGACCCCGTCCATATTGTCTTTACATAATCGTTAGTAAAAAACATATTTGGAAACCAATATATCTGCAATATTTGTGGCAACGGAAGTTTTTACACGTGACTATTGTGGAAGTCACAAGTATCCAAAAACGTCAACGTAGGCTAAAGCCGGAAGAATTCACCAAGAGCTATTGGAACACTACAATATTACAGTATAATCCTTTTAATAATCTGTATACAAAAACATCAAATTTAACCCACATAAATTTCTTTCCTGGTAAATTGAAAAACTTATTTGGGTACCCACTACATATGACGTACAGACAATCTAAGATACATAACGATTTTGATAAAAACCAAAGTTTATCTACATCCTTTGATTGGGAGTATGGATACTACGGCTCAAAGTTTGTTATTTTAAGTAAAGCAATTAATTTCTCAATAATAAGTATAGAAAATAAAATATATGGTAGGCACCTACAACATTTAATTAATTTCTGTACAATTCGGACTTTTTCCGATACATTAAGTCTATGGGTTTCAGAAATGGACTTTTATATAACCACAGAAAATGTGTGTTTTGTTATAAAACATCGTTCTTATAATGAAATATCTATTCCCTGGAACTTAATTATTTTGTTCTTTCTTGTTGTTGTTCTAATTACTTTGTTTGGATTTATAAAAAAATACATGTTAGTTGAAAATAACTTTTTAACACCCTACAATGTGTCGCTTATTTTAATCGGCCGAAGTGAAATTTTTGCCCCTCGAAGAAATATTGATAAGATCATTTATCTAGTTTTTATATGCTCATCTATTACGTTTACATCTAAAATTATACATGAAATTTTCAACGTTAATTATAGCACTTTAAAATTTTATAACTTCCAAAACATTAGCGATATCATGAATTCCAAAATGCAGTTGTACACAGAACTTTATACTAGAAAATCACTGTTGGAGTATAACAACGAGTATCCCGAAATATATACACCTCTTATGAAAAAAATTAAAGTCATTGTTAATAGTAACGTAAAAAATTATGATGTAGCAGGGATGTTGTATTTTTCAAAAGTAAATTTTTTAATCGAACAAATCTATTATGGAAAAATGATGGAGTATATTTTCAACAAAAATAACACTAGTTCCAAAATTACAATCATTACTAAATTAGCTTCTCCTAAAAGTAACTTATATACGTTTATGCTTTCTCAACAGTCTCCTTACATTCATCGGTTTAATACGATTTTCCGTAGAATTTTCGAATCAGGAATCAGTACTTTTTGTGAAAAACAAGTTGTACTAAGCTTCTTGTACCGGGCTTTCAATGAAAGATCTAGTGATTCCCATTATGATCAACTAATGTCAATAACTCAAAATTCAAGTAATTCTAAACATTTAATTCTATCATCTTTAAGTCAAGAGTATATCTATAACAAACAATCATTTACTTCAAATCAAAACGATTTTCCTATTTTTCTTAGATTAATATTTTTTTTTGCTTTTGGTTTTTCTGTATCATTATTCACGTTCATTTTAGAAATTGTTACACAAAACCAAAATAATTAATTTATTTTTAAATTAAAAATTACAAAACAAAGTTACTTGCTTTAAATACCACTGGAATAGACACATTTATTTTATAAACATTTTATACTGGCAAGCAAAAAATTTTCTAAAAATGGCCTAAAAATTTTAACTAGAGCATTGAAGTACATAATTCAATTTTTATTGCGTGGTAGGATGTCTCAATAATATATACAACACATACTTGCTTATTCTTCGCTTGTTAATGTTCATATCACAGGTTGCATAACAGTAGTGCAGGACACACTGTTAATTTTGTATTTAAAGTATATTGGTTGTTAAAATATTGCTGGTTTCGCCATGAAGTTAGCTGATAATAATTATTATTTAGTCAAACGTTTGAAAAATCTGCTTGTATTTGATTTTTTCTGTTATTAATGTATCCATTTAAAAAAAAGCAAATATAACGTAACAAATTGTCATGTAAAACATGCTTTTTTACATCTATAAGTCACACTGAGTCCTAAATTTTCTGTATTAAATTAATGTATTTTATAACATTTTTCCTTTTACACTTTATATACTTAACGTATGCAATAAAATATTAGATTAATCAGGTACTTTATGTTCAAGTTACTCCTCATTTCTTATTTATCGTTATTCAGGAAGGTTAACAATGATGATTAGTGTAAAAAAACAACAATACATTGTTGAAACTATTATGTACTTTTATTTATTACATTATCTGCCCAAAGAAACAAAGTAGATTACAAAAAAATAAAGTAACTTTTTATTTTTGGTGATAGTAACACTACAATTCCTTCAAATTTATTTACTTACTCATTTTTTTTGTTGTAATTTTATTCTAAAGTATTATTGCAGTTTAAGTCTTTTAAGACATGACTTTCGATTTAAAAAAAAAATTTTTATTAAAAAAAAAAAAATAAGTAAGCAATACGAAAAGTGTTGTTGAAATAAGGGTAAAGATGATAGTAAGATTTCATTACCTCCAGAAACATTAAGTACTTCTCATGAACTTTATCAAATAATCTTGGATAACACAACGTTAAAAAAAGTAATGAAATAAACCATTTCCTTTTCTGCCAACTTTGACTGACATTTTTTTACCCTTCAACTAATATCCTACTTCTGAAAAAAATTATGTAAAAAAAAATTCTGTGTTCATCGAAAGACGCAAACAAGCACACTGAGCCCTCGCAGCACACGTGCAACCAAACCGACCGTGAAGACGATGAGTACACAAATCTCCGCGCTCGCAAGCCCGATTGACCACTGGGGTTTGTTTACCCCCTGTGGCCAAGTTTCGGGGGACCTCCTCGAAGGATTTCCAGGCCGGAAAGTTGGAAAGTTCGCAAGCCCTGCTTCGTTATCCCCGCACTACGTTTTCCCCTTGGCCGGTTTGATAGCCTGCGGACGTGTCTCGAGCAATGTCGACTTTTACTGGTCATTCCTAACGATGAGCGTCTGATATTGCCAGCGATTCCCTGGTGAGCTACGTGCGCTTGCGGAATTTGGGACCGATATGGGATGCATTGAAATGATAAATATTGATAGTTAAATAAAATAAAAACTTCCATTTCTTCCATTATGCATGTAAATACGTGGTTTTCAAGTTTACATTTTACGATGGTAATCTTATTTATAGTATTAATTAGTGATTGCATTAAAAATGCATTAAAAGGCATTACAATAAAGCTCATAAAAGAGACGATAAAAATTATCAATGTCATGTTAATAATTATCAACCATTGTAGTAATGTTAAATAAATAATTATTTTACTTTCTTAAGAACACAGATAAAACTATTTTCAACGTAAGATTTAAAGTGAATGTACACCTATTAATATATTAAAATATTTTCGTAAATTAAAAAAAAATAAACAAAACTGATAAATAATATTTATTGTAAAAATATCTCAAGCATATGCTAGGATTTTTTTTCATTTAGTTATATAATTGTATTTCATTTACTTCTACTACAAACCGTTTTATATTGTTTACCACAGACCAACTAAAGCTGATTTTTTTCATAACAACCATACTTAACTTATGTGAGGGATTTATATGATATCTTTGTTATTATTATCATTACTTATACAATTTATGTTTTTCAATTGAAAAACATTTTTTTTATTCAAGACCTTTTGCCTCCTACCTCAAAGCCTATGTAAAGGATTATTTATAATCCATTAAACGGGTTGGCGCGCGAAGCGCTAATATACTAACGCATTGCCATTGAAATGAAGTTCTCAGTTGATAAGTGTGGTATCGACAATACTACCTTCAATCACTATCACATAATTTATAATTACTTGTTGTGAATAACAAAGACTTTGAAGCTACTGACTACTGAGTAATTGAGATGTAAGATTGAGTGATTCACAAGATTATCTACGGTTAATTTGAAATGTTACCTAAACCATCAGTACCTGAAATTACTATAGTATGATTTTTGTTCATAAAATATACATTTTGTAATGGATTGCTCTTACAGAAATATATGTAAGTTAGCAATTATTTAACTTGTGTGTCATATTTACCTTTAAAAACTGATGAGTTAATCAAGGCAAGCTGTTTTTTGCAATATTTTACTTCGTAATAATAATATACTCATCAACTAATATCATTTTTTAACTACAGTGTACCTTATTGTTTTCATGTATAATTATTATGAACTAGCAGCCCCCCGTCTCGGCTTCGCCCGAGACTTACTAAATAAAACACCGTAGTGTGTTGACATGTAATGTGAAACATTTTCAGTTAGAAATTTTACACATATTCCTGATACATCTCAGAACAAAAATCTTCTTATTAACAACATATTTTTTCGGAATCCATATAGTTTATTTGGTTAAATAATGAGGTGTAAAAATTCAAAAAAATTATTATGCTGAAAAGTACCGTGCGTTCTTAATGCCATAAAATAATCGGTGGCCATAAGAAGCCGTTGATTTACAGTTTCTCCCGTGTAATTCACGAAAACGGCTATTTTTTAAAGCTGTTAAGATTTTAAACCCCCAAAAAATTTATATTAAAAAAAAATTTTTTTCCTCATATCTCGCAACTTTATTACCAGAGCAACAAAGTCCTGGACCTTAAACCCTACATTTTTATTGCCACAAAAACACAAATACATTTTCTACTCATTAAAAAATCTGAAGTAGGATCTTTAAAGATTTCAGAGATTGCTGTGAGGGTACAATGAAAAGCTGATCTTTCACGTAATGGACTCTTTAGTTGTCAATTTTGACGCTGCTGTTTCAATCTCAATAAATTTTCTGCGTCAGTTTCTTGACGCCTAAGTAAAATTGTATTTATTAGATACACTTAAAGTTTTTCTTCCGATTCACCCTCTTGCGACTTTTGGCATGCTTAAAATTTGTGTGACCCCTAAAGTGTGTTTTCTGTCAACTTTGTTAAGTTCTAATACATTTGTTGGCAAGGTAGTTCGACGTCCGATGGCCCTAAAAAAGACCGGTGAGCTTCTTAAGTAAACTCTTTCTTGACTGCAGTTAACAGCAATTGTGACTGCCTGGATACCTCAGGATGATCTTCTCTGGCTTGCTGTTGAAGACCCAGACTGATTGGGAGAAAAATTACAAAGTCCGAAGCTTTGGGGGTAATTGTAGTGCTCTTTCCCAACGTCTCCCGGTATAACGTCGAAGACGTTGGTGTCTAAAGCACCTTTTTTAGTTGCAGATTCAGTTGTTTTGGTGATCTTAGATGGGGAGATTGGTTATGATACTTGTCCAGTGGAGGCTGTCCCGCTGGCTCAAGTCTTTTTTCCTTCATAGCTGTTATAGGTTTGCCCAACGCAGACATTGGAGAGGATCAGTGATTCCTGGTTGAATGCTTAGAGTCGAGAGGGTAATATAGGGTCGTCGGTCACCGGGTTTTCCAGCCTTGCGAAGAACAACTCCGCAGGTGACGTCTGCTAGTGAATGGCTGACTTGGTTTAATAGTGCCCGTCTTTAGTTAATATAGTCTTTTAGTCGACGAATCGCTTCCGGAAATGGTAATAAAAATGTATTTGTTGGCAAGGTAGTTTACACTTAGGTGGATCCTAAAAAGAACCGATGAAATTGATGGTTTAGTAGGAAACGTAAATACTTATAATGGCCCTAAAAAGCGCCAGTGGTGAAACTTCCAGGCTATTCTTATTCCTGATGATGAAGAGCTGGCTACGGTTGCTTGATTCTTACCCTGGGAGTCTCAATGTACGGAGACTGTGATGGAGGAAGGTACGCTGCTGACCAAAGAATATCTCGTCTCGGGTCGTTCCCCGGATAACCAACCGCTCATCGTTAGACGGGAACATGTGGGTAAGCGCATTGGGGACGCGACGACCAAGAAGGTAACCGTTGTGGCTGCCCATGCCCCTCAGAGCTCAGAGCTGTTTTCCTTTGCTTACATTTGTAGCCACAAATTCTTTAACTGCACCAGGTGGGATGGTGGGACTACTCCCTCACAACTCTGATGAGTTGAACCAGATTGTGCTCTGGCTAGATATGTCTCCTGGTATTGTGGCAGAGACGGCATCGGTTGAAATAAATTTTTTTTTTTGATCGCACTAATCGAGATTCAGGGTGGATGGACACCTAGGTCCCTTCCCCCTTAGAGAAGAGTGTCGTCCGTAACCGGGATACCCAGCTGTAAGACTATTATCACCATTCTCTATACAGCTCGTTGAGTTGCCGAAACTCGACTACGACACTATGGAGACGCTCCAGCCTATTATAACCACACTTATTTAATTATGTTGCAGGTAGCTTCGATATTATTTCGACGCCACCTAGCGGATTTTACTGAACTAAAGTGAAAAGCTGGCATATTTTTGCAAAACTTTGAGCTCATTTATTGCTATTAACATTAAATTTTTTAAGATAAAAACTATACTAAAACCATCTAGGAAGTATCATGAATCAGTGTGCAAAATTTCAACAAAATCGGTTCAGTAGTTTTCGCGGTTAGCGATTACAACGGTTTTAGCGCTTCTGCTTTATATATTAGTAAGATAAGATTACCATAGGTATAGAGTTTCTGTGTGTCACATAAATTTTAAAGTAGTAGCTATTCAAATAATAAAAAAGAGTAACAGTTTTGAATAAATCATTATTCAATGCCTAACTGTGACTGCTAATAGGAATTTGTAACGACAGTCCGAAGCAAGTTCACTAGACTTTAGGTAGAAAATTTGTAACCTGTGTAACCTGTAACAACTCAAACTTATTTAAAATTGAATATATCACTCAAGTCTCGTTTATATTTTGTCCAAAAGTAATGAACGAAAAGTAATTTAATTTTGTAGTAAAATAATTAAAAACATAGTTCAAAATTTCTAATAAAAACTTTCTTTTCCATGTATAACTGTGTAATCTGTGGTATTTCATTAGCATTCTTTTTATTTTAAACTTTTACGATATTCGGTAAATATAATGTACATGTACATGGAAATGGTTTATCAATTTAGATTTTAAGGTTCAGACGACTGAAGAATATAATCTGACAGGTAAGTAATGAGAAAATTGGTTAATACATATAATTTCAAATATAGGTTTCGGCAGTGTTGAATCTTAAAAATAGTCTTAAAAAAAGATGTTTTAACTTTACACATAATTTGTATTCCATAGACAAAATACAAAGTTTTGCTTGATCACTGCAATCATGAATTTCCCATTTTTAAAACTAAAGAAAGATTCAAAGTCCAGCTAGTATATATATACTTCGTGCTCAGCATAAAAGTACAGACAAAAAAAAAGAAGTTGTGGAAAAAAAACGTAAGGGGAGAAAAGAAAGCGCATAAGCAGAGTAATGCCACGAGTAGCTTACTGGGCTAAACTTTTTTATGGGAAAGATTCACCTGGACGTAACGTATTTATTGTGCAATAAAAAGTTCAACCACGGCAGAAATGAGGAAATGTGCCGGTCGATGTTTACGTGATGATGGACTCAATTTTTTTTTTTTTTTTTTGCTCTTCTGCCCTCAATTCGCCCTCGTTCCATATACCATGTCGTACATTAAGTTAAGGCAATGTAAGGCATGGATTATGAAACTGTTCTTGTGTGTTCTCTGTATTCTGACATAACTTACCCTAGAGTCATCTTCCAGAAGACCACAGGATTACTCATGTACTTTTTTTCTTTTAAATTAAATTCTTAATAACACCATGAACCCTAAAAGGATAAGTGAGAGAATACAAAATGACAAATTCTGAAAATAAAAAAAGTAAGGAGACACTTTCGTCCCATCCAATTATCGCTCAGTAAAAACCCAGTGAAAGCTCGGAAAAGCAAAGTCTGAAATCAGGTGCCACTTATTATTTTTACTGGGCCTTCCAAAGTAAATAAGGAGCTCTAGGGAACCAGGGTGTGAGGCGAGAAAAAAACAAGCACCCTCGCGAAACGACTGCAAAGGACAACGACTTTGGAAAAAGTTTAGCCCTTAGCGTCGTCACGGTCCTTGAATGTTAATAAAACGCCTCCTGGCGCGCCAAAGTTCGCTGGAACAGGCGAGGCGACGTCAACGACGTTATTATCACCATTATGAGCAAAGTCCACTGGGTGGTACAGGCGCCATCATCGCGAGCGTGCCGTGTATACCTTTTTGTTCATGGAAGAGAATAAATAGCGGACGCGAGAAGGACCATTTAACGCGTGCGACCAAAACTCGAGACGGCTTTGTTTGCGAGGTTTGGGAGAACAGGAAAGAGGAATAAAATTTTACTGATGGTTGTATACTAGAGAAAGGATGGTTGTGGGTGAACTCATATAAATGCCTTAATATTTCATTAAAGCTCCGTGCGGTTCAATAAAATGATGGTAAAAATTTTTACCGAGCGAAATCGGAGAATAGCGGCCCGAGTCCTTTGAAAACACGATCCTAATTCAACAGTCGTAAAATGATTGTGACAGAAAAATTGTAAGTAATGTGCTCTTCTGCGAGCCCTAAAAAAATTCACAAGAAAAATGACAGTCATATACATCCAACTAAAGTCATAATCGTGGAAGTCCGATAAAAAGATGGAGCGCGTAAACCAGTGCAGGGTGTAAAAAGTGCGAGTACCAGCGAATGAGCTGAGGAAAGATAAATTGCAATAATAATAATAATGAAAATTTCCAGGAACCGAAAACAGAAAACAGAGGAGAATAGAAAAAAAAATTACCAGACCCAACTGAAAGAGAAGAGAGAGAGAGAGGTAGGTCGCGGGATAATCGAGCGAGCAGAGTGACACCGTAAACTTTCCCGGCGAATAAAATTTGGCCTAGTAAGTGAATCGGGAGGTGAATAGGAAGCGAAGGGGAAAAAACAGTTTGGAGAACGGAATCAGATATAGATGAGGGACGAAAAACGGAAAAGTCGAAAGAAGCCCACGGGGAGAGAGAGAGAGAGAGTTCTGATGAATGCTGCACCGGAAACTTTTCCCACTTGCACTCGCTCTCCAAATTATCCACACCACGAGGGAAGGATTCGAGTCCTTGGTCCTATTGACAGCGATGAAAATTACGCAGATAGAGCTTACGAGTGAACGTTGCGGCTTCTGTCGGTGAATTGGTTAAGTCTCGTGAGGGCTTTTCCAAGGAAGTGGAAACATTTCATTATTAAAGAGGCTGAAGATTAACATAGTCCAGCTTTTGTAATTCAAGTTAAGAGTCTCGTTTCAGCGTTGGTTAGCACTTTTCAAAATTTATACTACACATCTGAACTGCTGTGTAAGCAGAGATGGTCAGTATTTGACAGAGTAGAAATACTCTGAAATACTTTATTTCAGCTTTAATTTAAGTTATTCAAACATTCAACTAATTAATTTAAATTAAATATCTGAACTAAATACTGTATTTATCATTATATTTAAAATAGTAGTTCAAATAAAATACTTGAAGAAAAATTTTATTTCAAATAAAATATTTTAATCATCAAATACTTTTATTTCAAATATGGTATCCAACTATTTTATATCAAATAAAAACATCAAACACGTTTGTATTTTAAATGCATTTGTATTTAAATATGATGAGTATTAAATATAATATTTGAATACAAAGTATTTCAAGTACTTTATTTCAAATAAATGGTACGAAATGCAGTTTTATTTGAAATAAATTATTTCAGATACAATTATATTTGATGAAGTATTTGAAATAATTTGTTAAAAATACATTTGTATTTTACTTGATTATTTCAAATATAATATATACTTGATAGAATACAATTGTATTTTCAAAAGTATTTAAATATTATATTTCAAATGCGAATGTACGGCATCAAAGCATTTTGGGACCTCACCAGTATTGGTTTTTCCTGAATGATTTTCCTACACACAATATATTCTCCTGGCAAATGCGTAGCAGCTTCCTGTGTAATTTTAATAATGTATGTATATATACCAGCGCTGAGGTTGATAAATGTTTTTTAGTTGGCTCACTAGCTACGATTTTATTTACAGAGCATAAAGGCTCCAGGACTAGAAGTAGCTCTATCCAATTTTTCGGCTTAAAAATGGCCTGTAATGATTTCAAGACAAAAATTAAAAATAAAAATTAAAAAGTATAAATATTTATCCTCACGACTTCAAACTAAAATAAATGTGTAGACATACATGAATGTGTTTTATTATTATGTAAGAGCTAATATTAGTTTTTTTTTCCAATAACATAGTTTCTTTTTTTTCAAATAACAAATACGACTTTGCCCAGGTCTATGTGTAAGTAAATACTGATAAATAAACATAGTCTATTTCTCTACAAGAGTTCTGTCAACTAATTCAAAACTTTTTGTACCGTATTATTTAATTACCTCCTAAAGATGTACGTGCAAAATATTAGATTATAAGATTCGATGGAAGAGATTTGAAAGACGATTAGATAGTAAAATTCCGTCAAACCACCACGTAGTTTTAATCTGTTGTGTGTTCAGGTTTCTACTGATAGTTATGAAAATACGATTAATATTTTTTTTTAAATATTTTACAACAGTATAAAATTAAATTTCTAACTTACCATTGTACAGACAGTGTATTGAGCAAATAAATAAACTTACCTGTAAGAGAAAGAGTTTTGGTTAATTATATTAAAATTGCATGAATAAATAAATTGAGTCAAAAAACTTAATTTTTTACATGAAACGCAACTAGCGAAAAATGTATTAATAGATTATTAAATAAAATTATAGTACACATTAAGCTGCAGATTAATCATAAACTCATCTTGATTTTTTTTTAAATACCTGTGTTAAAAACAACATTTATACGTGTATGTATCTAAAAGATTGACTGTTCCTTATCACGTTACTGAGGAATAATTATTCACTATGTAAAATATTTTCTAAAATAGGGAAATTTTATGTGCCAAGATAATATTAAATTGTACTTTAAATCAAGAAAGTATCTTAAGTAAATATTTATAAATAAAAACATCATTAATTAACTAAGTGCGAATTGAGTCAAAAATTACTATTAAAGCATACTAATTAAGCATTGACTCATACTGGTTTCACGTGGTTCTGATGTAAAACTCCAAGTCTTAGAAAGATCTTACACATCTGGGTTTTGTGACAATATATGTGAAGTGAGTCACATTTTTTCACTATCTATCGTGCTTTAGGTAGTAAACTAAAAACAAGTGATTTGTAGACTTTTTTTTTTTTAAATAACTATAAATCTAATATTTATTGTAGCAAAATTAAAAGTCCACCACTGATAAATTTAAACATTTCGTTGAGTTGTATTCTTTGCATTAAAAGCTACAAGAATATACAAATTCATGAGGTAAATAAAAATAGAACAAAACATAATTCCTACATGTTAAGAGTGTAAACAAACTGATGAGAAAAGGATTTATTCAAGTAAACATTACAGTGACAACTCACAAAAAAATCGAAGATATCTCACAATCTCTGAAGGATAGCAATTCGCTTCCTAATTTTGATACTTAATTTTTTTTTTCATATAATGTGCATGTCACACAATTAATGTAGCAGACAATGCATGGCCCCACGCTTTTCTATACGTCAAATTTTTATTTTCGTATTATTGTACTTCCTTATAAAATATTATGCATTACTGAAATCTTTATGTTTTGACATCATTGGGTATAACTTTTTAAATAATTTTTTAAACACATACAACCTTGAATTTTTTACACCTATGAGTTAAGTGCAAGTCGATATAGGCAAACTATGCATCTTAAATTTATTGATAGAAAAGCCAAAACGCTCACAAATATATTTAAAAATTCTGGAATAATCATTATGTGATACTATTTTAAATGTACTTGTACATAGGTTTTAAGTTGATTATTACAAATTACTTATTCAAAAATATATCTGACACGTCTACTTAGGACTGCAAAATGAAATAATTCAGAAAATGTATGAGTTCTCTGTTGCGATATAATGTTCGTCCTCAACATTTGGGTGTGATACACAACACACTTAAAACCCAATGCAAGTTATTTTTTAGAGTCATGGAGAAAGGTGACTTTATCCAAAATTCTCTGATTATATGCCAACGAGGTTGTCAAAGTAATGTGAATGTGTCAAAGTTCTGGTGATTGACACCACAGAGTAATAGAGCTTCTAAAATATTATCACTTCGAATATGGTGCTTCAATAACAATTAATATCATATGACAGTGCGTTAACAAGTGCCTGAAATGATAAGCACTTTTGTTAAATAAACATTGCCAACATCAATCGGAAAAAAACCTAGTACAGCCTTAGTGTGAAAAGGTTCTAAGGCACAGTTGTTTTTTTATTTTTTAATATTCAACTGAAATTATTTATGAGATTATATTTTTTTCCATTTTTTTTATAACATTAAGCATCAAACAGTTTGGTAAAAGCTATAATTGTTCTCAAGTAGGAAAAAAATTTTACGGTTATTTAAAAAATGTTTTTGCCATTTGAAGCATCAGCATGGCTGAATCTAGCAAATTGAATTTTACAAAAACTACAACACGCATATGCTTGTGTCATATACCCTTAGATCGAAATTTATTACCGTTTCAACGTACAATTGTAATTCCAAAAATTAGTTTTTTTATTTTTGTAGGCTATTATTACATCAATTAAACAAATCTATTACAGGAGTTATCAACAAAAATTTTATTACAGTATACAAATATAATTATGAAAGCTTCTCCGATGCAATCTTAACAAGGAGATCAATTATTAAAGCAGGCTGCACTTCTGACAGCTCTTTGAATTTTGGTTGCTCAATAATATCTTTCTTATGAATTGCAAAAAAATTATATACTTGGTTTTTCAAATCATTACAATTATAGAAATTTGCAAAGCAGAGTGTTTGCAATACGTTATCGAGAGTCAGTGTATTAGCAAGGTATCTTCCACATGATTCTTTTAACTCGGATATTGAATATTTATCGGCACATCGGACTAAATCGTCTGCTATGTCGATTATATTTTCCACTTCTCCAGTATACATATAACGCAACATTTCTATAATAATACGAGAGTCAAAATCTTCAATTTTAACGACACTGAGTTTACTTTCTTGCATATCTTTTTCAAACATAGTTAAAAATACTGGACTTTTGCATGCTAATACAATCCTGTGGGCATAAAGTTTGTTTTTGTTTGTAATTAAGGTAACATCAGTTAATGTTTGGTTTTCGAGAAACGATTTAAGATTCCAACATAATTCTGATTGAAATCTACGGTCACTTGATACAAATATATTTTCTGTAGATATATTGCACTGAATCAATAAAATTCCATCACTTTGAAGACTATCAAGTATGAGCTGAGACTCATTTATGTGCCAAACTTTTGATGTGCCACTACCAAAATTCCAGGAATTCTCTTTTTTGCACAACTCGTTCATCTTTCCATTAAAAATAATTAACTCATAAAAGTACCTAGTTCCACTAGCATCAGGTTTAGATGTCATACTTGTCGACAAAGTGAGAGATACTGTGAGAATATTTCCGAGATCATTAGAAAATTCTAATGACCAGATATTCTCATTATTTGGATCCCGAAAGCTATGCAACTGTTTCTTCGGTATATATTGACCAAAAACCCATACTTTCCACCATTGGCTAAGGTAGTCCTTGGAGCTGATCTTACTACGTTTTATTTCTGCTTTAGGAAAATCTTTCGTAAAAGGATTTTCTTTGACTTTCATCGTTATAAAATATACACGTCCAAGGGTTCAGCCACTGAGTGCTTTAAACAGCGTTGAGGTGTATCTAAAATAAAAAACTTTTTTTTTAACAAATGTATCAAAAATCAAAAATCTATTATAATATTGATTAACTATATGACTTAGAATAATATTAAATAGGCCTATTTACTTTGAATTTATTTTAACGCTTGAAGGTTTTACAAAATGAAGTGCACTATGGCTGCAAAAATGTTAACAACAAATATAAATGGCTTACAACCAGATTATTAAATTAAACATACAAGTTGGAAAAATTAATTGTTTGGTAATTACACTATTATGTATGAATCCCACCTTTTTTAATGCATACCTTAATCAAAAACAATATTTGTTCTTAAGTAACGTAGAATCAACAGTGCAATTTTATTTCAGATATTCACTATTTTATGCAGCACATGCTAGATCAAACCGGTAGTACGCAAATAAAAAGTAGTAATATTTAATAAATAATAGCAGCAGCAAAGTGTTCTCGAATCATTTTCAACTGCACGATAGATTTTTTGATATGATGCCACTTGATTAGAATAATTTTTCTTCAACTACTTACAGTTCCAGTTATTTTACATTTAGCACTAGTTGACTCCAAAGCTAAAAAGCCCTTAACAGACGTTTCATTATCAGACAGTTTATTTTTATAACAAAATCCTATCTATATAAGTTACAACTTATTCTGGACGTAAATTAATCACTGTATTTTATAACCATATAAGAGAGTAAAGATGTATAATTAAGTCTATCCCCGTTTCTTTTTTTAACCTTACAACCACAAGATGATTTAGTATCATGACGCACCACGTCAGCGTATTTATAATAATTATACATTATTGCTGCTAATTACTTTGCGATACCTTACTCTGAAGTCTTGACACTGTTTTTATTGTGGGACATCATACATTCCATCTACTTCAAATATGTCTGAGTTAAATAGGGAGTTAAAGGAGTGTACCTTACAATTGAATAGAAGAAAGTATAAATACGCACCATACAATTAAGTAATGAATCCTTGAACCACCTATATGTCACCTTCGCTTACGACTAGGGTGACAGTGCAAGAAAAGACCTTTGGTTTGGTATGGACAGACCACGGAGACTGATGCTACAACGTGGTTAGCCACTGTCGATGCCGTCAACTCCGTATATTGTTTAACCGCAACAATTGAGAGCTCGTACTTTTACACGATGTGGTTTGGAAGTGGGAGGCTTCCGAAAATATTTTTAATATGGCCGCAAAGCTTGTCGCAAAACTTAATGCAAGGCAACTTAAGCTGTAGAGTTGTAGGCAAGTCACACGGTGATTATCAAAGTACGAAGAGCTTTGTGCTTATTAATTTTTCTTGGTAACTGTTACCCATACAGAAATGCAGTGTAGCGTTATCAGTTGGAATTTTCTAGAACATAAACGTTTCTCTTACTCACTTTTTTCAACTGCTTAAAGTTTTACTTCCATTTATATAAAAACAAGAGCATTAATATTGATACTAGTGTGTGTATCTTTATCTGATAAAATGGACGCTCTGACTTTGTCAAAAATGTCTTTCAATATGTGCACACATTCAATGTGTCACTTTCTCTATTTTTGTGCTTTAGAGTATTATGTAGAATTCTTCCATCATTAACAATAGTAACTTTTAAAGTTTACATTACCATTAACATCATTACCATTTCAAAAATTTTTTAAAAAGAGACAGAACCAGTCTTATTACCACGCAGCTTGTACGTACTTTTTTGGGCGATTTTATGAACTTAGTTATTAAGATATTTCAAAATAAAAAAATTACCTTACTAAAAAGACTGTATTGAACCTTATCGACTCAAAAGTTTGTGATTTACTAGAAAAATTAAGCTTGAAAAATATTTAGAAATTACCAACACCATCTGTTTTTATCCTGGGTTATTCCAATAAACCAACAAAAATCTAATAGAATGATTTGTGAGGACAGCCTATCTTTGATTTGCCAAGATAGCTCGTGATTTGTTTGTATTATCTAAGATTCTCACTCAGATATATTTTATAGTTAGCACCGATTTTTGTGCTAGAGATAGATCCACACATGCCTGCTCACGTAGTGCAGTATAATACCCACTGCTATAATTGTACAATACGCAAATGTTTCATATCATTTTATGGCTCTTATCAAAGAAGTATCCTAAATCATTGCTGGTTGAGTTAAATGATTAACTCTTATACTTTCTTGCCTATATGATAGTTAAAAATAATAGTATTTTTCTGACAAACTTAAATTTATGTTTGTGATTTTATAACTATCGAAATTTTTTTAAACTATTAAGCCGATTTAATTTAATGGTAACTATTTAACCAATTCACTCATTTTTTACTTTTCGAAGTATTTACATACTATGTTAATAATTTAAGCTCATAACATTCCTAAACACCACTAAACTGGTTAATGAAAAACATAAGAAAATGCTGGAAAGGAGAAATGAAAAACAAAATTCAAGCGTAAAATCACAATGTTGTTTATACCATAATGAAAATTTAGCTAAAAACATTAGTTTGATTCAAAATAGTGTCGTTTGTCATTGAAATGTGAGCGTAGCTCAAGTAATATGTATGAATGTCAAATTAATCAGGCAAAAGCGGGTCTTCTCAAAGTTTTTGTGAACATTTAAAATAAAAATTAACTTACTCATCATGTGCGGTTTTGTAGGTGATGTAACGCTGGTGAAGATGAAACTTTATGTTTAAAACCATATGTTTACAAAAACCGTATGAAGACCAACAGCCGTCCTGTCTTGAGAGGTGCTGTTTAAATTTTAGGTTATTTGTACTAACTACTTTTAGAGAAAAATTACATTTTATATAATATGCATCTTAGTACTATTTTATGATTATGAGATGTAGTTTCTCCATTTTCAATTTGCAATAGATTTGGGCCTGATTTAATCGCCAAAATATCAGCTTCGTAGGTTTTCTCGTTACTTTACGTAAAAAAAACAGCTGTAAAACAATGAATTTATATCAAATAATCAAAGTGAACTAGTGGATAAAACAGAAATTCTCAGGTACATATCAGATCTTAAAAATACGTATGTCAATATTAAAACCATATGAGACCCCTTAAATACAAAACTGACTGCGACAATTAAGATATCAAAAAAGTATGCTACTTTAATTCTTAACTGGCAAAGTTTGAATTTTTTACAGTTTTTTCTTGTATTCTATAGCTGATTTTATCAGAAGTACGTGACATTTACAAATAATAGAAATTTAAGTGAGAACGAGCAAAAAAAGAGACACATATAATTAAAAATAATTAAATTTACTATATTTTAATATGAAACATGTCAGCTTTTGAAACAACTGCTTAGCTTTTGCAATCGTGATCAAAGATTATTGTGGATCTCCATACTTTATTAAAAGTAAACCAGAAAAAAAAATTCACAACACTTATTGATCTAAAATATGTTTGACAGGTCTACTTACGGCTACAGAAAAAAAAAAATATGTTGTCTACTACGTTATAATGTTCTTCAACTTATTCTCATTATTATTACTTCAGTCTAATAAAAGACTCAATCAAAACCAAGTAGAAGGTATTTTTTTGTACAAAAAATCAGTGACGTTATCTAAGATTCTCCAATAAAAATAGGCTGACAAGGTTCTCAATGTTATAAATAATGCATCTCTATCGGTTGTTACTTTACTTTTGACACATACAAGCTCAGGGAGGATAACGTAACATACAAAATAATTATCTTAGACCCCGCAATTCTAAAATGACAAAGCATAAACTTACTACTGGAAACTATTTTTAATCAAAGCCAAAATAACATAAAAACAATCGAAACATTACTTATTCGATGTATGAAATGATTGCAGATAAAATTATTTTAAACGGGATTAAAGTAATTATTTAATTTTTTTTAATATTTCATGTTTTTTTAACAATGTTCGTAGATCCTAGGCAGCAAACCAACATAATTCGAGTAGTTCTTGTTTTCGCCATGAAATAGAGAGTTTCGAGAATATTGTAATTTCTAATATCTAATTCATTAAAAATCAAAAAAAATGACTGCGTAAACGACTACGATAATAAAAAAATAGCACTTTTGTATATTAACCATTCACAATATTTGAAGTTTTATTTCCAAAAACTCCAGTTCTTATTTTTTTCAAAAGGATACCTAGTTAAGCCTTTGTGTACAAAGATTCTAAGGCTCAGTTTTTTTTTAATTTTCTAGTATTTGATTAAAACAATCTGATCAACTATCATTTTCCTTATAAACAAATTTAACTACTTCTCACTTTAATGACATGCATTAATAATTATTTTGTAAAAGATTCAATTATTCTTAAGTAGAAAAAAGGAATTTTATGGTTATTGAAAAAACGTATATGCTACGTAAAGCATTAGCATCACTTAATCTGGAAAATTGTACTGTACAAAAGCTACAATATGAAAATTTGAGCAACGCTTCCTGAAGTCATTAACTCCTTATTTTATATAATACAAATAAAAACGTTTAAGTGTTAGTGTACGCCAGTATTACATAGATTCAATACAATATAATTTCAAGGCTACCAACAAAAAATAACTTGAAGTATAACAATATAATTATGAAAGCTTCTCCGGTACCATGTTACAAAAAAGATCAATTATTAAAGATGGTTGCTCTTCTGACAGCTCTTTGAAATTTGGATGGTCAATAATTTCTTGCTTATGAGTCGCAAAAAAACGGCATACTTTATTTTTCAAATCATTGCAGTTATGAAAATTTGCAAAGCAGAGTCTACTCAATACGTTATCAAGAGTCAGCGAGTTAGCAAGGTATGTTTCACATGATTCTTTTAACTCAGATATTAAATATTTATCGGCACAACGGACTAAATCGTCTGCTATGTCATTTATGTTTTCCACTTCTCCAGTATACATATAACGCAACATTTCTATAATAACACTAGAGTCAAAATCTTTAATTTCAACAACATTATTTCTACTTTCTAACATATCGTTATCAAACATGGCTAAAAATACTGGACTTCTGCATGCTAATACAATTTTGTGAGCCCTAAGTTTTTCATTGTTTGTAATAATGGTAACGTCAGTTAATGTTTGGTTTTTAAGAAACAATGTAAAATTCCAACACAATTCTGATTGAAAACTATGGTCCCTTGATACAAATATATTATCTGTAGATATATTACATTGAACAAACAAACTTCCATCACTTTGAAGACTATTAAGTATAAGCTGAGTCTCATTTATGTGCCAATCTTTTGATGTACCCATACTGAAATTCCAGGAACTCTCTTTTTTGCACAACTCCTTCATCTTTGTATCAAAAATAGTTAACTCATAAAAGTACCTAGTTCCACTAGCTTCAGATTTAGATACCATACTTGTCGACAAAGTAAGAGATATCGTAAGAGTATTGTCAGTATCATTAGAAAATTCTAATGACCAGATGTTATCATTATTTGGATCCTGAAAGTGATGAACCTGGTTTTTTGGTATAAACTTACCAAAACTCCAAACTTTCCACAATTGGCTCAGGTATTCTATACAGCCAATCTTACTACGCTTTATTTTTCCTTGAGGATACATTCTCATAACCGGATTTCCTTCGACTACGCTCATTATAAAATATACACGTCCAAGGGTTCAGCCACTGAGTGCTTTAAACAGCGTTGAAGTGTATCTTAAAAAAAAACGTTTTTTTATCAAACATATTGAAAATCAAAAATTCATTATAATATTGATAAACTGTATGACTTAAAACAATATTGAATAAGCCTTCGTCCTCTAAATTTATTTTATTACTTTAATAAAGGTAAACAAAAGTTAGTGCATTATGACTACGAGAATGGTAACAACAAATATAAATGGCTTATAACCAGACCGTTAAGTTAAAAATATTAGTTAATATAATTAATTGTTTGGTAATTACACTAATAGGTTTAAATCTCTTTTTTTTAATGCATACCTTAATCAATAAATAATTTGCTCTCGGGCAATGTAGAAGTAATAGAACAATTTTATTTCAGCTGTTCACTATTTCATGCAGCACCTGTAACATCAAACCAGTGGTAAGCAACCAAAATGAAGTAATATTAAATAGTAGCAGTAAATAATAAATAGTAGTAGCAAAAAAATGTTCTCAAATCATTTCAACTGCTCGTTAGTTTTCTTGACATGATACCACGTGATAAGAACGTTTTTTCTACGACTTTTTCCAGTTCTGGTTCACTTACGTATAGCACTAGTTATTTTCGAACAAAAAACAAAATCAAATCCTGACGCGTCAGAACTCATTGTAGACGTAAACTAATTACTGTATTTTATAACCATATGAGAAGGAAAATATGTAAGACCAAATTTATCCATGTTTTTCTTATTCAATCTTACAATCACAAACTTATTTCGTGTCATGATGAACCACGTCAGCATATTTGAAATATGCCTGAGTTTAAGGAGTATACCTTACAATTAAATAGAAGAAAATATAAATACGCACCATACAATTAAGTAATGAATTCTTGAACTACCTATATGTCACTCACGCTTACGACTAGGGTGACAGTGCAAGAAAAGACCTTTGGTTTGGTATGGACAGACCACGGAGACTGATGCTACAACGTTTCCAACTTTGAGTACTATGAGGTTAGCCACTGTCGATGCCGTCAACTCCGTATATTGTTTAACCGCCACAATTAGGAGCTCGTACTTTTACACGATGTGGTTTGGAAGTGGGAGGCTTCCAAAAATATTTTCAATATGGCCGCAAAGCTTGTCGCAAAACTTAATGCAAGGCAACTTAAGCTGTAAAATGGAGGCAAGTCACACGTTGATTATCAAAGTACGTAAAGCTTTGTGCTTATTAATTTTTCTTGGTGACTGTTACTCATACAGAAACGCAGTGTAGCGTTATCAGTTGGAATTTTTAGAAATTAAAAGTTTCTTTCACTTATCGTGACTTATAGTTTTACTTATATTAGTACAAAACAAAAGTATCATTATCGATACAAGTATGTGTATCGATATATAATGAAATGGAGGCTCTGACGTCATCAAAAATGTCTTTTAATATGTGCACGCGTACAATCTGCGACTCTTTAATTTGCTCTCTCGAAATATAATGTACCATTTTTCAATTTTTCAATTTGTTTATTAGTACAAGTCTGTCAATGTTTTTAAAATAAGACACAAATAATTAGTTAGAAAAAAGTCTTATTATCGCGCAATTTGTACTTACATATTTTGAAGAGATCTTATGAACTTAGGTATCAAGATATCATAAAAAAAATATCACCTCACTAAAAAGACTGTATTAAACATCCTCAAAGCGGAAGTTTAAGATTTACCAGAATAGTTATGCTAAAACAAATTTAGAAATTATTAACACCATCTTTACTTGTCCTGGGTCATCCCAATTAAGCAACAAGAATTCAAAAGATTGATTTGTCGGGATAGCCAACCATTGATTTGCTGGTATTATCTAGAATTTTGACTCAGATCTTATTCACAGTTGGTACTGATTTTTGTCTGAGTGATAGATCCACACATGCCTGCTCAGGTTGTCTCGTGTAAAAAACATTTTTCTCATGACATAATATATTAATATTTTATACCGTACGTGTCACCTATTACAAAAGTGGCCTAAATGATCGGTGGTTGATTTCATACCAATTTCGTAACTTGGATATTATTAACAAGTTATAACTGTAAGTAAGCAAGTAACTAAAATAATGATAAAAGTGTAAGCTTTTTTACATCAAGTGTTGCCGAAATGTCTAGGTTTCTCTACAAAAATTCTAATATATGTTTTCGTCAGATAGAACCTAGTTTAGTCTCCATGTAAAAGGGTTCAGTAGTAAAATTTTTTTCTGTAATCTTTTAGTTAGACCAAAATAACTGGTAAAACAATAATCTCTTTTATTTTGCTTGATAACTGATAAAGCTTTCCTTAACATCCACACCCTTTTAAGTTATACTTCTGAGCAGAAGATTTGAATATTCTCTAGATAAAAAAAACTGTTTTGTTGTTTAGAAACTATTTTTGCTATTCAGAGCGTCAGTATGACACTATCTAGCCAACTGTAGTACACAAAACTACGGGATGTGGACTTGTGTAAGAAATCCATAGTTATCATTTCTTAATGAATCAATGTATTACAAACAGAAACTAAGGTTCTCCGTTTTAGTGTAGTAAAGGATTTACATGAAATGTTACAAATAATTACAACGTTCAGTCTAAAAATTTATTTGCCTAAAAATAGTCAATGATTGTTTCAAATATTGGTATTTTTATTCGTGCATATCAGTATTACATTAATAAAAAAGAATACATTTTTAACTTCATGAACATAAATTAACCTGGAGTAAACAAAAATTATATTAAAAGTTTATTTCAGCGACTTACAAAGGAGATCAATTGTCAAAGCAGGTTCCATCTGTGACAAATCTTTAAATTCTGATTGAACAACAATATCTCGTTTATGAATTGCAAATAAATAATATATTCTATTTTTTAAGTCATTGCAGTTATATAAATTTGCAAATTGGAGTCTGTATAATATATTATCAAGAGTCAATGAGTTAGCGAGGTATACTTCACATATTTTTTTTAATTCAGATACTGAATACTTGTCAGCGCAATGAAATAAATCATCTGCTACGTCGTTCATGTTTTCTACTTCTCCAGTGTACATAAAACGCAACATTACTTTGATAACACTAGAGTCGAAATCATTGATTTCAACAACATTAGGTCTTTTCTCTGGCATATCGTTATCAAACATATCTAAAAATACTGGACTTTTGCGTGCTAATACAATTTGGTGAGCCCTAAGTTTTTCATCGTTTGTGATTATGGTAACATCTGTTAATTGTTTGGTTTCGAGGAACGATGTGAAATCCAAACACAATTCTGATTGAAAACTATGGTCACTAGATACAAATATATTTTCTCTAGATATATCGCACTGAATCAATAATACTCCATGACTTTGAAGACTCTTAAGTATAAGGTGACTGTCATGAAATAACCATGCTTTTGATGTTCCAACTGCAAAACTCCAGTTATGCTCTGTTTTACACAATTCATTCATTTTACAATCAAAAATGGTTATCTTATAAAAATACTTAGTTCGACCAACAGTTGATTCAGATTTTACTTTTCCCCACAAAGCAAGGGATATCATGAGCATATTTCCAAGATAATTGGAAAATTCTAATGACCAGATATTCTCATTTTCCGGATCCAGAAAAGAATGCACTTGCTTTCTTGGTATGCATTTACCAAAAATCCGTACCTTCCACAAATAACTAAGATATTCTATAGAGCCAACATTACTAAGCTTTGTTTCTGCTTGAGGATATTCTCTCATATAAAGATTTTTTTCTACTTTTATCATTATAAAATCTGTACGTCCAAGGGTTCAGCCACTGAGTGCTTTATGCAGCGTTAATGCGTATCTATAATATAAAAACATTTTTAGTTAAATATATTGCTACTTTCAAATCGATAATAATTTTAAGCAATCTTATGGCTTACAATAATATTAAACAAGTTTATGCATATATGAGTTCATTCAAACTCTTAAACAAATTTAAAGAAAGTAAAGTATTCTATGTCTACAATAAAGGTAGGTGCAACGATAAAAGGTTTAAAAACAGGTTGTTAAATTGAATATTTCTATTTTTTAAAATTTGTCAATGATATACCATAAAGCATGGAATGCATTGTTTGAAGTGCCTACATAAATAAAAAATAGAATTTTTTTTTCCTTTGGCTTTTTAAGGACTGATGTGCCCTCGGCAAAAAAAAATGTTTAGCATTAAAGTGTCATGAATCCAGGGCTACCTTACGGTCCCTAAAACCTGCTTTACAGGACCTTTGGGTTGCAAAGTAGCCCTGGAAACGATGGTACTTCTCCAATCAAACCTACAATTTTTTTACGTTATGTAGAACCAACGGTACAATTTCTCTTCACATAAGATTAGTGTCATGTAGCACGTGTTATAACAAACCAGTAGTAAGAAAACAAAAAGAAACAACATTTACTAAATAACAGCAGCAGAAAAGTATTTTCTCTTCATATTATTTCTATGATGGATATCTGGACATGATGATACGAAATCAGAAAGATTATTTTTTACAAATACTTACAGTTCTAGTTTAGTTGTGTATAGTTCTATTTGTTTTCAAAGCTTAAACGCCCTCATCGGACACATTTGATTTAAATTTATTGATACATAGTTTAGTTTTAGAACACAATCCAACCTATATTAGTACAAACATTGATTTTATTTCATCTTTATATTTATATATGTTTGAGTTAAGATTAACGAGCAAGGCTGTCTCGTGGCTTAAAATCACTAGCTGATTTTACGTGACGATGCACCCCGTTGGCAAATATGGATCATGAGGATACATGGCATGAAATTCGTGAGTCATATGACTCAACTATGCCTCAAAATGGCGTCGTACACGTATCACATATTCTTTTAGATACGAATCACCTTTATGTGAAAGTATACAAAGATACACAAATTGGGATTGTACAGGGGTAAACGGTACAAGTATTGATACGTTTAGAGTTATTTACCCCCCGAGTAATTTTTATATCTATGTCTATAGGGTCCATTCGAAAATAACGGTCAATTAATATCCAGGGGTAAACAACTGTACAATTTATCCCTATAAGTATATTGTTACACGTGCATGACGCCATTTTTGCTTAGGTACTCTCACACTATTTGCGGTGTATCCTCATACATTCTTGCTGCTTGTTGCTTTATGATACCTTTCTCTGGAGTCTACATACTATCCTAATCGTGGCACACTATAAACTTATTTGAAATATGCCTGAGTTTAAGGAGTATACCTTACAATTAAATAGAAGAAAATATAAATACACACCATACAATTAAGTAATGAATTCTTGAACTACCTATATGTCACTCACGCCTACGACTAGGGTGACAGTGCAAGAAAAGACCTTTGGTTTAGTATGGACAGACCGCGGAGACTGATGCTACAACGTTTCCATTTTTGAGTACTGTGAGGTTAGCCACTGTCGATGCCGTCAACTCCGTATATTGTTTAACCGCAACAATTGAGAGCTCGTACTTTTACACGATGTGGTTTGGAAGTGGGAGGCTTCCGAAAATATTTTTAATATGGCCGCAAAGCTTGTCGCAAAACTTAATGCAAGGCAACTTAAGCTGTAAAATGGAGGCAAGTCACACGTTGATTATCAAAGTACGTAAAGCTTTGTGCTTATTAATTTTTCTTGGTGACTGTTACTCATACAGAAACGCAGTGTAGCGTTATCAGTTGGAATTTTTAGAAATTAAAAGTTTCTTTCACTTATCGTGACTTATAGTTTTACTTATATTAGTACAAAACAAAAGTATCATTATCGATACAAGTATGTGTATCGATATATAATGAAATGGAGGCTCTGACGTCATCAAAAATGTCTTTTAATATGTGCACGCATACAATCTGCAACTCTCTAATTTGCTCTCTCGAAATATAATGTACCATTTTTCAATTTTTTAATTTGTTTATTAGTACAAGTCTGTCAATGTTTTTAAAAATAACATAGCTAAAAATACTGGACTCTTGCATGCTAATACAATTTTGTGAGCCTCAAAATTTTCATTGTTCGTGATTATGGTAACATCAGTTAGTTTTCGGTTTTCGTAAAACGATTTGAAATTCAAACACAATTTTGATTCTAACTCATGGCTACTTGAATTAACTGTATCATCTTTTAATATGTTGCATTGAATAAATAATAGTCCATCACTTCGAAGACTATAAAGTATGAAGTCCACATTATCAATTAAGCATACTTTAGATGTTTCGACTGCAAAATTCCAGTTCTGCCCTTTTCTGCACAACTCATTCATTTTTTCATCAAATACCGTTATCTCATAAAAAAACCAAGTTTGGCCATCTGTAAATTTAGATTTTATAGTTTTCCACAAATTAAGGGATATTGTCATAGCAGTTCCTAAATAATTAGAAAATTCTAATGACCAGATATCCTCATTATTTGGATCCCGAAAGTTATGCACCTGCTTCCTCGGTACGTGTTGACAAAAATCCCATACCTTCCATAAATAGCTGAGATATTTCATTGAGCCACTCTCATTCATTTTGTTTTCAGCTTTAGGATAAATTTTCATTACAGAATCTTCTTTGACATCTATCATTATAAAACCTGTTCGTCCAAGGGGTCTGCCACTGAGTGCTTTATGCAGTGATTGTGGTATCTAAAATATAAGATTATTTTTTATTAAATACATTCCTTCTTTCCAATTAATAATGGAAAACAATTGTATGGCTTACGATAATATTAAATAAGCTAAGGCAAAGTACAAAGTTGAGCAGCAATTAAATGTGGAAATATATAATAAGATGGACTTTGAGGAATAACAAAATTCAAGATTAGATTAAACGAAGATAAGTAGTATCAGGTACTGTGATGAATTGCGACTTCTCATTCTCTCTTGGGAGTAATTCCACTCGTAAGTTTCTTATCACGTCAGGGTTAAAATCCACACTCACCCTCGTATTAGGAGGCCATCATCCATACGTGTGTTATATCCATGTGTACAAATAAAATAACCTCTCATGCTGAAAGTATGAGGAATAGGATAGCTTTCACAGAGCTAAGTATAGATAAAGTGCAGAAAGAATCCGTGGACATACAAAAATGGCAAAGAGAAAAGATGGAATCAAAGTAGAAGAAGAAGAAGAAGAAGGAGAAGCTAGCACCTGTAAAAGGGTAGCTCTAGAAGGAGGGAGCAAATAGCGAAGCGGAGGAGCCGTGAAAAGTATCTTAAACTTGACTTCTTCTTCTTCTTTTCCATTCTTCTTCTTCTCTTTCTTCTCCCTCTCGACTATCCATCGACGTTGACGACAAAGAAATCGCTCCAAGAAGCCTGCCGAGCGAATCTCAAAGTGCACGAGAGCGAAGTGGGCAGAAGAAATGCGGGCACACGTGCCTCACACAAGCCCCGCGGAAATTAAGTGAACTGCACCGCGAATTTCCGCGACCATGGCCCTTCTTATTCTTTTTTCTGCCTGCAGTTTTTTCGTTTTCGAGACCGCAGAAATGGTTCCGTCATCGCATGTCCAGCGAATCAAACCCCCAACTCCTTTACTCCAGTTTGCAACAAAAGAGATTTAGTTTTAGTTAGACCAAAATAACTGGTCAAACAATAATCTCTTTTATTTTACCTGATAACTGATAAAGCTTTCCTTAACATCCACACCCTTTTAAGTTGTACTTCTGAGCAGAAGGTTTAAATATTCTCTAGATAAAAAAAACTGTTTTGTCGTTTAGGAACTATTTTTGCTATTCAGAGCGTCAGTATGACACTATCTAGCCAACTGTAGTACACAAAACTACGGGATGTGGACTTGTGTAAGAAATCCATATTTATTGTTTCTTAATTAATCAATGTATTACGAACAAAAAATAAGGTTCTCCGTTTTAGTGTAGTAAAGGATTTACATGGCATGTTACAAATAATTACAACGTTCAGTCTAAAAATTTATTTGCCTTAAAATAGTCAATGACTGTTTCAAATATTGGTATTTTTATTTGTGCATTACAGTATTACATTAATAAAATAGAATACATTATTAACTTTATGAACATAAATTAACCTGGAGTAAACAAAGATTATATTGAAAGTTTATTTCAGCGACATACAAAGGAGATCAATTGTCAAAGCAGGTTCCATCTGTGACAAATCTTTAAATTCTGATTGAACAACAATATCTCGTTTATGAATTGCAAATAAATAATATATTCTACTTTTTAAGTCATTGCAGTTATGTAAATTTGCAAATCGGAGTCTGTATAATATATTGTCAAGAGTCAATGAGTTAGCAAGGTATACTTCACATATTTTTTTTAATTCAGATAATGAATACTTGTCAGCGCAAAGAAATAAATCTTCTGCTACATCGTTCATGTTTTCTACTTCTCCAGTGTACATAAAACGCAACATTACTTTGATAACACTAGAGTCGAAATCATTGATTTCAACAACATTAGGTCTTTTCTCTGGCATATCGTTATCAAACATATCTAAAAATACTGGACTTTTGCGTGCTAATACAATTTGGTGAGCCCTAAGTTTTTCATCGTTTGTGATTATGGTAACATCTGTTAATTGTTTGGTTTCGAGGAACGATGTGAAATCCAAACACAATTCTGATTGAAAACTATGGTTACTAGATACAAATATATTTTCTCTAGATATATCGCACTGAATCAATAATGCTCCATGACTTTGAAGACTCATAAGTATAAGGTGACTGTCATGAAATAACCATGCTTTTGATGTTCCAACTGCAAAACTCCAGTTATGCTCTGTTTTACACAATTCATTCATTTTACGATCAAAAATGGTTATCTTATAAAAATACTTAGTTCGACCAACAGTTGATTCAGATTTTACTTTTCCCCACAAAGCAAGGGATATCATGAGCATATTTCCAAGATAATTGGAAAATTCTAATGACCAGATATTCTCATTTTCCGGATCCAGAAAAGAATGCACTTGCTTTCTTGGTATGTATTTACCTAACAACAAATATAAATGGCTTATAACCAGACCGTTAAGTTAAAAATATTAGTTAATATAATTAATTGTTTGGTAATTACACTAATAGGTTTAAATCTCTTTTTTTTNCAAACTCTTAAACAAAGTTAAAGAAAGTAAAGTATTCTATGTCTGCAATAAAGGTAGGTGCAACGATAAAAGGTTTAAAAACAGGTTGTTAAATTGAATATTTCTATTTTTTAAAATTTGTCAATGATATACCATAAAGCATGAAATACATCGTATAAAGTGCCTACATAAATAAAAAATAGAATTTTTTTTTCCTTTGGCTTATTAAGGACTGATGTGCCCTCGGCAAAAAAAAATGTTTAGCATTAAAGTGTCATGAATCCAGGGCTACTTTACGGTCCCTGAAACCTGCTTTACAGGACCTTTATGTTACAAAGTAGCCCTGGAAAGGATGGTACTTCTCCGATAAAACCTACCATCTTCTTATGTCACGTAGGACCAACGGTACAATTTCTCTTCAGATAAGATTGGTGTCATGTAGCACGTGTTATAACAAACCAGTAGTAAGAAACCAAAAAGAAACAACATTTACTAAATAAGAGCAGCAGAAAAGTATTTTCTCTTCATATTATCTCTATGATGAATATCTGGACTTGATGATACGAAATCAGAAAGATTATTTTTTACAAATACTTACAGTTCCAGTTTAGTTGTCTATAGTTCTATTTGTTTTCAAAGCTAAAACGCCCTCATCAGACACATTTGATTTAAATTAAATGATAGATAGTTTAGTTTTAGAACAAAATCCAACCTATATAAGTACAAACATTGATTTTATTTCATCTTTATATTTATATATATGTGAGTAAAGATTAACGAGCAAGGCTGTCTCGTGGCTTAAAATCAAGAGCTGATTTCACGTGACGATGCACCCCGTTGGCATATATAGAACACAAGGATACATGTCATGAAGTTCGTTAGTCATATGACTTAACCATGCCTCAAAATGGCTTCGTACACGTATCACAGATTCGTTTAGATACGAATCACCTTAATGTGAAAGTATACCAAGATACACAAATTGGGATTGTATAGGGGTAAACGGTACAATTATTAATACGTTTAGAGTTATTTACCCCCCGAGTAATTTTTATATCTATGTCTATAGGGTCCATTCGAAAATAACGGTCAATTAATATCCAGGGGTAAACAACTGTACAATTTATCCCTATAAGTATATTGTTACACGTGCATGACGCCATTTTTGCTTAGGTACTCTCACACTATTTGCGGTGTATCCTCATACATTCTTGCTGCTTGTTGCTTTATGATACCTTTCTCTGGAGTCTACATACTATCCTAATCGTGGCACACTATAAACTTATTTGAAATATGCCTGAGTTTAAGGAGTATACCTTACAATTAAATAGAAAAAAATATAAATACGCACCATACAATTAAGTAATGAATCCTTGAACCACCTATATGTCACCTTCGCTTACGACTAGGGTGACAGTGCAAGAAAAGACCTTTGGTTTGGTATGGACAGACCACGGAGACTGATGCTACAACGTTTCCATTTTTGAGTACTGTGAGGTTAGCCACTGTCGATGCCGTCAACTCCGTATATTGTTTAACCGCAACAATTGAGAGCTCGTACTTTTACACGATGTGGTTTGGAAGTGGGAGGCTTCCAAAAATATTTTTAATATGGCCGCAAAGCTTGTCGCAAAACTTAATGCAAGGCAACTTAAGCTGTAAAATGGAGGCTCTGACTACATTAAAAATAAAATTTTTGCTCTCTATAAACATAATGCACAATTTTTTAATTTTTTTTTTTTTTTTTTTTTATCAGTACGACTCTATACATTTTTTTAAAAAAGACACAAATAATAAATTAGAAAAAAACCGATTATCACAGCCTTTAAGTAACTTTTTTTAATCTGGTTCTATATTTATCGTCAATAAGTATTGAATTTTTTAATTTAGTTTGTAATTCGTTCTATGTTTCATGATGAACAAGCGTACATCTTTTGGTCTATCTCTTAAAATTAGTTACCAAGGCATCTTGAAGTAAAAAAATTACCTTTCTGAAGAGACTGTATCGAACTCTTTCAAGTCGAAAGTTTCAGCTCAACTTGGAAATTAACATAAAAAGATGTTATAACTGCCAACACTATCTTCATTTATGTGGGGATATTTTGATAAACAAAGAAAACTTTAATAAAATGAGTTGTGGGGGCAACCTATCACTGATTGAGCAATATTATCTCGGGTTATATATGACTTGAATCTAATTTACAATCGATACAGATTTTTCTGCAAGAGCTCGACCTCTGGTAGCCTGGTTTCGTTGTCATATGTAACAACCACTTTTGTCATGATATAATTCACTAATATTTTGTACCTTCCATTTCTTCCATCAAAGTAGTAAACTAAATGATCATTGGTTGATTCAGATAAATAGCTTTTCTACTGACTTGCATACAAAATGTCAATAACCTTGACCTATTATCACTCCTGTAACAAATAAAATAATTAAAGAGAGAACTATTTTAAAAAAGGGTAGAAAACATTTATTTTCCTAAAGCACAAAATGCTTTTTAATAATATTTGTACATTCTAAAAAACCAGCCAAAATGAATAAATACTACTTACTATTTATGCTACATAATAGAGCTTTTGTATGATAACCAGTTTTAATTTCGTAACTTGGTAAATATCAACAAAATATCACAGTACGTGAGCAAGTAGCTAGGATAATAATAAAAGTAAAAGCTTTTTTACGTCAAGTGCTGCAGGAATGTCAAGGTTTCTCTACAAGAATTCTAATTTATGTTTTTGTCAGATAGAACCTAGTTTAGACTCCGTGTAAAAATGTTCTGTAGTGAAATATTTTTCTTTTAAGTTAAAATTCTGAGCAAAAGGTTTAAATATTCTCTAGATAAAAAAAATTATTTTTGTTGTTTAGAAACTATTTTCGCTATTCAGAGCGTCAGTATGACACTCTCTAGCTAACTGTAATACAAAAAACTACGGGATGTGGACTTGTGTAAGAAACCCGAAGTCATCAATTAATTACTGTGTTACAAAAAAAAAATTCTTTTTCTAACTTTTTTACCTTTTTAGTGAAGAATTTACATGACATGTTACAAATAATAAGATCATTTTTTAGTATGACAATTTATTTTGCCTCACAATAGTCAATAATTGTATTAAAAATTAGTAATTTTATTTGTACCGTCCAGTACTACATTAATTAAATAAAATACATTTTTAACTTGATAAACACAAATTAACCTAGAGTCAACAAAGATAATTTTAAAAACTAATTTGTGACAATTGTTTTACAAAAAAGATCAATTATCAAAGTAGGTTCCATCTTTGACAGCATTTTAATTTCTGGTTGAACAATAATATCTTTATTATAAATCGCAAATAAATGATATATTCTTTCTTTCAAATTATTGCAATTATATAAATTTGCAAGCCGGAGTCTGTATACTATATTATCAAAAGTTAATGAGTTAGCAAGGTATACTTCACAAATTTTTTTTTAATCAGATAATGAATACTTGTCAGCGCAAAGGAATAAATCATCTGCTACGTCGTTCATGTTTTCTACTTCTACAGTATACATAAAACTCAACATTTCTAGAATAACACTAGAGTCAAAATCTTTAATTTCAATCACGTTAAATCTACTTTCTAACACATCATTTTCAAACATAGCTAAAAATACTGGACTCTTGCATGCTAATACAATTTTGTGAGCCTTAAAATTTTCATTGTTCGTAATTATGGTAACATCAGTTAATTTTCAGTTTTCGTGAAACAATTTAAAATTCAAACACAATTTTGATTTTAACTCATGGCTACTTGATATAACTGTATCATCTTTTAATATATTGCATTGAATAAATAATAGTCCATCACTTTGAAGACTATGAAGTATGAAGTCGACATTATCAATTAAGCATACTTTAGATGCTTCGACTGCAAAATTCCAGTTCTGCCCTTTTCTGCACAACTCATTCATTTTTTCATCAAATACCGTTATCTCATAAAAAAACCAAGTTTGGCCATCTGTTAATTTAGTTTTTATAGTTTTCCACAAATTAAGGGATATTGTCATAGCATTTCCTAAATAATTAGAAAATTCTAATGACCAGATATCCTCATTATTTGGATCCCGACAGTTATGCACCTGCTTCCTCGGTACGTGTTGACAAAAATCCCATACCTTCCATAAATAGCTGAGATATTTCATTGAGCCACTCTCATTCATTTTGTTTTCAGCTTTAGGATAAATTTTCATTACAGAATCTTCTTTGAAATCTATCATTATAAAACCTGTTCGTCCAAGGGGTCTGCCACTGAGTGCTTTATGCAGTGATTGTGGTATCTAAAATATAAGATTATTTTTTATTAAATACATTCCTTCTTTCCAATTAATAATGGAAAACAATTGTATGGCTTACGATAATATTAAATAAGCTAAGGCAAAGTACAAAGTTGAGCAGCAATTAAATGTGAAAATATATAATAAGATGGACTTTGAGAAATAACAAAATCCAAAATTAGATCAAACGAAGATTAGCAGTATCAGGTACTGTAATGAATTGCGACTTCTCATTCTCTCTTAGAAGTAATTCCACTCGTAAGTTTTTTATCACGTCAGGGTTAAAATCCACACTCACCTTCGCATCAGGAGGCCATCATCCATACGCGTGTTATATCCATGTGTACAAATGAAATAACCTCTCATGCTGAAAGTATGAGGAATAGGATGGCTTTCACAGAGACTTGGTATAGATAAAGTGCAGAAAGAACCCGTGGACATACAAAAATGGCAAAGAGAAAAGATGAAATCAAAGTAGAAGAAGAAGAAGAAGAAGCTAGCACCTGTAAAAGGGTAGCTCTAGATGGAGGGAGCGAAAAGCGAAGCGGAGGAGCCGTGAAAAGTATCTTGAACTTGACTTCTTCTTCTTCTTTTCCAATCTTCTTCTTCTCTTTCTTCTCCCTCTCGACTATCCATCGACGTTGACGACAAAGAAATCGCTCCAAGAATCCTGCCGAGCGAATCTCAAAGTGCACGATAGCGAAGTGGGCAGAAGAAATGCGCGCACACGTGCCTCACAAAAGCCCCGAGAAAATAAAGTGAAATGCACCGCGAATTTCCGCGACCATGGCCCTTCTTATTCTTTTTTCTGTCTGCAGTTTCTTCGTTTTCGAGACCGCAGAAATGGTTCCGTCAACGCATGTCCAGCGAATCAAATTCCCAACTCCAAATACTCTAGTTTGCAACAAAAGAGATTTAGTTTTAGTTAGACAAAAATAACTGGTAGAACAATAATCTCTTTTATTTTACCTGATAACTGATAAAGCTTTCCTTAACATCCACNCACGTGCATGACGCCATTTTTGCTTAGGTACTCTCACACTATTTGCGGTGTATCCTCATACATTCTTGCTGCTTGTTGCTTCATGATACCTTACTCTGGAGTTTCAACACTTTTTTTTATCGCGGTACAGCAATGAACGCTGTCTATTTGAAATAAACTAAATTGGAAAAGTGTACCTTACAATCAAGTTTTAGAAAAAAAATATAAATACGCACCGTAGAAGTAGGTAATAAATCCTTGAACCAAATGAATGGTTTCCTCGTTTACTTATAATATATTCTTTATAATTATTTATTTACGAAATATTAAAATGTTCATTGAAATCACACCTAACTATCGAATATCACATTTTCAACCCGATTTCTATTGTCTAGTACGAAATACTGAAGTATATTACAGATCATAAAATGTATTATCTTTTCCATGCTCATTAACTTCCGAGGTAAGATGTTAAATGTATAGTAGAGGTAACAAATATAACACAAAACAGTAACCTTAACTTGAAGTCAAAAATTAAGAAAGTAATAATCCTGACTTAGTAAACGTAATTATATTTTAATTGATGATTAATAACGTAGAAAAGTACTGAAGAAGAAAAACATAATCTAAATTTTTTTAAACTTATTTAAAATGGTATGGTTTGCCATTGAGATGTGAGCGTAGCTTGACATCAATATCGTATCAATATCAAATTGAAGCATTAAAAAAACTGGTTGGTGTCCATACAGTCTGTTATACATCTAAGAAGATGCCTTTTGGATCGTCTCTATCCCTAATAGCAATACCCGCAAAAACCATTGGGTATAATTTTTAGATTATACAGGACCCTTCATATTTTTCCGTTGTCTTAGGAGTGATAGAATTATCGAACTACTATTGAAGAGTACTTTTGTACTTAAGTAGCATGAGATCTTATATTTCTTTATGAAGTTCGAATGCCTTGTTTGACCTTTTTTGTGTTTAGTTGCTAAAAGAAAAAATAAGTTTATTATTTTATTTCAGACAAACAGAGTTCACATCTGTTAAATGTCTCCAGTCTCGAAAGCGATAAATTAAACTCGATATTTCTGAATTAACTACAAGTATTTCCATGGTGATCTGATTATATGGAACATTAAACTGCTGAGTTAGAAAAATAGGCAGAACAGGCAGTCTCGGCGACTTATTGAACTGTATTTTCCTGTACGTCTGATTCCTCTTATTTTTTTGCTCGCTCAAATGTGATACTACGTCTTTGTCAGTAGTACTAATGGGCAATATGTTGATTTTGAAATATAAATTCTGAATAATGAATATAGAACACTTATTGGACTACAAATTTGTTTTTTTTTCTCTTTTTTTTTGAAATATTGTTTTCTCTATCACAAATTTTCTTTTTCTGTTTGGATTAATGTGGAAGACACTTCCTCCTGTTTTGTCTTTTTTGCCCCCATTTTTAAGATCCACCTACAACTTAACCCTGTTTCTGTGTAGTTTTTATATATCTGGTGTCTCTTCTTCTTATCCTTATTGACGTTATACAACTTTTGGTTTCTATCACCCAAACCTGTACAAAGTTGAGCAGCAATTAAATGTGAAAATATATAATAAGATGGACTTTGAGAAATAACAAAATCCAAAATTAGATTAAACGAAGATTAGCAGTATCAGGTACTGTGATGAATTGCGACTTCTCATTCTCTCTTGGGAGTAATTCCACTCGTAAGTTTCTTATCACGTCAGGGTTAAAATCTACACTCATCCTCGCATCAGGAGGCCATCATCCATACGCGTGTTATATCCATGTGTACAAATAAAATAACCTCTCATGCTGAAAGTATGAGGAATAGGATAGCTTTCACAGAGCTTGGTATAGATAAAGTGCAGAAAGAATCCGTGGACATACAAAAATGGCAAAGAGAAAAGATGGAATCAAAGTAGAAGAAGAAGAAGAAGAAGAAGCTAGCACCTGTAAAAGGGTAGCTCTAGATGGAGGGAGCAAAAAGCGAAGCGGAGGAGCCGTGAAAAGTATCTTAAACTTGACTTCTTCTTCTTCTTTTCCATTCTTCTTCTTCTCTTTCTTCTCCCTCTCGACTATCCATCGACGTTGACGACAAAGAAATCGCTCCAAGAAGCCTGCCGAGCGAATCTCAAAGTGCACGAGAGCGAAGTGGGCAGAAGAAATGCGGGCACACGTGCCTCACACAAGCCCCGCGGAAATTAAGTGAAATGCACCGCGAATTTCCGCGACCATGGCCCTTCTTATTCTTTTTTCTGCCTGCAGTTTTTTCGTTGTCGAGACCGCAGAAATGGTTCCGTCATCGCATGTCCAGCGAATCAAACCCCCAACTCCTTTACTCCAGTTTGCAACAAAAGAGATTTAGTTTTAGTTAGACCAAAATAACTGGTCAAACAATAATCTCTTTTATTTTACCTGATAACTGATAAAGCTTTCCTTAACATCCACACCCTTTTAAGTTGTACTTCTGAGCAGAAGGTTTAAATATTCTCTAGATAAAAAAAACTGTTTTGTCGTTTAGGAACTATTTTTGCTATTCAGAGCGTCAGTATGACACTATCTAGCCAACTGTAGTACACAAAACTACGGGATGTGGACTTGTGTAAGAAATCCATATTTATTGTTTCTTAATTAATCAATGTATTACGAACAAAAAATAAGGTTCTCCGTTTTAGTGTAGTAAAGGATTTACATGGCATGTTACAAATAATTACAACGTTTAGTCTAAAAATTTATTTGCCTTAAAATAGTCAATGACTGTTTCAAATATTGGTATTTTTATTTGTGCATTTTAGTATTACATTAATAAAATAGAATACATTTTTAACTTCATGAACATAAATTAACCTGGAGGGAACAAAGATTATATTAAAAGTTTATTTCAGCGACATACGAAGGAGATCAATTGTCAAAGCAGGTTCCTTCTGTGACAAATCTTTAAATTCTGATTGAACAACAATATCTCGTTTATGAATTGCAAATAAATAATATATTCTACTTTTTAAGTCATTGCAGTTATGTAAATTTGCAAATCGGAGTCTGTATAATATATTGTCAAGAGTCAATGAGTTAGCAAGGTATACTTCACATATTTTTTTTAATTCAGATAATGAATACTTGTCAGCGCAAAGAAATAAATCTTCTGCTACATCGTTCATGTTTTCTACTTCTCCAGTGTACATAAAACGCAACATTACTTTGATAACACTAGAGTCGATATCATTGATTTCAACAACATTAGGTCTTTTCTCTGGCATATCGTTATCAAACATATCTAAAAATACTGGACTTTTGCGTGCTAATACAATTTGGTGAGCCCTAAGTTTTTCATCGTTTGTGATTATGGTAACATCTGTTAATTGTTTGGTTTCGAGGAACGATGTGAAATCCAAACACAATTCTGATTGAAAACTATGGTTACTAGATACAAATATATTTTCTCTAGATATATCGCACTGAATCAATAATGCTCCATGACTTTGAAGACTCATAAGTATAAGGTGACTGTCATGAAATAACCATGCTTTTGATGTTCCAACTGCAAAACTCCAGTTATGCTCTGTTTTGCACAATTCATTCATTTTACAATCAAAAATGGTTATCTTATAAAAATACTTAGTTCGACCAACAGTTGATTCAGATTTTACTTTTCCCCACAAAGCAAGGGATATCATGAGCATATTTCCAAGATAATTGGAAAATTCTAATGACCAGATATTCTCATTTTTCGGATCCAGAAAAAACTGCACTTGCTTTCTTGGTATGTATTTACCAAAAATCCGTACCTTCCACAAATAACTAAGATATTCTATAGAGCCAACATTACTAAGCTTTGTTTCTGCTTGAGGATATTCTCTCATATAAAGATTTTTTTCTACTTTTATCATTATAAAATCTTTACGTCCAAGGGTTCAGCCACTGAGTGCTTTATGCAGCGTTAATGCGTATCTATAATATAAAAACATTTTTAGTTGAATATATTGCTACTTTCAAATCGATAATAATTATAAGAAATTTTATGGCTTACAATAATATTGAACAAGTTTATGTATGTATGAGTTCATTTAAACTCTTAAACAAAGTTAATGAAAGTAAAGTATTCTATGTCTACAATAAAGGTAGATGCAACGATAAAAGGTTCAAAAACAGGTTGTTAAATTGAATATTTCTATTTTTAAAAATTTGTCAATGATATACCATAAAGCATGGAATGCATCGTATGAAAAGCCTACATGAATGAAAAATAGAATTTTTCTTTCCTTTGGCTTTTTAAGGACTGATGTGCCCTCGGCAAAAAAAAATGTTTAGCATTAAAGTGTCATGAATCCAGGGCTACCTTACGGTCCCTGGAACCTGCTTTACAGGACCTTTGGGTTGCAAAGTAGCCCTGGAAACGATGGTACTTCTCCAATCAAACCTTCAATTTTTTTACGTTATGTAGAACCAACGGTACAATTTCTCTTCACATAAGATTAGTGTCATGTAGCACGTGTTATAACAAACCAGTAGTAAGAAAACAAAAAGAAACTACATTTACTAAATAACAGCAGCAGAGAAGTATTTTCTCTTCATATTATTTTTATGATGGATATCTGGACATGATGATACGAAATCAAAAAAAATATTTTTTACAAATACAGTTCCAGTTTAGTTGTGTATAGTTCTATTTGTTTTTAAAGCTCAAACGCCCTCATCGGATACATTTGATTTAAATTTAATGATACATAGTTTAGTTTTAAAACACAATCTAACCTATATAAGTACAAACATGATTTTATTTCATCTTTATATTTATATATATGTGAGTTAAGATTAACGAGCAAGGCTGTCTCGTGGCTTAAAATCATTAGCTGATTTTACGTGACGATGCACCCCGTTGGCAAATATGGATCATGAGGATACATGGCATGAAATTCGTGAGTCATATGACTCAACTATGCCTCAAAATGGCGTCGTACACGTATCACATATTCTTTTAGATACGAATCACCTTTATGTGAAAGTATACAAAGATACACAAATTGGGATTGTATAGGGGTAAACGGTACAAGTATTGATACGTTTAGAGTTATTTACCCCCCGAGTAATTTTTATATCTATGTCTATAGGGTCCATTCGAAAATAACGGTCAATTAATATCCAGGGGTAAACAACTGTACAATTTATCCCTATAAGTATATTGTTACACGTGCATGACGCCAT
>NW_019379458.1:1055604-1171272 GCF_000648655.2 Copidosoma floridanum | reverse complement strand
AATGATTTAATAACGTCTGCGCCAATAATTTTTGCTTTAAAAATACACACGAAAAAATTATATTCAACTGACTATTACCTAACAGTAATTAATTTTTCAGAGTGGCACCGATTTAGAATTATTTGTTAAAACAAAAAGAGCACTTTCGAAGGAATGTATACAACGTTTTATCTTATGTGTCGAAGGAGAAACTAGTTCATATTTTGTTGTGGCTGATAATGAGATAATCTGTTGAAACGATAAGTCAGATATTATATTAGCATTTGATCTATTATTTAAACTATATCACGTTTTGAACGTAGAATATCCAGTTTCACTAACAAATTTCTACAGTTTCATTGAATCAGAAATTTACAATACGACACAAAAAACTCCCAGTGGCATTGTCGTATCGCTGCAAGTTAACTTCAGAAAAGTTAAACCGTAATTATATAAATTAACGATACTTTTTTCATGTTATTAACGAATTTTAGTTATATTATTATAATTTTATAACATATAATATGCATTATAAACGAGATTCTGTGTGCAATTTTCATATATAGATAGTACTTTGGCTGTAAGCACTGTGTATTTTGCTTAAATAATAAAAAAAAATCAATTTACTCTATTGTCTTTTGGATATTTCAACAACAGACTTGTGATAAATTACCTAACAGAAATCAGCAATAATAAACTGTATGAATCAACATAGTGAATCAGAAATAATATACTACAATCACTTTCAAATAATAAATTTAACCTACACTCGCATGTCCATATTGTCTTTAAAATACAAAAACAAAAAAAATAAGAGGCTATTGTGTTCCTTTTTTTAAAAAAAAAATACAATCCACTTATTATAAGCGTCAGATTTGACATTTAATGAATGAGTTAATATTCACTTATCAAATACGTGTCTTGTCACTTATTTGAAAAAAGTGACTTTACAAACGAGGAAAAAGGTTTGCATTTCACTTATTTTTGAAGTGACTATTCACTTATGCAAAAAGTGAAGATTTTCACTTATTGATAGAGTGACTATTCACTTATTCTACGTTGTTCACTTATGACTACGACAATAAGTGACTATTCACTTATTTTAAGTGGAATTTCACTTATTCAGATTTAGAGAGTACAGATTTTTCTGCAAGAGCTCGACCTCTGCTAGCCTGGTTTCGTTGTCATATGTAACAACCACTTTTGTCATGATATAATTTACTAATATTTTGTACCTTCCATTTCTTCCATCAAAGTAGTAAACTAAATGATCATTGGTTGATTCAGATAAATAGCTTTTCTACTGACTTGCATACATAATGTCAATAACCTTGACCTTTTATCACTCCTGTAACAAATAAAATAATTTAAGAGAGAACTATTTTAAAAAAGGGTAGAAAACATTTATTTTCCTAAAGCACAAAATGATTTTTAATAATATTTGTACATTCTAAAAAACCAGCCAAAATGAATAAATACTACTTACTATTTATGCTACATAATAGAGCTTTTGTATGATAACCAGTTTTAATTTCGTAACTTGGTAAATATCAACAAAATATCACAGTACGTAAGCAAGTAGCTAGGATAATAATAAAAGTAAAAGCTTTTTTACGTCAAGTGCTGCAGGAATGTCAAGGTTTCTCTACAAGAATTCTAATTTATGTTTTTGTCAGATAGAACCTGGTTTAGACTCCGTGTAAAAAGGTTCTGTAGTAAAATATTTTTTCTTTTAAGATTAACTTCTGAGCAGAAGGTTTAAATATTCTCTAGATAAAAAAAATTATTTTTGTTGTTTAGAAACTATTTTCGCTATTCAGAGCGTCAGTATGACACTATCTAGCCAACTGTAGTACACAAAACTACGGGATGTGGACTTGTGTAAGAAACCAATAGTCATCAACTAATTACTGTGTTACAAANACCTAGTTTAGACTCCGTGTAAAAAGGTTCTGTAGTAAAATATTTTTTCTCTTAAGATTAACTTCTGAGCAGAAGGCTTAAATATTCTCTAGATAAAAAAAATTATTTTTGTTGTTTAGAAACAATTTTCGCTATTAAGAGCGTCAGTATGACACTATCTAGCTAACTGTAATACACAAAACTACGGGATGTGGACTTGTGTAAGAAACCAATAGTCATCAACTAATTACTGTGTTACAAACAAAAAATTTTTTTTCTAATTTTTTTACCTTTTTAGTGAAGAATTTACATGACATGTTACAAATAATAAGATCATTTAGTATGACAATTTATTTGCCTCGCAATAGTCAATAATTGTATTAAAAATGAGTAATTTTATTTGTACCGTCCAGTACTACATTAATTAAATAAAATACATTTTTAACTTGATAAACACAAATTAACCTTGAGTCAACAAAGATTATTTTAAAAACTAATTTGTTACAATTGTTTTACAAAAAAGATCAATTATCAAAGTAGGTTCTATCTCTGACAGCATTTTAAATTCTGGTTTAACAATAATATCTTTTTTATAAATCGCAAATAAATGATATATTCTTTCTTTCAAATTATTGCAATTATAAAAATTTGCAAGCCAGAGTCTGTATACTATATTATCAAGAGTCAATGAGTTAGCAAGGTATACTTCACATATTTTTTTCAATTCAGATAATAAATACTTGTCAGCGCAAAGGAATAAATCATCTGCTACGTCGTTCATGTTTTCTACTTCTCCAGTATACATAAAACTCAACATTTCTAGAATAACACTAGAGTCAAAATCTTTAATTTCAATCACGTTAAGTCTACTTTCTAACGTATCATTTTCCAAAATAGCTAAAAATACTGGACTCTTGCATGCTAATACAATTTTGTGAGCCTCAAAATTTTCATTGTTCGTAATTATGGTAACATCAGTTAATTTTCGGTTTTCGTAAAACGATTTGAAATTCAAACACAATTTTGATTCTAACTCATGGCTACTTGAATTAACTGTATCATCTTTTAATATATTGCATTGAATAAATAATAGTCCATCTTTTTGAAGACTATGAAGTATGAAGTCGACATTATCAATTAAGCATACTTTAGATGCTTCGACTGCAAAATTCCAGTTCTGCCCTTTTCTGCACAACTCATTCATTTTTTCATCAAATACCGTTATCTCATAAAAAAACCAAGTTTGGCCATCTGTAAATTAAGATTTTATAGTTTTCCACAAATTAAGGGATATTGTCATAGCAGTTCCTAAATAATTAGAAAATTCTAATGACCAGATATCCTCATTATTTGGATCCCGAAAGTTATGCACCTGCTTCCTCGGTACGTGTTGACAAAAATCCCATACCTTCCATAAATAGCTGAGATATTTCATTGAGCCACTCTCATTCATTTTATTTTCAGCTTTAGGATAAATTTTCATTACAGAATCTTCTTTGACATCTATCATTATAAAACCTGTTCGTCCAAGGGGTCTGCCACTGAGTGCTTTATGCAGTGATTGTGGTATCTAGAATATAAGATCATTTTTTATTAAATATATTGCTTCTTTCGAATTAATAATGAAAAACAATTGTATGGCTTACGATAATATTAAATAAGCTAAGGCATATGTAAGTTCATTGTAACTCTTATACAAAGGTAAACAAAGTAAAATATGCTACAAGTGTAATAAAGGTTGATATAACAAAGCTAGGTACAGTAGAGCCTACCTGAATAAAAAATACGATTTTTCCTTCCTTGGGCGTTTTTAAGGACTGGTGTGCCCTCGATAAAAAAAAGTGTTCGGCATAAAAGTGTCATGAATCTAGGGCTTCCTTACGGTCCCTGAAATCTGCTTCACAGGTCCTTTGGGTTGCAAAGTAGCCCTGGAAAGGATGGTACTTCTCCAATAAAACCTACAATTTTTTTACGTTATGTAGAATCAACGGTACAATTTCTCTTCACATAAGATTAGTATCATGTAGCACGTGTTATAACAAACCAGTAGTAAGAAAACAAAAAGAAACAACATTTACTAAATAACAGCAGCAGAAAAGTATTTTCTCTTCATATTATTTCTATGATGGATATCTGGACATGATGATACGAAATCAGAAAGATTATTTTTTACAAATACTTACAGTTCTAGTTTAGTTGTGTATAGTTCTATTTGTTTTCAAAGCTTAAACGCCCTCATCGGACACATTTGATTTAAATTTATTGATACATAGTTTAGTTTTAGAACACAATCCAACCTATATTAGTACAAACATTGATTTTATTTCATCTTTATATTTATATATGTTTGAGTTAAGATTAACGAGCAAGGCTGTCTTGTGGCTTAAAATCACTAGCTAATTTTACGTGACGATGCACCCCGTTGGCAAATATGGATCATGAGGATACATGGCATGAAATTCGTGAGTCATATGACTCAACTATGCCTCAAAATGGCGTCGTACACGTATCACATATTCTTTTAGATACGAATCACCTTTATGTGAAAGTATACTAAGATACACAAATTGGGATTGTATAGGGGTAAACGGTACAAGTATTGATACGTTTAGAGTTATTTACCCCCCGAGTAATTTTTATATCTATGTCTATAGGGTCCATTCGAAAATAACGGTCAATTAATATCCAGGGGTAAACAACTGTACAATTTATCCCTATAAGTTTATTGTTACACGTGCATGACGCCATTTTTGCTTAGGTACTCTCACACTATTTGCGGTGTATCCTCATATACATTCTTGCTGCTTGTTGCTTCATGATACCTTACTCTGGAGTTTCAACACTTTTTTTTATCGCGGTACAGCAATGAACGCTGTCTATTTGAAATAAACCTGATTGGAAAAGTGTACCTTACAATCAAGTTTTAGAAAAAAAATATAAATACGCACCGTAGAAGTAGGTAATAAATCCTTGAACCAATTGTATGTTATTCACGCTTATGACTCGGGCGACAGATCATGAAAAGACCACAGAGACTGATACTGCAAGGCTCCTGACTTAGAGTACTATGAAATGAATTTTTGTTTTCTATTCTACCAACTCCGCATATCATTTAACCGCCGAAACTGAGAGCTCGTGATATCAGACTGAGTGGTTGAAAAGTGGGAGGCTTCCGAAAATATTTTTAATATGGCCGCAAAGCTTGCCCTAAAACTTTACCAAAGGTGACTTAGCTGTATGACTGCAGGCAAGTCACACGTTAAGTATTAAGATACGTTGAGCTTTGTGCTTTAGAATTTTTGTAGTTATACGTCTACAGGCGTGTTTCGGACTAAAGTAAGGCAAGTATTTCAACTGAAGTTAATTTTACACTCTACTTTCCTCATATAAGAACATACACATATACATAAACGTCAATTTTGTATTTGAATTCTTAAAATAATTCTCTCTTTCGAAAAAAATAACTTCATGCTGATCACCTATCGACGAACTAGTACAGATATTTGGTTTTATCACCCATTCACAGGGTATCACCCTTACTGAGACTTTTGTTCAACAAACGGGAAAAAATGACTTTTCCACACCTTTTTTAAATGCTAAGCTTATCTATAAATCCCTCACCTATTCTCTTAGATAGATATTATAAATAAGACTAGCGTTAGATAAGCGGTCCGCGAAGACTGTTTCCTCCCCTCTGTTGAATCTAGAAATTTCCACAACTTTAGTTTTAAATATGAATTGATATAAAAAAAACTAATTGGCAAAGATGAGGCTACTACTGCTTTTGTTTGAAAAGTAAATTTTTTTGGAGGTCGATTGTAGGATAGAAGATAAATTTTAATCTTACCACAAATGGCACTTCTTTGTGTCAATTTTTTTATTTTCTATCCATTGGTTCAGGTTGAGGCAGGTATTGAGAGTTGACCACGAGGAACTTTTGGAATACCAACAAATTTCTTTACCAGACTGAAATATGACGAAAATATGTCAGATCACCACGAGTCATGAGACTTCTCTAATGCTGTAAGAGTTGCGGCTAGGGTTAATTTTCTACCACCATAGGGCCTTAGCTCTTGGTCTATTACTAGCCAGTCTGGCTGCACCCTATATTTTCCTCTATATCAAATTGAAGCATTAAAAAAACTGGTTGGTGTCCATACAGTCTGTTATACATCTAAGAAGATGCCTTTTGGATCGTCTCTATCCCTAATAGCAATACCCGCAAAAACCATTGGGTATAATTTTTAGATTATACGGGACCCTTTATATTTTTCCGTTGTCTTAGGAGTGATAGAATTATCGAACTACTCTTGAAGAGTACTTTTGTACTTAAGTAGCATGAGATCTTATCTTTCTTTATGAAGTTCGAATGCCTTGATTAACCTTTTTTGTGTTTAGTTGCTAAAAGAAAAAATAAGTTTATTATTTTACTTCAGACAAACAAAGTTCACAGCTGTTAAAAGTCTCCAGTCTCGAAAGCGATAAATTAAACTTGATATTTCTGGATCAACTACACGTATTTCCATGGTGATCTGATTATATGGAACATTAAACTGCTGAGTTAGAAAAATAGGCAGAACAGGCAGTCTCGGCGACTTATTGAACTGTCTTTTCCTGTACGTCTGATTCCTCTCATTTTTTTGCTCGCTCAAATGTGATACTACGTCTTTGTCAGTAGTACTAATGGGCAATATGTTGATTTTGAAATATAAATTCTGAATAATGAATATAGAACACTTATTGGACTACAAATTTGTTTTTTTTTTTCTCTTTTTTCTTTGAAATATTGTTTTCTCTATCACAAATTTCCTTTTTCTGTTTGGTTTAATGTGGAAGACACTTCCTCCTGTTTTGTCTTTTTTGCCCTCATTTTTAAGATCCACCTACAACTTAACCCTGTTTCTGTGTAGTTTTTATATATCTGGTGTCTATTCTCCTTATCCTTATTGACGTTGTACAACTTTTGGTTTCTATCACCTAAACCTGTACAAAGTTGAGCAGCAATTAAATGTGGAAATATATAATAAGATGGACTTTGAGGAATAACAAAATTCAAAATTAAATTAAACGAAGATTAGCAGTATCAGGTACTGTGATGAATTGCGACTTCTCATTCTCTCTTGGGAGTAATTCCACTCGTAAGTTTCTTATCACGTCAGGGTTAAAATCCACACTCACCCTCGTATTAGGAGGCCATCATCCATACGTGTGTTATATCCATGTGTATAAATAAAATAACCTCTCATGCTGAAAGTATGAGGAATAGGATGGCTTTCACAAAGACTTGGTATAGATAAAGTGCAGAAAGAATCCGTGGACATACAAAAATGGCAAAGAGAAAAGATGGAATCAAAGTAGAAGAAGAAGAAGAAGAAGAAGCTAGCACCTGTAAAAGGGTAGCTCTAGATGGAGGGAGCAAATAGCGAAGCGGAGGAGCCGTGAAAAGTATCTTAAACTTGACTTCTTCTTCTTCTTTTCCATTCTTCTTCTTCTCTTTCTTCTCCCTCTCGACTATCCATCGACGTTGACGACAAAGAAATCGCTCCAAGAAGCCTGCCGAGCGAATCTCAAAGTGTACGAGAGCGAAGTGGGCAGAAGAAATGCGGGCACACGTGCCTCACACAAGCCCCGCGGAAATTAAGTGAAATGCACCGCGAATTTCCGCGACCATGGCCCTTCTTATTCTTTTTTCTGCCTGCAGTTTTTTCGTTGTCGAGACCGCAGAAATGGTTCCGTCATCGCATGTCCAGCGAATCAAACCCCCAACTCCTTTACTCCAGTTTGCAACAAAAGAGATGGTGTTTGTGAAAGGATCGTCGTTCCCTTCTTCTTACAGTTTGGTATAACGCTTTTGTGCCCGAGAGGAACCGATGACTTCACGCTTGGCCAGAGATGTAGACTTTAATGCCAGTTTGCTGCTTCAAACGAGAGACTTTTTTTGGGCATTAAAGACAAAATTTGTAAAAAGCCTGTGGAGGGTAAATTCTGTGATTTTAGACTAATTTAATTGAAGTGACAGATGTTTCAGGGGTCCTTCCACTCGGAAATGACTTCGACTCCACTTTAATTTCTCAAGACATCTTGAGAATGGAAAAAACTCCTAATGCATTTCTTTGTACACATATCATGGATACAAAGGAGATTGAAACATATTCTTTAAAATAAAAAAATAACCAAGTAAAACGTCGATTTGATGGGGAATGGAAATATACCTCAACGTACTAGGTAAGATTTTCTTAAAAGAGACCTCACATAACATATTATGCCCGTGGCTCGGACCATTCCGGTCACGTTCTAATACTTTCCGTAGTTCAGCATTATCGATTCTTGGTTTTCTTCTATTAGATCCCTTGAAAAATTAAATGCACGTGCGCGCGTGAACCGTGGAATATTTGCTTTTAACCTCCATTCACCCCTCCAGCCTATACTTGTTTTTTATTGAGAAACTTCTGAAAACTCGGTAACTTTTTGAAACATATATTTACTGCATCTTCATCATAAAACTAACTATCACTTTACAGAGGAATGTTTAGAGCCATAATACATTGTTTGTGCATACTTGTTTGAGGTAGTTTTATTGTTGTTAATAATAAGAATTCAATAAGAACTTATTTACAAACAAATGAGACCTTTCTGGGATATCCGAGTAAACGATACGGAAGCTTTTATAGCTTACCTTGTGCCATCATTTGTTTATCCTACGGCACGCAACAGACTAGTACCCACTGTCTAAATGTATACCAACCCCTCAAGCACGCAATTTCGCAAAGAACCCAAGCAAAGAGCAAAGAGGACGAAAGAAAGAGAGGGAGGGAAGCTCAGTTAGCACGGCAAAATACATTACCATAATTGTGCCTTGAGCAAAACGCTCGGCTTTTTTTTACCATGTTGTTTACAGAAGTTGCGCATCAACCGAAGATTACACGTGGAACAAGACCCTTCGGCGTAGACTTTTTCTTTTCCTCTCCCTTATCATAAATCCATCTTGCATTCGATTCATGTTACAGCACCGAAGGCATTTAATGTTATTGTTCAACGATTGTAATTGTTAGAATTTGGGATATCGCGTCATAATGGATATTTAATCTTTTATTATTGGATTTATTCCAAGAAAAACATTAGCAGGCAACATAACCTATGTATAAACCAATTAACTGAACATTACAATTTCGACTGATGTCATATTATCATTAATTTAAATTTTTCTCGAAGAAAATTTTATTTGCTTATATAATGGATCACACTTGAAAATATTTACATAAAACTATCTCTCATGGGTATTAGCAAAAAGAAAGTAAAAGTGAGCTTAAAACACTAATTAATATAATAATTATTTCTCAAAACAGTTAGAAATCTCTCTTTCGTATCCCTTCTTTCGATCGGACTGGACAATAAATAAAAAAGATTCTTCCGCAGACACTTCCCTCGTAATTACTCAGTTTTACGGGTGAGAAAGTATACATGATAATTTTTTCGATGTACACACTGTGTGATACTGCATTACCTCTACCGCAAAAACTTCATCTTTCTGTAAGTTTCGACACATCAAACTTCGTGACATCACAACAAAAGAAGCAAAGGAGGTTAGAATGCAAAAAAAGGGATGGAAAAAGCTATTGACGGTATGCAAAATACATCAGGGTGAAACGAGAGTTTCTCACACATTACGAGGCTGTTAAGCGATAGGAGAGGGAGTAATATGTAATGTAGCGTGAAAAAATCTGTACAGGTGTATTTTTGAGCCAGCACTAAAAGCTAATTCCCGCCGGTGAACCCAATGTTTTCGAGCATTAGTTCACGCAACAATGACTTCTCCGTAATGTATACCATGAACACGTGCATTGACGTCGATCTTCCGTTTCAGGATGATGACGAGCACCAGCTTTTGCTTTTTTCATCATATAAAGTAGAAAGATTTACGTGTACCTGTAAACCAATTTTTTTTACCTCCTGATAGAGGAAGTTTTATATCAATCAAAATTGAAGTTTGCATACAAGTATTAAAAAATATTTTTTACAGCGTGAAAAAATGAAAACTTATTTGGAAAAAATGTATGTTATCGTGGTAGTGTGTATATGGATGTGTAATTGTAAGTGCAATTGAAATTCTTCAACTGACTCAAGAATTGTGAATTATTATTTAATTAAATTTTTATCGGATATTTGTTAAGTGATAAAAAAAAAAAAAAAAAATTTCGCTAAATTACACTCTTGTATTCTTAGAGTAACTCGTACTTATGTATTGAGATGTATACTTTAAGAGTATTGTACTTTCATTTCTGTTAAGGTTTTCGTCGTTTTTTAAAAAAAGATTACAGCTCAGTCACTGTGTAATTTCACAAGATAAACTTTTTGTTAAGCTGTGTACATGGATACATAGGTACATATGTATAGGATTCATTGAATTTCAGGAGATAGGCATTTAAATTCAGTAATTTGAAGCCTAAAAATGTAGTTTTTAATTTTTTTTTTTGTGGTATAAATGTCAAAACATGGCACTGTACCTCATTAGGATCTTTATTATCTAACTTTTTTTTTAATAAAAAATTTATTTGTGATAAAATTTGGATTTTGTATGAAACCAACTAGAAAATAATTACAAAAATGCCAACCAATTTTTCGTACAATATAGACAGAAAAATGTAACTTGACAAAGATTTTATTGAAAGTGATTCCATCTTAAAATAACGATTGCAATCATATAAAATGAAATCAAATGATTATGAAACCGGAAGTCTCACTTTGTAATCAATTCTTTATAAAGTAATAAAACTATCCAAAAATATTTGGACTCCTTACGTTGGAGTGTCTCTTAAAATTGACTTATTTTTTTGTAGAGTAAAACTTTTAAAAAAAAGAAAAAACAAAAAAAGCTTTTTTTTTACCACTATAAAAACAGTGTGTTGAACGAGCAATCCAAGAATAACAAATGACCCTCCAAACTCGAACCATCCAGTCTCGGATCCGTAACGATATCTCAAAGCCAGCCATCCCGATAACTGGCAAATAATCGTTTAACGCAGTCAGCAGCTTGCAGGCAAAAATCAGCAGAGCAAATACCACCCGCGGGAAACTACACCGTTGCCGGACCGGTGTACAGCATCTCTCCAGAGTCAAAGAGAGAGAGGGAATGGAAAGGAGGTGTGCCCCCAGAAATGGATCGATTTCCGTTTCCGCAATTCGCCAGCTTAGGAGTACTTCTCCTCTCTCTCTCTCCTCTTTCTCTGAGTGAAACCGGAATCCCCCACGTAGTCGTTGGAGGGAGCGTGAGGTCTTATCAAGTTATATCGACAGAACCCCCCTCCTGGAAGCGCAAACTAATTATCGGACGTCTTGTGTATACGTACACGTGCGTACACATGGGTGTGTATGCATGGACAACAAACGACTACATCTGCAGCCCCTGGGATCTCGAAGCTATGCTGTGTGGGCTCACGGATGCACGTACGGACGATCGAGGCACGACGTGGCCCTTTTAGTCTTGAATCTCAAAGTTAGCCATAGTTGCGGAGACGTGACACGATAATTAAACCGTTGCTGTATTGGGCTGAGCTGTGTGGTGCAGTAAACTTCTGGGATTGCAGAGGTAATATTTTAGATTCTTGAAAAATTATGACAGATCGATGAGGGACGTCAAAACTTTGGGAAATATTTTTACGTACCTTCTAAACTTATCTCTACTTGTTTTTGTCTTTGGCTTGTAATACTTATGTCTACTGGTAAGGTATCATCAATTTCAACGTCATTATATCACTGTTCATTAAACTGGGTAGTTTGTCAAAAAAGCAATGACACTTTGTTTGTTTTTCATGTAAGGAGTTAGCATAAATATTTCATCTGCTATAAAGACCCTTCTTTTATGTACATTTGTTTACAATAGATCATAAGGGATTTCTTCTTTAGTTCCTTCATTCTGATCTCCGTAGATGGAAAATCCAAAAACTCCGAGTTCTCGTGAAATAAGTTGCAACAGGAAAATTAACTATTATGTACCCAGAGACTCCCCTATTTCATTTACGAGTAATTGATACAATAACAAATTTGAGGTTGTGCAATTTATATTTCAAATTTTTATTAAAGTTTTTTTTTTCTTATAAGTATTTCACGATGATAATTCTCAAAGAGCAAAGTAATTATGGATGAATTTTTCTAACTTTTTAAGAGGATTCTTCCGTGGAATCAAAACTAGAGATAAAATTGACTCACTGATGGTAATAACACACCGAAAAAAGTGGTGAAGTTCTTAACAACTTCGTGGCTGTACTACTTTACAGTTATACCAATAAAAATTCTTAAAGAAAAAAAAAAAATGGCAAGGTTCGAGGGTACAAACGATTTAACGAAAAACATAAATTTTACAAAAAAAAGTTTGTAACGTCAATAGATAACAAGAGAAAAATCACAGAATGTGACGCGTTCACCCTTCCCCTGCTCCCTTGCCACGCTGACGACTGCAAGACTAAAGAGACGCGAAGGGGGGCAGAAGAGCTTTTCAAGGATCTTGTTTTCAGACCGTTAAAACCATTTCCGCGATTTGGGGCGTGTGCATCTCTGCTCATTTTTTTCTCCGTCTCGTCCCGAAGAGGCGCTCTATCACTTCTGAGTGTCTTAACGATAAAAAGAAAGCGGCGCAAACGGTGGTGGAATTCTTCTTCTGCGAGGTGGTGGAGATTTTTACCCGAAAGCGTCTTTAATGCGGGCCCGCTTTAGTTCTAGGTGCCTTTATTTACCTCCGTATACTTGCAGCTGCTCTTCAGTCTTCCTTTACTCGTGGCGTTAAGTACTTAGGTCTACGGACATCAAGAGGTGTCTCTAATCGCTCAGGTACTTTTGCATATCGCAAATTTTTGCACTGAAAGAGACTGTGATAATCTTTATTTTTCTAAAATTTTAAGAATCTTTAAAAATGCTTTAAAAATGGATTACTTATGGTTCAATATTGTAAATTAGTTAAAAATCTGATGGTTTTCTTTTTTCCTCTCAAGTCTGCCTGAAACTTTAATCTTGCCTTATTTATTCTAATGTTACAGTTGTCAATTATTTGTAATCTTTGACATCATTTTCAACACACTTTTATTAGCTTCACTTGTAACTAACTATGTGTGTAAGAAAATCTTTGAATCTTAATTTGACCCACTTCCCGGTCTTCAATTAGGATGAAATTTTTCAGACGCTCTGAGTTCTGATGACAATACATGACTAGCCAAGAAACATCATTACAAATCCAATATGGTGGCCTCCCCAAGATGACGGACAGGCTATTTGAAAGGCACCTCCATGATATGGGTATCAAATGAAAGGGTTTGCTGTCAGGAATACGAAAAAATAGTCACGGGACTTAAATCGAACATGGCGGACATCCAAGATGGCAGATTGGCTATTTGAAATGCAGCCCTATGATTTAGGTATAAAATGAAAGGGTTTGCTGAAAATAACGCGAAATGACATTTTCTTACCAAATGGATATCAATCAATAAGGTTCGACGAGAGGAATACGAAGATTAGACTTTGAGTCTATGAGATCCCACCTAAGCCAAGGTAGGATACACGCCGAGGGCTGAATGGTATGAGGGTGGTAAAAAATATCATGTCGCTAGCCTCACCTTAGGGCACCAGGTGCAACCCTATTGTAATTAGCCTTGCCCACCTACATGGACCTCTAGTGGGTCGACCGTCTATAAGACTAAAAAGTATAAAATAAAAATAATAGTTTAAGAAACTAAAAAAACATGCTTTTAGCACGCACTAAAAATTACAAAATAATTCGGACGTTTAGTTTGATGACTCAAGAGTTTTCTCTTTGCCAAATCGTTTCGAGCGTTTATGTTATCTTTACTCTTTTTTGGGCAAAACGCTCCACGCTTTCTTACATAATAAATCATTGTAAATATTTAGTAAAGATGATTACCTACTTATAACCATTTTGCATAGGTATTTATTTATCGTTCATCATGAACTTAAATTGTTTATGTTTACCTGCAATCTAATGAAGATTTGGCAAAGGGAAAACTCTTGAGTCATCAAACTAAACTTCCGAATTATTTTGTAATTTTTAGTGCGTGCGAAAAGCGTGTTTTTTAGTTTTTTAAACTATTATTTTTTCATATTTGTTTTGAAAATTAAATAAATCCTTGCTATCTCCTGCTCCTCTAAAAGCTTCGTATTGTAATAAAGTTCATCAAGTATACCTTTTTTTATAACGGTACTTTTAAAAACTCATAAATAATTTTATTATATCCAGATATATTTTGGACTTTCAGTACCCTAACTCTATTAAATTAAAATTTCTTCCTCCTTAGCCTTTTTATTCTTTAATCTTTCTTCCTCTTTATTAGTCACTTTTCGTACTGATTTTAATTTCTAATAATTCTTTACAATATATTTTACACTTCTTTTTCTTACAATTAACCCCTTACTATTTTCCTGAATCCATGTACTAATAACACTTAAAAAATATTATTCTTACTTAACTTTTCTATGTAATGGATTGTTTTATTCTTTGTTTTTTTTAAGTTGAACTTCTATAGGCGCGATATCCCGTATCACGCCCCTCCCAACCCTCCCTTACCACACTTCTTTCCACCCTAACCCCACCACGTCCCTCCTGTTGGGTGCAGCTAGGCTGCGTCGAACGTTATGACGGAAAGCCTGAGCACCTTCTTACCAACAATCGGGCCAGGAAGCTTCCAAAAAAGTTACGCTTTCTGGAGTGTAAAAATACTACGAAGGTTTGCATTTGCAGGAAAGGGAGCAAGACACATTATATTATACGTGAATAAGGTAATTTTTTGAGTTAATTTGCATTCATTGGCATGTTATTAAACTACTATATTGAAGATATAGTGGTACTACAGAATGTTTTATAGAAGGTATATTTTCATTCATGTACATTATTGTCTACCGTAGAAGTATAACTTCGTACTTGGGTACTCAAGCACCCATTGACCACTGATTTTTTAATACTTTACCTTTTCACTTTTTAATTTTTTTCGTAAATTTTTTTCAACTGATTCAATAAATCTTTGCAATCATTTTATCCTTCTTTATCAAACTTCTACTTTTAAAATCACAAATTTTTATCACTTAATTTCGATAAATAGATCTGTTATTCTTTACCAGAACTTAGAATTCTATGCTTCTTCCAGTTACTAATTTCCTTTACTTCCAGATTCGTTAACCACCACACTTCTTAGCAAGCTAGTAAGTTGTTTTTTCCTTTTGTATTTAACCTTTACCTATGCCATAGTTCTTGGTATACTTACATTAGATTTATCTAAAAACTTAAATTAGCTATGTATTTGAATTGTTTCCTACATGCTTATCCACGTGGTTTTATTTTTTAAGATTTTTCAATCCTCCCAGTTTTTTTAATTTCTCTTCTGTGCTTTCTTTTGTACCAGAAACCGTGAGAAACTCGAATTTATTTTCAAAGGAGTACTCCAAGTGATAGAGTTATAGTTTTAAACTACACGTATCCAAAACTACTTGCAAATGTAACTTAATCCACACCCAAAACAGATATTATTTATTCCTTGATAAATCGATAAAATAGCAAATCATTGATCACGTAATCTTACATTGCTTGAAGTTGGGAATAACAGTGAGAATCATGACAAGATATACTTAACTCATACAAAGTTCGATTCAGAGCAAAGTTTGAGTTGCTTCTTCCAAGTATTAAGCATCATCCCTTCAGCAGAGATCAGAAGCAGAGAGAAGTGTAACTGATACTTTCCCCACACATGAAGTGATACCATATCGAACTCATAGTCAAGAGCCTAAAGAAAACTAACACCTACATAGATATTCGAACAACATGAAGGAGGAATAATGTACATCACGACGACTGGATAATCTTGAGAGTTAGGGTAAGTGGTGTGGAGGGAGGAGAAGCATGCCACTTGAGAAGGAGAGCTTCCTTCCTCTCATCCTTTCTTCCGACATGTGGTGCTGCCGAGCGCTACTGCACCTATCCCCTCTCCCCTATCCTCGTGCTTCAATCAAGTCCTGCCGTGTTAATATGTAGATGCAACCGATTGTCGTCCTTAACTAAAATGAGCTCCCCCTTCCCTCGAAACCTCTGATCCTTTGATCCTCTACACTCATTAGAAACTTGGACGTATGTTTGCGTGCGAGAACCTGCTTGAGCGTGTCTGTGTGCGTACACACCGCAACCGATTGATTGATTTTGTGCTCGAGGAGAGAGCTCTGTGTTATATAACTGGAGCCTTAATTCGACCGAGATACCCTCACATAGGAGTGGGGGCAAGAGTCACTTGATTGCGTGATCCCTAATTTTACTTTGAGGTTTACTAGGCGATAACTTTACTCCCTTACTTTATTTCCCGGAGTCACTTGCAAATCCATTATCCAATCGAGAGGGTGAATTGTATCACGATCACGCGTCTTTTGTCAAAGGAAAAAAGTCAGCAACTCACACTTGTGGATTGATGGTGACTCTTGATTTTTCGAAAGTTTCGTCGTGGTAAAGAATCAATATTCCGTGAATCCAATAATGGCCCCTCGCTGGTACGTAATGCACGAACGTCGAGATCTCGACAGACCGTATACACACATATGCATAATACAAAAGCACGTCGGACCCACAGCAGGTATATATTCATGCGAGATGATGGACTCCCAATGTACTTTATACGTGGGCACGGTCTATATGTATACCTCCCTTTCCTCTACGGTCGAACGAAAAGAAACGACACACGGCCAGCATCGATCATCCATTTCCATAACGGAGGAGTCTCCTTTTCCATGGAAAAGCTAAGCGCGAAGGGAAGTTAGAAGGGATGGGTCTCCCCATCCCTTCTCGCCTGGGGAGTTTACAAATATATATATATATATATNAGAGACAGAAAATGACAAAACTCTACATTCTGAAGACATACTAGATATATATATATATATATATATATATATACATGGGTGTAGGGACGTCTGCGTGAAGGAGCTGGTGTCATCCATAAATTTTCAGACGGAAAGTGTATTTGCGTCGCGCTTTGACGCTAGGCAGGGAAAATATGAGAGACATTTTTTTCTAGCGTTTTTTTTGTATTACTTCAGCTTGCGCTATTTTTCCGGTAAGAGAAAGCGGAGAAAAAGGAAGGTGTGCCGTACTCTGATGTCTCGGATAAAATGACCAAATGCACTTGCTGAGAGATAAGCTGTAGGACGCATCGGGTCTCGTTTTAGGTGGTAATGGTGGCGTTTGATGGTGGACGTGATATGTACACTGATGTTTTGCTTTTCTTTCATGCACAGCTTTTTCGTGTACAAGTGCACATGTGTTTTATTTCTTTCCGAGCCTTTTTAGAGTTTACGATTTACATAAAATTGATACTTGCATAAGTAAGACATATTTTAGGTTCTCTTACCGTAATTTTTTTGCAGGAATTCTCGTAATCATAAAAATAGCTTGGTGGTTTATTTTGAAACTAATACATATTTTTTTGTTCTTTTCCAATTGACATTGCACTACAATTTTAGTATTTTTGGATATGTTTGAAGAAAAAATTATAACTTTACTGTAAAAACAATCTTCCCAAGAACAGTATCGTAATAGCTTTGTAAATCATATTAGATTATCATTCTTTATTCTTTTATTATTCTTATATTGACAAAATTATAAGAAAATTTTCAAACAATAATTAGTATTTTAGATTTCCGTGGACAGATTTTAAGGATCGGGAACCTAAAATTTTTTTTATTATGCAGCACAGGTGATAAAAAGTTAATGTTGTACTTTATTTTTATTTGTTGTATTTAAGTACATTCCAAAAACAATTTTAGGTATTCGAAGCAAAAAAATTATAATAAATTTTTAAGTAAAAAAATTAAAATTCGATCTGAGCAATAAATACATTAACATAAGAAATGACAATAGCTGCGTTTTCCAAAAATAATTGATAGGTTATTTACTTTTTTAAGTTAATTTGATCATTTGGACATATTAGTGAGCATCTTCGTAGATGTGGGACAAGTTGGGAAAGCATTAAGTTTGAAAAGATAGGACATAGGTTATTATTTAGGTTAAGACTAGGATGAAAACTTATAGATGAGTTAAGACACAACCCCCCCCCCCTCATCTTCAGATGCTCGTAAAAAATTTACTGTAGTTAGTGCACTGGTACAAAAATACTGTAAAATATTACGATTGTTTTGAAAAATAAATTTTAATTTCTAATAAATTGCAAACTACATTGTAGTCCTTATTTTTTCGTTAGATTGTTACTATAAGAAAAAAAAAAATTATCTCCAACGCATCATGGTTGTGATTTGGAGTGAAAAAAGAGAAAAAGCATACAAGTGGAACAAAACGCGCGTATAACCAAAAATCTGGGGTACTTTACGATCACTCGTGAGTCTCCCATTTCAGTAGTAGCAGTAGCAAAATAAGGAGGCTGAAAAGGCAAAAGCAGCGTATTACAAGAGAGAGAGAGAGAGAGAGAGAGAGAGAGAGAGAGAGAGAGAGAGATAGAGGCCGAAGAAGAGATTCCCATTACCAGCTCCAAGTCACGCGTCTCCTGGTCTCCCCTTTTGTACTAGCGCGCGCATAAGCCCATGATGAGCGATAGCGAAAAAAAAACGAGTGTACAAATATACACACGAAAGGGAGTCAAATCAGACATGGATGACGCATCGATTGAAATTTAATATGTCCTTTTTCTATGTTCTCTCGTGAAGCTGAAGGATGTAAAGTAACGCGGGACTCCTGCCGCTGATGCTCTCTTGTATCGAGGTACCCACGAGAGGGAGTCTCCAGAGCAAATACAGGGCTAGGATGTAAGTATACGCACGTGGGCCCCTCTCTTTTCTTCAGTACTATACGACGATGTTTGTCCAACATACCGACTACTTTGCTGCTGCTGCCTCCTATACCTCTATACAGCACACCCGCTTTCATCAAGGGGTGGGATAACAGGCTTTCGCAAACACTACTTCTGCACGCGTCTAAACGAATGAAGCGCGTGTATATAGGTATATAGGGATACGCATACTGGCTGTTGGTCTAGTTTCGCTTTCAATACAGCTAAGCGCGTGCGTACCGGTATAGCTGTGTGCATACACGGGAGTAAATAGAGAGATCCATGGAGTAAGAGAATAGCCGCTGGGGTTGCTGCACACTGCCACTATAGAAGGATTAGGAAAAAATAAATATACTCGAGAGTGCAAAAGTCTCTGGTGCGAGTGGGTATATACAAGTGTAGTGTTATGGTTAACACCGTAATGAAAACGGTGCGATATTACAAAAGTTTTTTTTTTAATCATCACCACTATGAAGTTGGTTTTTTTCCATGGAATTGGTTTTCCATCTTTTTTTTCGTAATTTTTGGGTATCCCCTCTCGTCGCATGCAAGAGGATTATAACTGATGAATCCGAGTGGACCAACCAGTCGTTTGGATTTTTTCGACTGGTGACGTTAATTTCGAGGGAACCGGTAGCATCGCTCGTGTTTTATATTTCACGGCTCGCGTGATAATTTTTTCTCTTTTGATTATAACGGTGCGCGATAAAACGAGCATGTAACGATTTGATTGTTCGATCCTAACCTAAAAAACAGGTATACCAACGTTCTCCGGCCAAATACTCCAAAAAGGGCCGTACACGAACGTACAATTAGCCGAAAAACGTGCGATGCGCAACTAATTGCGTTTCAAAAACCAATTACACGGTCAACGAATTTAAAACAGTAGCCAAACGCGATACACCCCGATTCTTAATCAGGATAATCGAAACAACAACAAAAAAGATCCCTATTTCCCAGCATGGAACCCCGTTAAACACAGCGTGCGAGTCCAGGCGCCTCGAAACGAATCATTAACAAAAATCTCCTCTAATTTTATACCGCCATAATTGCGAGAAGTCCGAGAACGAAAAGAACCACAGGGGTGGGGGAATGGAAAATAAAAGTCCGGGTCATTAACGCTAGCGGGTATGGGAGAGGGAGGAAGTTCGTGTACACCCCCCCGTGCACATACCAAAAGAGACTCGAGCCATAGCTGCAGTACAGAAGCCCCAGAGAGAGAGTAGTACCGCAGCGGGTAGAGAGCGGCGCCAGTTGGCTGGCACAGCTCGATTCAATCATTTGCGAAATAGCCGCTTGTAATCGGGCGTAATTACTCGCAAAGTGCGCCACTATACTGCGGCCCACCGTTTAGCTGCACTCGGGATCGGAATTAACGCCCCGGATAACTCGCGCAAACACGCGCGTACCCCGGCCCCGTCATGCGTGTATGCTTTACACGCGGCCGCTATTAATGCGAGCCTGCGGTGAAGTGGCGAAAACATTTTTCGGAAAAATTCTACCTTGATGTGTTCTACTGCCCATGTCGCGATGGTTGTGACAGTGTTGAGTTTCTTTTATTCAAACGAATAGAGTCCATATGATGAGTTTAGGATTAAATGTTACATGATTGGAATTTGTCGATTGTCTGTTAAGAAAATGACCAGTTCTGTGTTTGCCCAACGATGTTCGGTCGAAGAATACCATCACTTGGTGCAGAATTATGAAAATTGCCAATCACTTCGTACATTCCATCGGTTGTCATTGTGCATAAATGTGGTGGACGTCCATACAGTCAATAAATTAACACCAAGAGTTTAAAAAATTCAACGTTTTCAGCTCAAAACGTGAACTAAATTGCTTTTTTTGATGTTTATTTGAATCATTTGCTACATAGAAATAGATATTAAAAAACTAGTTTTCAACGTGTTTAACCATGGACATAACTCAATATGAAAATTTAAAGTTATACTCTTTATTCATGTTTGGTAATAAAAAATTACTTGAAAAATTAGAAACACTGAACCAAATTTAAACTTTAAACTTTTTTTATTTATACGAACTAAAGTGTAGTTTTCCCTAATAATTGGAAAACTATTCATTTAATTTCGTTATTAAAATTCATGTGGAACGTTTTTTGAACTCAATTTCCATTTTGTTTGTATGAAACTCTCTAAGTTTTGACGGTAAAAAATTTATTTATATTCTGTTATCCAAGTTTTTTATAGAATGAATATTAATATACTATTTGTTCCAATTACAAAATTAATAACTCTTTCTGATTTCTCTATTTTTTTGAGTCTACAACGTAAACAATTGTTATTAAATAGTACACAAAAAGTTATTAAAATGATAATCAAAGTAACAAGACTACGTGGAGAGCAACGGTAGGTAGTGACAAGTGTAAATAAAAAAAAAAAGGCAAAGAATTAGAAAAACTTGCACTAATAGTACGCTCATATACCACGTAACAAAATACTACACGCAAGTACATAATGTACTTAGTCGAAGAGAGAAGGGACAGAAAAGCCGATGGCAGAAGCATTAAATCAGCACGTGGTATCTCTCGAGCGGTCGTGCTGCATGATTTTTAGCAGCCCGCACGTGGGGACGGTATGTACATATACACAAAACAGTAGTCACGCACGCAAGTCCTCTCAGGTCGTTGTCCAGAGTCCAAAGTAATTGCTACAATGATTCGCGCATTAAAGACTACCTGTGATACTATACTTGCGTATGTGTATTCAACACGCGTAGATTTTTTTAATGTTTATTTTGGTTTTTTTTTTTTTCTCTCAAAGACTCGAAGCTAAAAGCGAGCTTGGATGAGGTCTGTGTATTTAAGTAAATTATTTAAACGGGGCTTACTCTTTTGTTTCCTCCTGATGGTCTTTTTTCCAGGTAGAAAGAAGGAAAAGTGTACTTATGAAAGTTAATAAAACTTTTGTACAATCTACTTTAGCGTATACGCTGCAAACTTTTTGCTCGCACGGGCGTTGTCGTCGTTGGCGAGGGGTGTAACTTCTCCTGTTTTACATTGAAAAATTAATTCTCGAGCGATGTTAGATCGCAGAGCGACGTATGGCGGGTTGTACGGTCGGTGTAATTTTTTACCCCCTGTCATCGCGATCAACACGGAGAGATCATATCTGTGCTCGTTCAAATGAAATTGCTGTTATGTAAATTAATTTAATTGGCGTCTGGAGGGAAATTGACTCATTAAACGTGGAAAGGAGGGGGGTAGAAAGAGATAAGTCAGATGTTTTAAGCTGGAGGAGATGGTAGTGTGGGTGTAGATAGAAAAAATATAATTTTAGTGATGGAGGGTTATTTTTGGAAAACGGTTTTAGGCTTAACACGAGTTAAACGACTTTCCTTTCCATGAATTTTTATTTAATTTTTTTTTCCAGTATCATGAAAACGGGAGTGGGAAATTTTCCATAAAGTACATGCATCAGAGGGGAAAAAATTGTAACAAATATCAGGCAAGCAAGACAATGAATCAACAACTGGATACGCCGGCTTCGGGCGAAAGATAGGGCACAGGGTAATAGAAAAAGGACGTGAGACGAAAAAAAAAAATTTCTTCCCTTTCATAACCACATTAAAGAGCGCGCGCGAGAAACCTGCAAGTTTTCGCTGGCAGACTTTTCAGAGCGCTCGGTTGGCTGGGCAATTTGCATGAAAGGTTGCGCACAGCTACCAAGCATCAGCAACAGCAGAAGTGAGTTGATAAAAGAAAAAGAAAAAAGGAAAAAATGGCAAGGAAAAGAGGGGGGAGAAAATCGAGGGGAGAAAACGAAGGAAAAAGGAACAGGGAAAATAAACGGACGGAGTAAGGGGTGGCGCGCGACCTTTGAACTGAGGGCACGCGAGTGCACAAGTTTTATGCTCGTGGAGGAAACATGCAATTATGTTGTTTCTTTTTTTTTTTTTTTCTTTTTTCTGCCTCACTCGTGGGTTCCCTTATGAAAAGAAGGTATGCATTGTATCCTATAACTTTTTTTCTACATTTTAAAACTTGATTTTGATTGATTCTTTTACAAACTTTTTTAGTTGATAAAAAAATTTATGACGAGTATTTCACACGCTTCTTACACGTTTTACAGATTTACTTAATAAATAACTAATCAATAATAATCAAATAATAAAATTACATTGTTATCAAAAATATTATATATCACACTTTAATAATTGTTAGAACACAACATGTAAATAGAACAACAGCTAATTATTGAAAAATCAATGCATCTAATACCTCTAAGCGGATGGCTGATATATTTGAGACAACACTAACACGAAAAATTTTGGTCAATGCAACTAATAAATGGTTACAAAAACCACAACTAATTTATAATACATAGTCACAATAACTAGATAAGCTGTATAATACTATTCTTCTGTTTGTTAAAGAAAAAGTTTTGTATTTGTTAAACATTAAGTATTTTTAAAGCCATATTAAGAATCTGTTTATGATAGAAAGGTCAAAATAAATCATTTTGGGAAATGTCCATCTATTTTTCAGTTTCTGCGTGCTGATATAATTTAAATGCAGATAATTATATACTTACGAGATATTGAAATTTGTTTTCTTTCCGAATTAGAAGATTCAGTGGGCATGGTTCGTGGATCGCCCAAAGGGGCGAAACCCCACGGACGTATATATAGACATGAACATTTGATTGCTGAGTGCTGGGATAAAAAATAGCTGAAAATTTAAACCACCAGCATAACCATCAAAAGCTCAAATAAAAACTATTTATCATAAATGTCCTACAAAAGGAGCTCAAAGATTTACGACAATTATCACCGTTTTCATCGTCGTATTCCAAAACTATGTGATCAAAAAATCACTGCCCAATCCCTTAATTAACGACTAAATTACCACTGCTTACCCCTTACAACATAATGTATACCCTCACTAGCAAAAGAGAGACCCTTTCTACTGTGTACACACCCAACTTCCCCCTACACTGACGAACCAAACCCAAAACCTCATGTTTATCAATTTATGTCGAGCACTACACGCACCCTGAAATGGCATAATTTCAAAGTCAATGTCGGTCTACAAGCAGCCCCACCTCCGAGTACGTAATAGTACTCGCATTCGTTTACCGTGGCCAGGAAAAAAGTGGATGAGTGCGTCCTGCATGCAAAAATTAATTAAATCAAGAAAAAATCAATAGCGTCGTGTCGCCTTCTTTGGAATCTCGCGTTACAGTGGAGAAAGGATCGTGGGGTAAGTCTCTCCCTTATGATGTGCATTTTCACTCGGGCCGTTGTTTCGTCACGAGTGGCTCGCCTCTCGAGGAAACGCGATCCACTTTTCTCTTTCTGTTTTATTTCTTGGGCTCTCTTTCCTCCTTCCTCGTACTCTCGATATTATCCTCAACGACCCTCCCTTTCCTTCCTCCTCGACAAAGTTTTTGGAGGGGTGAATACAGGCTCTCGCAGGGGAGCGAATCGAAGCTAGGAATACGAGAGGCTGCTCTCTTACTACTCTTCCGTGTGTAAGAGCGTTACTGGGTGTGGGGTTTAAAGGGGATCGTGCGCAACGTAGAAGGATGGATGGGTGTTGCTCGAGGCGCTGGGAGGGATTCAGGGGCGAGCTTTTGAACTCTGTTTTTTAGAGGGGTGTCACGTGGTTAGTGACCGCGGGATTGACCATCAAAAGTTTAACGGTGGTATCTTGGGGTGGAGGTAGAGCGTACGTCAAGAATTTTTTTTATTTTTTTTATTTAGAACTTGTGTTACGCTACAATGTGCTCAGGTGATGATGATTTACTGTATTGGAAGGATGTGCGTCATGAAGCATAAGACAATGTTTCATTTCTTAATTCTGGGGAGATCGTGGATGAAAAGTTAAATGAAAAATTGAGGACATTCTGAAGGCTGTCTGGTTATTTACAGTTTGGTTTAAAACTATCAAAGACAAATTTCCTTGATGGCCACAAATTATAACCTCCAATTATGGAATTATTTTTTATTTTTCTCCACACCAGTGAAAAAATACTTCTATATTTTGACAAAACCGAAATAAAATTTTGTTTTGTCAGAGTAGGTGGCTCGGAGATGACGGTAGGCACTCGCGAAGGAAAAAAAAGCACAATAGATTTAATTCACAGTGTATTATGAAAAAAACGTAATACAGCAAGGTCAGCTTTAGGCTGATACAGTAAATGTAATTTAACAGCGGTAAAGTGGCGATCAAGAAGAGAGACAGTGTATCTGTCGGCTGCCGGAGAAGTAGAAGAACTAGTAAGCCTCACCAAACGACCACGAAGAGCTCAAGTGACTGTAGTGCCCGATGTCTCCATAAGGCGGCGCATGTATGAGCAAGCTGGGAACTTTGCTCAAAGCTCACTTTCTTGACACTCCCTCCCTTTGAGTCAATCTAGAATTTCGTCTGAGATCTAATCAACTCTGAAAGTAACATCTGAAGATTGATTTTACTCTGAAGTTATGATTCGGTGGTCTCAATGGAATCATTGTCTTCCTGGTTTGACATATCTGAAATAAATATAAGTAGTTACAATGAGCGATTCGTGTAATTGTAAGTCGATCATTGAATACTTAGTATTTTATCTCTGAGGTAATTGTGGCTTTCTGTGGGCAACGGTTTTGTCATTATATCGGCTTCATTCTCTGAAGACGAGATCCACTGAACTTTAACTTTGTCTTGTTGCACACAGAATTTAATAAAATCTCCATGAGTATTTGCCATGTGGCTCTTTGAACCCGTGGTTTCTCTCTCTTTTAATTGACTCTGAATTGTCTTTATGTCATCGTCGAAATTTTTCAATCTATGACAACCATCCATTTGGGTGCATTTTATTGCTGATTGATTGTCACACCAAATTGTGACTGGGTATAAAGTTTTTCCTATCATGTTTCTGATCGCCTTGTCCAGAGAAATCAATTCTTGACAAGCATCGCTCATAGCTAAATATTCAGCTTGACAAGTAGAGAGAGTTACATACGATTGTTTGTGGCCTTTCCAGTTTATAGTGTCTCCAAAAAGCTTTATAATAAAACCTCCTGTTGTTGAAGAATCCTCCAAGTCTCTGAAGCTGGTATCAGTCATGGCATATAGGTTATCTTCTTTTCCTCTGAATATCAAACTCATATCTAAAGTACCTCTGATGTATCTGAACACTCTTTTGACATCTTTCCAATCATTTTCAGTGGGTTCCAATTGTCTTCTAGATAGGTAATTAACTGCAAATGAAATGTCTGGTCTGGTAGCTCCTGCCAGATAGAGAAGACTTCCAATTGCCTCTCGATATGGAGCTTTTGTCCGCTGCGCTACTCCTGCAGTAGTAAGCTCTGAATTTTTAAGTTCTCTATTCTTTACTTGTCTAGTTACCATTGGAGTTCTCTGAGGTTTGCTATCAAGCATGTTGAATCTTTCCAAAATTTTCTTCGTGTATTCTGATTGGGAAAGTGTTAAAATTCTTTGACTTCGGTCTCTGGAAATTTTTATACCTAGAAACTGTTTTGGTTCTCCCAAATCTTTCATCTGAAATGTTGTACAGAGTTTAGATTTGATTGCCATTAATCTACTTGCGTCATTTCCAGCTAACAGGATATCATCTACATACAGTACTAGAATAATCATCTGATTATTTTTACGCCAAGTAAAAAGACAAGGTTCGTTTATGTCTTTTTCTAAGCCTAGTTTTAATGCTTCTTCGGTGAAACGTTTATTCCATCTCTTTGGGCTGATTCGAAGACCGTAAATCGATCTTTTAAGCCGACAGACCTTTTTGCTCTTGAATTCTCCTTCGCACTCTATTCCGTCTGGGATTTCCATAAATATGTCTTCTTCTAGTGTCCCATTTAGGAAAGCGGACTTCACATCCATCTGACAGACGTCTAGGTCGTATTTGTTGACTATAGCTAGTGCTGCTCTGATAACTGCCAGTCTAGATACTGGGGCATAAGTTTCTCTGAGTTCGTACTCCCTCCTGTCTTTAAAACCTCTGATTACTAATCTTGCCTTGTAAGTTATTTTACCTTCTGAGTCCAGTTTCCTTTTGAATACCCATTTCGAATCTATCGTGTGTACTTTAATACCATTTTTGTCCAGGGAGGGTCGATCTATTATTTCCCACACGTTGTTAGATTCCATGGATTTGAGTTCATCAGTGATTGCTTCCAACCACTTTTCTTTATCAACTGAATTAACCGCTTCTCTGAAGTTGATAGGATCTTGATTTGTTCTGGCTATAAAAGCATAAGTCAGTTCATCCTCTGAATTTATGTTTTCTAAGTCGGTAATTCCTTTTAATGTGAAATTGATGTCAGGAGACGTATCTTTTTGCGCCAACCTCAAGTGGGACCATGTTGGTCTGTTAATTCTAGCTGTTCTGTCTGGCAGCTTTCTCGTCTTTGGCACGATCTCTGCTGTCGTCTGATCAGCTTCTCTTTTCTTTGGTCGGCCTCTCCTAGCCTTGCTAGACTCGTGTGCATGATTAGGTTCTAGTATGTCTTCAGAATGTAGAGTTTTGTCATTTTCTGTCTCTGATTGGAAATTCCAGTTTTCCAAGATCTCGGTTTCATTGAGTTTTGTATTTCTTCTGATGTCTTTATATACTATTTTTTCATTAAACTTGACATTTCGAGAAATGAAGAATTTCTTGGTCTCTGGATGCCATAACAGGTACCCTGTTAGGGTAAAACCTACTACTATGGCTTTGAGTGCTCTCTCTGAGAATTTTGTTTTGATTATTGGGATTTTAGCGTATGCTAAACACCCAAAGCGTCTGATTTTGTCTAAATGGGACTTCTGATTCTGATTCATTTTACTTATTGGTGTTTCGGAATTAATACTTGAATGAGGAGTTCTGTTGTATATATGAGTGGCCACTTCAGTAGCCAATGACCACATACTAGCGGGTAGTCCTGAATCGAGCATGAGTGCTCTAATTTTCCATTGAATAGATTTATTGAATCGCTCTGAAGTGCCATTTAGTTCAGGAGTGTGTGGTGGAGAGAATTCCCCCACTATCTTTTCTTTTTCCATAACCTCTGAGAACTTTCCTCCAGTAAATTCTGTTCCATTGTCTGTTCTAATATAACAAACCTTGGCATCTGTACCTAATAAACTTCTGACATGTTTGAGGTACTCTTCCAAACAGTCACCTGCCTGGTTTTTGTTTCTGACGGAGTATGCTTTGGCATATCTAGAATAATCGTCTATAAGGACTATGATAAAACGGTTATCTCCTGGGTACGAGTCTGGTTTTATAGGACCCATTGTATCTACATGTATTCTTTCTAATGGTCTGTTGGCTTTGACTCTAACCTCTGTGAAAGGTAATTTTTCCATTTTGGCTAATTTACATGTTTCACAGTCCATTATTGAATCTGTGAATTTTACTTTAGATAAAATGTCCTCAGATTTTTGTAATTGTTTTAAATATTTTAAAGATGCGTGTCCCAATTTAATGTGCCACATCAGGCCTTCGTCTAACTTCTTCTGAATGTTAATAATGTTGTTGGAACTTACATCTGATATAATTTTGTCGATTTCATCTGAATTGCTGTTGTCTAAATCAATGTAGATTTTTTTCAGTAACAGATTGTTTGGCTTTAGTGAAGTATGATCTTCTGATTGCTCTTCTGAAGTATTGAGTTCATCTTTCTTCTCCCTCCCAATCTCAGACTGGGTATTCTCTGGACTGATAGACTCATCCATAGACTCTGAATTTTGACTGTTGAGAATATCTACAATATCAGTCTGAGATTGTGTCATGAACTCATCCAGTGAGACTATCTGTGCCGAGAACTGATATTTATTCCAATTTCTAGTTTTTGCAGTGGTTTGATTTTCAACTTCTAACTCTATTATCCAGTTCGGTTTCTCATATACGCCTGAGATATATATTTTTCCCGTTTCCTTGTCAAAGATTTCTAGATATTTGTCATCTAAATAGATGCCTAAACCGGCATCGGCAAATTGTCTTAAGGAGATCAAGTTGTTGGAGATGTCCTTCGCAGCTATCACGTTTGTTAATTTAAACTGTTCATTTAAATTTAGTTTAAAAATTAAGTCGCCTTTCCCATCAATAATGATGTTGGCTGAGTCGTTTTTATTTGCACTTCTGATGAATTCATTGTTGCATTTCTTAAAATTTGTTAGAATAATTCCTTTGTTAACAACGTGATGAGTTGCTCCGGAATCAGCAATAAAAGATATTTTAGTTTTACCTCTGTAGTTATCTATATGATTACCTGTTAACATAGCCTTAAATTTGGTTGCCTGTTGTTGTTTGGCTTGTGTACTCATGTTACCTTGCTTTTTATTTACACGGCCATTACCTCTGAATTTAAAATTACCGTTGCCTTTGCCTCTACCATTACCTCTGAGCTTGCTATTGTTTTTACCTCTATTATTATTATTGTCATTAGAATTATTTTTAACATACCCATCTTTAGGATGATTCCTGTTTGGGCATGCATCTCCCTTGTGGTACTCGAAATCCTGGCAGTAAAAGCAGTACCAGAGTCCATACTGGCTTAGAGGACAGTTAAGGAGTCTGTGACCGTGTTTGTTGCATCTGAAACACTTAGTGTCCTTATTCGCCTGATCGTTGACTCTCTGACTGCCTGTAGCCATGTTGGCCCTGGCCTGCTCTGAATTCGACTCTGATTGATTTCTTTCTGCCTGCAATTGTATTAGACTTGTCTTCATTTCTTCAAGACTCATCTCAGTACTTGTGGTCTGTCGCCTAACCATGTTAGCTGTACGTAGCTCTGAGAATTTGTCTGCCACGGCTTGGTAAAAGGCTGACCTCTTTTCCTCCTCAGTCAGAGGTACCATACCGTCTGAGTTTTCATACTCTCTTACTATATGATCAAACCTGTCAATGAAGTCATTGACTTTCTCTTTCGTTGTAATTTTAAGACGATATAGTTTGGCTCTGACTGACGAGGCTGTTATATTGGCTTCAGCCATTCTAAAGGATTTTAATTTATTTATAATTTCTCTAGGGTCTACAATGTTTAGTACCTTCTTGTGATAATATTCATCTAAGTGATTAATTAGCAATTCTCTAACTAGACTCTTCTTAAATTCGATTTCATCTGGAGTGTATTTATCAATTAAGTTACTATTTTCTATGAAATCTGAAAGATCATTAGTTTTTAATTCTGAAGTTAAGTGATCAAACCAAACATTGAAAGACCCTTTTTGAGTCAGAATGTAGTTTTTCTTAAAGAAAGGTTTAGAAGTATTCTTATTTGAATCAATTGATTTTCTGAGATTGTCTAGTGAATTATTTAGATTATCCAGTCTATCAGTGTCATCTAAGCTATCTCGATTATATGGTCTCTGATTAATGTTACCAAAGGGAGTTGGGAGAGGATTATTATGGAGAGTTAAGTCACTCATATTCGTGTTTCTTTGAAACCTCTGATCGTTAATGGTAGAGTTAAATAAAGGTGGTACTTCTGAGTTTCTATGGGCTCTCTGAGAGTTCTGGATGGACTCTGTGGCACGTGTCAAGCTGTCAATCTTAGTGGATACTAGATTGAGAGCTTTGGTCATGAGGTTGGCAGCCTGAACAAACTCCGGAATCTTTTTTGTTGCACTGGACATGGCGTCTGCCGCCCTTTCCATCTTTGTTGACAGTATTAGAAGTTTGTCAACTGCCGTATTCCAAGATTGGAGTACTTCTGCTTGTTTAGCTCTAACGTTCCTGATTTCAACGGTCTCTGGTTGCTGAATGGTGTTGTCAGTGTCCTCTGGTCTTAGTTGAGGGGTAGTCGTGTTCTCCGACAACTCTGAAATTGTGAATCATGTCTCTAGATTGTTTGGATTTTGCAGAAGTTGAAGCTGCTGGTTTTATATTGCCAGCACCTCGATAGGCCTCTCTGATATAAATGATTCACACTCTGATACTCTGGAAATAACAAGTAGGAGAAAAAATATTCTCACCTTCCTCTGAGTTGACAACTGGTAAATCTTGAGGACTGTCCCTTGGAGGTGTTTCGGTAGAGTTGGACTCTACATTTATTTGGGACTCTTGATCTTGTTCATTTATCTGAGAAACAGCCCTCGTTGTTATTGTTGACACAAATCTGAATATACCAAACACAATAAATTAATATGCATGCATGCATTTATTATGTGGGCGTGTTCTCGTACACGGACGGCACTGCCTGTCCGGTTGGAATCAACACCTGGCTTGTTAGCACCGCTAACCTCAAATCTCACACACGCGCTCCCTCCCAACTCGTGTCACCGCACTGCGTGTAACTCGAAAAAAACGTGGGAAAGAGGTGCACTCGCGCATGTAAAACCGAAGCTTCGCGAGAAAAACTAACAGCCCCTCTCCGCAATGGTTAAGAAGGTCAACTGCTGCGGGAGTTTATTAACTTGCAGCACCGCTTGCAAGTTACGTACCTATAGGTACATACACCTATTCAAAGGATGTAAATTTTAACAAACTGACAGCACCAAATTAATAGGAAAAAAAAAACGTACTCTGAGTAGAGAAAAAAAATTTATCCTCTTCAAGCAAGAATTCGCGTATGTTGTTCACGTGCATGTAGCTCTCGAGGCCCGTGCGCGCCAAAAAATGGCGGCCTCGCTCAGGTCTGCGTGATCGTGGTGTTCGCGCGGGCTTTTATTATGTCGACCACCAACACGCACTTCTACATTGAACTACGCTGGCCGCACGCGGACAATAAAAAATTTAATAGCACTGTGCCCTGCACCATTCGCTCACGCACATTATCACCCTGACACAGGAAACACGACTTGTAACCTCTGAAGCAAGACACTCTGAGAAAAAAAAACTCACTGCTTTCCTCCTCTGAAGCCCTTCATGGCAAGGCCGGCTCGTCCTCTCGAGAGAAAAAAGGTGGGGACCATAACCTGTCAGAGCAGTGGGCTCGGAGATGACGGTAGGCACTCGCGAAGGAAAAAGGCACAAAAGATTTAATCTCACAATGTATTTTAAACACGTAATACAGCAAGGTCAGCTTTAGGCTGATACAGTAAAATTAATATAACAGCTGTAATGTGGCGATCAAGAAGAGAGACAGTGTATCGGTCGGCTGCCGAAGAAGCAGTGGGGCTAGTGAGCGTCGCCAGACGACCACGAAGAGCTCAAGTGACTGTAGTGCCCGATGTCTCCATAAGGCGGCGCATGTGTGAGCAAGCCGGGAATTTTGATTGCTCAAAGCTCACTTTCTTGACACTCCCTCCCTTTGAGTCAATCTAGAATTTCGTCTGAGATCCAATCAACTCTGAAAGTTACATCTGAAGATTGATTTTACTCTGAAGTTATGATTCGGTGGTCTCAATGGAATCATTGTCTTCCTGGTTTGACATATCTGAAATAAATATAAGTAGTTACAATGAGCGATTCGTGTAATTGTAAGTCGATCATTGAATACTTAGTATTTTATCTCTGAGGTAATTGTGGCTTTCTGTGGGCAACGGTTTTGTCATTATATCGGCTTCATTCTCTGAAGACGAGATCCACTGAACTTTAACTTTGTCTTGTTGCACACAGAATTTAATAAAATCTCCATGAGTATTTGCCATGTGGCTCTTTGAACCCGTGGTTTCTCTCTCTTTTAATTGACTCTGAATTGTCTTTATGTCATCGTCGAAATTTTTCAATCTATGACAACCATCCATTTGGGTGCATTTTATTGCTGATTGATTGTCACACCAAATTGTGACTGGGTATAAAGTTTTTCCTATCATGTTTCTGATCGCCTTGTCCAGAGAAATCAATTCTTGACAAGCATCGCTCATAGCTAAATATTCAGCTTGACAAGTAGAGAGAGTTACATACGATTGTTTGTGGCCTTTCCAGTTTATAGTGTCTCCAAAAAGCTTTATAATAAAACCTCCTGTTGTTGAAGAATCCTCCAAGTCTCTGAAGCTGGTATCAGTCATGGCATATAGGTTATCTTCTTTTCCTCTGAATATCAAACTCATATCTAAAGTACCTCTGATGTATCTGAACACTCTTTTGACATCTTTCCAATCATTTTCAGTGGGTTCCAATTGTCTTCTAGATAGGTAATTAACTGCAAATGAAATGTCTGGTCTGGTAGCTCCTGCCAGATAGAGAAGACTTCCAATTGCCTCTCGATATGGAGCTTTTGTCCGCTGCGCTACTCCTGCAGTAGTAAGCTCTGAATTTTTAAGTTCTCTATTCTTTACTTGTCTAGTTACCATTGGAGTTCTCTGAGGTTTGCTATCAAGCATGTTGAATCTTTCCAAAATTTTCTTCGTGTATTCTGATTGGGAAAGTGTTAAAATTCTTTGACTTCGGTCTCTGGAAATTTTTATACCTAGAAACTGTTTTGGTTCTCCCAAATCTTTCATCTGAAATGTTGTACAGAGTTTAGATTTGATTGCCATTAATCTACTTGCGTCATTTCCAGCTAACAGGATATCATCTACATACAGAACTAGAATAATCATCTGACTATTTTTACGCCAAGTAAAAAGACAAGGTTCGTTTATGTCTTTTTCTAAGCCTAGTTTTAATGCTTCTTCGGTGAAACGTTTATTCCATCTCTTTGGGCTGATTCGAAGACCGTAAATCGATATTTTAAGCCAACAGACCTTTTTGCTCTTGAATTCTCCTTCGCACTCTATTCCGTCTGGGATTTCCATAAATATGTCTTCTTCTAGTGTCCCATTTAGGAAAGCGAACTTCACATCCATCTGACAGACGTCTAGATCGTATTTGTTGACTGTAGCTAGTGCTGCTCTGATAACTGCCAGTCTAGATACTGGGGCATAAGTTTCTCTGAGTTCGTACTCCCTCCTGTCTTTAAAACCTCTGATTACTAATCTTGCCTTGTAAGTTATTTTACCTTCTGAGTCCAGTTTCCTTTTGAATACCCATTTCGAATCTATCGTGTGTACTTTAATACCATTTTTGTCCAGAGAGGGTCGATCTATTATTTCCCACACGTTGTTAGATTCCATGGATTTGAGTTCATCAGTGATTGCTTCCAACCACTTTTCTTTATCAACTGAATTAACCGCTTCTCTGAAGTTGATAGGATCTTGATTTGTTCTGGCTATAAAAGCATAAGTCAGTTCATCCTCTGAATTTATGTTTTCTAAGTCGGTAATTCTTTTTAATGTGAAATTGATGTCAGGAGACGTATCTTTTTGCGCCAACCTCAAGAGGAACCATGTTGGTCTGTTAATTCTAGCTGTTCTGTCTGGCAGCTTTCTCGTCTTTGGCACGATCTCTGCTGTCGTCTGATCAGCTTCTCTTTTCTTTGGTCGGCCTCTCCTAGCCTTGCTAGACTCGTGTGTATGATTAGGTTCTGGTATGTCTTCAGAATGTAGAGTTTTGTCTTTTTCTGTCTCTGATTGGAAATTCCAGTTTTCCAAGATCTCGGTTTCATTGAGTTTTGTATTTCTTCTGATGTCTTTATATACTATTTTTTCATTAAACTTGACATTTCGAGAAATGAAGAATTTCTTGGTCTCTGGATGCCATAACAGGTACCCTGTTAGGGTAAAACCTACTACTATGGCTTTGAGTGCTCTCTCTGAGAATTTTGTTTTGATTATTGGGATTTTAGCGTATGCTAAACACCCAAAGCGTCTGATTTTGTCTAAATGGGACTTCTGATTCTGATTTATTTTACTTACTGGTGTTTCGCAATTAATACTTGAATGAGGAGTTCTGTTGTATATATGAGTGGCCACTTCAGTAGCCAATGACCACATACTAGCGGGTAGTCCTGAATCGAGCATGAGTGCTCTAATTTTCCATTGAATAGATTTATTGAATCGCTCTGAAGTGCCATTAAGTTCAGGAGTGTGTGGTGGAGAGAATTCCCCCACTATCTTTTCTTTTTCCATAACCTCTGAGAACTTTCCTCCAGTAAATTCTGTTCCATTGTCTGTTCTAATATAACAAACCTTGGCATCTGTACCTAATAAACTTCTGACATGTTTGAGGTACTCTTCCAAACAGTCACCTGCCTGGTTTTTGTTTCTGACGGAGTATGCTTTGGCATATCTAGAATAATCATCTATAAAGACCATGATAAAACGGTTATCTCCTGGGTACGAGTCTGGTTTTATGGGACCCATTGTATCTACATGTATTCTTTCTAATGGTCTGTTGGCTTTGACTCTAACCTCTGTGAAAGGTAATTTTTCCATTTTGGCTAATTTACATGTTTCACAGTCCATTATTGAATCTGTGAATTTTACTTTAGATAAAATGTCCTCTGATTTTTGTAATCGTTTTAAATATTTTAAAGATGCGTGTCCCAATTTAATGTGCCACATCAGGCCTTCGTCTAACTTCTTCTGAATGTTAATAATGTTGTTGGAACGTACATCTGATATAATTTTGTCGATTTCATCTGAATTGCTGTTGTCTATATCAATGTAGATTTTTTTCAGTAACAGATTGTTCGGCTTTAGTGAAGTGTGATCTTCTGATTGCTCTTCTGAATTATTGAGTTCATCTTTCTTCTCCCTCCCAATCTCAGACTGGGTATTCTCTGGACTGATAGACTCATCCATAGACTCTGAATTTTGACTGTTGAGAATATCTACAATATCAGTCTGAGATTGTGTCATGAACTCATCCAGTGAGACTATCTGTGCCGAGAACTGATATTTATTCCAATTTCTAGTTTTTGCAGTGGTTTGATTTTCAACTTCTAACTCTATTATCCAGTTCGGTTTCTCATATACGCCTGAGATATATATTTTTCCCGTTTCCTTGTCAAAGATTTCTAGATATTTGTCATCTAAATAGATGCCTAAACCGGCATCGGCAAATTGTCTTAAGGAGATCAAGTTGTTGGAGATGTCCTTCGCAGCTATCACGTTTGTTAATTTAAACTGTTCATTTAAATTTAGTTTAAAAATTAAGTCGCCTTTCCCATCAATAATGATGTTGGCTGAGTCGTTTTTATTTGCACTTCTGATGAATTCATTGTTGCATTTCTTAAAATTTGTTAGAATAATTCCTTTGTTAACAACGTGATGAGTTGCTCCGGAATCAGCAATAAAAGATATTTTAGTTTTACCTCTGTAGTTATCTATATGATTACCTGTTAACATAGCCTTAAATTTGGTTGCCTGTTGTTGTTTGGCTTGTGTACTCATGTTACCTTGCTTTTTATTTACACGGCCATTACCTCTGAATTTAAAATTACCGTTGCCTTTGCCTCTACCATTACCTCTGAGCTTGCTATTGTTTTTACCTCTATTATTATTATTGTCATTAGAATTATTTTTAACATACCCATCTTTAGGATGATTCCTGTTTGGGCATGCATCTCCCTTGTGGTACTCGAAATCCTGGCAGTAAAAGCAGTACCAGAGTCCATACTGGCTTAGAGGACAGTTAAGGAGTCTGTGACCGTGTTTGTTGCATCTGAAACACTTAGTGTCCTTATTCGCCTGATCGTTGACTCTCTGACTGCCTGTAGCCATGTTGGCCCTGGCCTGCTCTGAATTCGACTCTGATTGATTTCTTTCTGCCTGCAATTGTATTAGACTTGTCTTCATTTCTTCAAGACTCATCTCAGTACTTGTGGTCTGTCGCCTAACCATGTTAGCTGTACGTAGCTCTGAGAATTTGTCTGCCACGGCTTGGTAAAAGGCTGACCTCTTTTCCTCCTCAGTCAGAGGTACCATACCGTCTGAGTTTTCATACTCTCTTACTATATGATCAAACCTGTCAATGAAGTCATTGACTTTCTCTTTCGTTGTAATTTTAAGACGATATAGTTTGGCTCTGACTGACGAGGCTGTTATATTGGCTTCAGCCATTCTAAAGGATTTTAATTTATTTATAATTTCTCTAGGGTCTACAATGTTTAGTACCTTCTTGTGATAATATTCATCTAAGTGATTAATTAGCAATTCTCTAACTAGACTCTTCTTAAATTCGATTTCATCTGGAGTGTATTTATCAATTAAGTTACTATTTTCTATGAAATCTGAAAGATCATTAGTTTTTAATTCTGAAGTTAAGTGATCAAACCAAACATTGAAAGACCCTTTTTGAGTCAGAATGTAGTTTTTCTTAAAGAAAGGTTTAGAAGTATTCTTATTTGAATCAATTGATTTTCTGAGATTGTCTAGTGAATTATTTAGATTATCCAGTCTATCAGTGTCATCTAAGCTATCTCGATTATATGGTCTCTGATTAATGTTACCAAAGGGAGTTGGGAGAGGATTATTATGAAGAGTAAAGTCACTCATATTTGTGTTTCTTTGAAACCTCTGATCGTTAATGGTAGAGTTAAATAAAGGTGGTACCTCTGAGTTTCTATGGGCTCTCTGAGAGTCCTGGATGGACTCTGTGGCACGTGTCAAGCTGTCAATCTTAGTGGATACTAGATTGAGAGCTTTGGTCATGAGGTTGGCAGCCTGAACAAACTCCGGAATCTTTTCTGTTGCACTGGACATGGCGTCTGCCGCCCTTTCCATCTTTGTTGACAGTATTAGAAGTTTGTCAACTGCCGTATCCCAAGATTGGATTACTTCTGCTTGTTCAGCTCCAACGTTCCTGATTTCAACAATCTCTGGTTGCTGAATGGTGTTGTCAGTGTCCTCTGGTCTTAGTTGAGGGGTAGTCGTGTTCTCCGACAACTCTGAAATTGTGAATCATGTCTCTAGATTGTTTGGATTTTGCAGAAGTTGAAGCTGCTGGTTTTATATTGCCAGCACCTCGATAGGCCTCTCTGATATAAATGATTCACAACTCTGATACTCTGGAAAGAACAAGTAGGAGAAAAAAATATTCTCACCTTCCTCTGAGTTGTCAACTGGTAAATCTTGAGGACTGTCCCTTGGAGGTGTTTCGGTAAAGTTGGACTCTACATTTATTTGGGACTCTTGGTCTTGTTCATTCATCTGAGAAACAGCCCTCGTTGTTATTGTTGACACACATCTGAATATACCAAACACAAGAAATTAATATGCATGCATGCATTTATTATGTGGGCGTGTTCTCGTACACGGACGGCACTGCCTGCCCAGTTGGAATCAACACCTGGCTTGTTAGCACCGCTAACCTCAAATCTCACACACGCGCTTCCTCCCAACTCGTGTCACCGCACTGCGTGTAACTCGAAAAAAACGTGGGAAAGAGGTGCACTCGCGCATGTAAAACCGAACCTTCACGAGAAAACTAACAGCCCCTCTCCGCAATGGCTAGGTAGGTCAACTGCTGCGGGAGTTTATTAACTTGCAGCACCGCTTGCAAGTTACTTACCTATAGGTACATGCACCTATTCGAAGGATGTAAATTTAACAAACTGACAGCACCAAATTAATAGGAAAAAAAAAAACGTACTCTGAATAAGAAAGGAAGTAGAGAAAAAATTTATCCTTTCCAAGCAAGAATTCGCGTAAGTTGTTCACGTGCATGTAGCTCTCGAGGCCCGTGCGCGCCAAAAAAAATGGCGGCCTCGCTCAGGTCTGCGCGATCGTGGTGTTCGCGCGAGCTTTTATTATGTCAACCACCAACACGTGCTTCTACATTAAACTACGCTGGCCACACGCGGATAATAAAAAAATTTAATAGCACTGTGCCCTACACCATTTGCTCACGCACATTATCACTTTGACACAGGAAACACGATATGGAACCTCTGAAGCAAGACACTCTGAAAAAAATACTCACTGCTTTCCTCCTCTGAAGCCCTTCATGGCAAGGCCGGCTCGTCTTCTCGAGAAAAAAAAGGTGGGGCCCATAACCTGTCAGAGTAGGTGGCTCGGAGATGACGGTAGGCACTCGCGAAGGAAAAAAAGGCACAATAGATTTAATTCACAGTGTATTATGAAAAAAACGTAATACAGCAAGGTCAGCTTTAGGCTGATACAGTAAATGTAATTTAACAGCGGTAAAGTGGCGATCAAGAAGAGAGACAGTGTATCTGTCGGCTGCCGGAGAAGTAGAAGAACTAGTAAGCGTCACCAAACGACCACGAAGAGCTCAAGTGACTGTAGTGCCCGATGTCTCCATAAGGCGGCGCATGTGTGAGCAAGCCGGGAACTTTGATTGCTCAAAGCTCACTTTCTTGACATGTTTGAACCTCTATTAAATGGTAGAAAGTATCTTTTATTATTGTTATTTCAAACTTTGCTCACGAAGTGATGCAAGGTACAACCGCAACAGTTTGTTCTCGTTTAGTTGTTGTTGTCTGACGCTCCAATTCGTCATACTGCAATCACAATCAAACGAAAGTGCGTTGTTAAAAAATCGAATTCCGCGTCGTGGTTACTCTCACATGGGTCAGGATGCTGAAAAAAAAGCAGATCGATTACTTTTTTGCATTGCTGAAACATCCATCAATCGCATGTGGTTAGCTTTTTCGTCCGTTTGATGTGATTTTTCCTTCTCGGATCAAACATTTCGGACGTGAACTCAAACGAACCAAAAATAAAAGAAGTGGTTCAGCACTTTATTGTTAAGATACTTGCTACTAACCGATATATTAATATACTACCCCGGCGTATAAACTTAGGTAAATATTGTACTAAGCTAATCAATCATTTTATTATCTTACATCGCAAATACCAGCATACAAATAATACACGAATACACACTAGATATGTCTACAAGGTACAAATGCACAACAAAAAAAATAGAAAAGTTCCTTAGCCACCATAAATCCATCGAACAAGCAAGCCCGCTCCCTTAAAGGGAATGATGCACAAGCCCAGCACTGCAGCAGCGTATTAGTGATACACGCACATACACACACACATACACACACAGAGTAGAGTGCGGGCGGCGTTGGTGGTGTATAAGCCGACGCGCGATAAACGGCTTATTCTAACCGACAAGTCGCCTTTGTTTTCCTTACACCCTCCCTACCTCTTCTCCTCCTCTTGCATAGTTGCATTACTACGCGCTCGCCAGGCCCTGTGTCTATATGTACAGTCGCTCAAGCTTCCGCTATTATGATTTCCAAATCGATCCGGGCGATTAAGCCCAACCTTCCTTTTTCCCTCTTCTTTTTCGCTCGCGATGGGGTCGAGCGAAATATTGAGGATTATCCAAAGTGACATATGGAGCACTACGAGGATTCTAACCTGTTTTCTGTGCTGGGAGGAAGTGATTACCTTTTTTTGGTAGAGGAGAATTGGGAATGAAATATTTCAACCGTTTGATATTCAATAGCGAAATACTTGTCGGCTAAGCTCGCACGCGTTTCTCTCTTCTTGACTTTTATTTTTGCTTCGATTGGTTCAACGAAGTTTATTGAAACACTGGGAGTTTAAGTGATTACAATAACAATCGTACCAGCTTAGTTTTTTTTTCTTTTTTTTTCCATCACCAAGTATTGATGTTTCTTAGACGCGATTTTTATGGAAAGAATAAGTAATGATCTTATTCAAATTGTCATAAGTAATTCCGCACTTTTGAGAAGCTTTTACGATTATATAAGTGAAAATGTAATTAAAAACCAAATGGCAAAATATTCATATAGCAAATCAGCTTCATCAAATTAAGAAAAAGATGAGTTCACTACGTACATATTTCAGGCTTTACTCATGACATCTATGACATTACGTGGGGTCAAAAAGTTGCATTGTACTGAATAAAACTCTAATATCTGTTACGTACGATAAAAATTACCAAATAAAATGATATTATTAAAATACGCAAGACCTAACAGTGATTTTCTATAATTTTAACACGTCTACTTCAATGATTAAATTTTGCTTCATCCTGTTGGTCGCGTGACTAACAATTATCCTATGTAACTGAATTTGATTGATAAAGGCCAATGAAATACCTATCTAGAAAAAGGGAACCAATGCCAGCACTGGTAAAGTTGTACAACAGAAATTTGTTACACAAAATAAATCTGATGACCCGTATCAAGGATAGCAGATACAAAGTCGATAAGAACACTAAGATTTTTAGTTATTGATCACCTAGACTTGGAGCAATTATGTTTGTTTGATATATGAGGCTTCAAAATTTATAACTGAAGTGTCAAAGCTTTCAATATGTTAAGTGGATTGGTACTTCGTCGACTTTTTTAAATATTTGAATATTTTAGTATAAGGGATAAAAAAGTTCAGTAAGGTCTCAAATCTTAAAGTTATACCGTTGATGATATTTTCTATCCCTACAAAAATGAATTGAGTATTAATTCCAGTTCTGTGGGGATTTCTATCACAGACAATTCTTAGTACGTGTGACAGCATCGATGATATTTATATTACAGGGTCCGACTTTCCCCTCATCCTCGTCAAAGTATCAAGACATCCCAAAAATCTATTGAACCACTCAACCTTTTCGACCATTATATATTATTTGGACAACAATCCAATTCTCATCCAACAACACCTTACCAAGTTAATTTCCAGCTGTAATATCCCATCCACGAATATCCACTTCTCTATATATCATGACATAACCCACTTCACTTCGAAAATTCCGATTAACGAGAAAAAAATTACTATCGCCCACTCCTTTCTCTTTTTCAAATCCCAAAAGCTCAGAGCGATTAATCTGACATTCATCGAACTCTCACCCAACTCCCCCTATAAGCCAAAAATATATCATCTGGCAGTAGAAGCGTATGTTCGCTTCGTCATCAGATCACAACTAAATCGCCGTTACGTCATGGGGTCACAAAATCCATTGATCTATCTGTGGGTGTATAGATAAAGAAAAAGGGAATCGCAGAGAATACGCCGCACGCAACAACGAGAAAAGAGTCCCCTCCTTTTTTTTCACCAACGGAGCACCAACCCTCGCAAAAGGGTTTTCCATCAGAGAGAATAAGCGAGCCCCAAACGTCTGCTGCTGCTCCAAGAGGTCCCTGGAGGCCGCTAAAGCGAGCCTGAACGTATACGCATCACCGGGTAAATGGTACCTACATAGGAGGTAGATCTGCAGTATCAGGGCATTCAAACGAGCCCAGGGCATTTCATGGTAGGAAGGGGGGGGGGGAGAGCTTCGGAATTTCCTGCGAGTCAGATAAGTGCTGTCGATGGATTCGGTTTGACGCTCCCCATGTGTATGTGTGTGGGTGATTCATGGCTATCGTTCTGTTGTCACGGGAATAGGGGAGGCTTGTGCGGACATGCTCGCAGACTAATGTGGCATAGGTTCCAGACGCAGGTAGTTTTGGTGTAGTATCGTTGCTTTCCGGTAACACTTTTTTTTACAGTAACAATACGAATTTTCATGTTTGCAAAAAAATTAATAGATGCGTTATTCAGTTTCTTGAAACCAGTAATTTTGTAACAGCCACGCTCTGTGCATTTTAAAACTTTTTTTTGGAATCATTCAATTTTTTCTTTAATGTTTACAACCAGTTAATCTGACAAATTAACAAATATAAGACGCATAATATAAATAGGTTTAGCAGATTTAAGATCGTAAGAGTTATGATTGTTTAAATGTAGTTCTGAGTCCAAATCCAAGTCATAACTGATCTATGACGTTAGAATTTTGATATATTTCAGAAGATGACATTAGAGGCTACTTTCGAAGTTATGTGATATCTTGCTCTTTTATACTAACGATAAAACGTAGTGTGCGTGCTTATACGATTTCTCTTTAAAATAAGCCATTAAATGATATTGTACAATTTTTCCTTGCAAAGTCATAGCTGTTCACCATAGCCCAAAATCGAAACTCTGCACCGTTATAGTTTAAAACCATTGAATTTCATGTTGTCATATCAAAATGATTACAGATTCGTAAGAAAACATGATTATTTGATAGCTCATTGTAGTGGGAAGAGTAGTACTAGATTATACATTAGGGTAAAAAAGCAAAAAAATCTTGTGCATCTTGTACATAACATCAAAATTATTCCAAAAATCAATTTTTGTAATACGTAACCTTAAATATCTTAAAAGTTGACGAAATAAGCCAATTTTAGTTTTGCATTTGGATGTCAGGCAAAAAAAGATTCTAATAAAAGTTTGCAAGCTATCTCACAACGTCACTATACGGAACAGTATCATTAACATACTTGAAATGGCCTTATTTACGAACCAAAAATAATTTTTATTGACACTTGCCACAACTTTTATTTCAATTAGAGTCGTATAACCGCAGTTTTTCGAACCAATAAAGTGGCCTCATTCAAAGTCTTTATATTTTTTCAACCAAAATATACCACACTGCTAGAGAAAAAGGACATAGCCACGAAACAGAATCTAAAACAGCAACCCAACAACCGTGAACTCTTTGTCAACGAGCCGCAAAACTTCTCCCTCAGGGGCTGGAGGAAAAAGACGCGAGCGCTGAACTTTCCCTCTCCATTGGCCAAAAGAAACTGTTGAAAAATGCAGCTCCTCAGCTGAAATCGCAGCCCTGAGATCTCTTTTTCGGGCTACCTGCATACATTGAGACTCAACGACTTGGGATGTGTGACACATATATACACACGTAGCATCACAAGCGTCTTACGAGTTGCGTTGATTGTATGCTGTGAAGCATCCCTTCCACTTTTTTGACTTCTAAATCAGTGCATTTAACTTGTTATCTCGAGAAAAAATTAGCATCGAAGTGAGTAACTTTCTTTGTTCCGTTTACGTTTTCGTGGCTTGAGGTTAACGAAATAAAGCGCTCAACACGAAAGAAAATCATAATTGTGAAAAAAAAGCACTAGCAACGCAGATAGCTTTATCTCGTGCGGCAAAAGTAGAGCAGCTGTGCTGTCCAGCACCTGTGAAAAATATCATTCGGCCGGTCTGACAATTCATGTACCTGGAAGCTTTTGATTCGTCATAGAACTTGAGAAAAAAAGCACACCCGTAGTACAGCTGCAGAACTAGTACTGTATATTTATGTTGGTGTGCAGCAAAAACTTCGAGAAATCCAATTTGGTCATTTCGCGCACGAAGGGATGCCTAACAGAAGCAGCAGCAATAGCAGCACGTGAGAAATCGTGCCACTTAGATGGGTAGCGCATGTGCGAGTGTGTATTGTATAACACGATATTTTTGCACTATCGCGTTATTTTTGTATCGGATAAAAGTTAATATACTCGACACAAAAAATTTAAGAGAAAAATATCATGCAACATTTACTGAGGGAGTCTCAGATTTCCTAGCGGTTTAGAAACTTTTCAAGATTTTGAAGTTATGGTAAGTCTTGGATATTTCTAGAAGGATCTTAAGTTATTTAATTACTCCGCATTACTTTCGATAATTTCAAACTAATTTTTAAGTCTTTCTAAATCATTCAACTTAGAAAGTACAATTGGTGTTTTTTGGGTTTTTAAATAACATTAAAATTATTGGACAATTCAAATGATTAAAAAGTTATTGGATGACTTGGAAAGACTTTCTAAGTCTTCATTAAGCGACTTCAATAAGAATTCCAAAGTCTTTTAGAGCTTTTAAAATTCTTTTACGAGATTTTTAAGTCTTTAAAAGTCTTTGTAAGAACTTTGAAGGTATCAAAAGTCCTATATAATTTTTGGATGACCTTATAAATCGATCAACTACTCTGACTCTCTTTCGATGGTATCAAATGTGTGTGACAGTCTTGTTTCATCCTTGAATGATTTTAAAGCCTTTTGAAGTACTTACATGAGTTTAAATGATTTTCAATGTCTTTGAAAGACTTACATTTGTTTCCAATGACTTTTAGGGCGATTAGCTCCTATCCAGAGATTAGCTCTGCTCCTATCCATTTAATTGTATATACAGAAAATCTATCACGATAGGGAAAGGGGTTCCCTTACGAATCACTGCACTAGTAAAAAGCTCCTCCCACTTTGTTTACACAACGATTGTCTAGCATGACAAATTAAATCAGAGGGAACTAAATAAAACATTTTAGCCACAGCAGAGCTTTTCTCCTCCCCCGAGGATTCCCTACGGTTCCTTGGCTGTCTTCGCTTTGGCTTTTTTCGTGACTAATCGACGAGGCTATTATAGTCCGAGAGAAAAAGAAAGTAATCAAGGGTCAACGCAGAGCGCTAATCACCGAAAATCCGAGGCGACAGTTTACGTAAGGCTGGTCGATCCTACTCCCCCATCAGTGGAGTAGAGCTAGGAAGGGAAAAAAAGAAGCGCGTCTGCGTGGGGTCCACCGGGAATCGAGCACCCCCGGGTGCGGGGATGGGAAATCAGTCCCCATAAATTTCGAGTCCCCCGCGGGCTTCGGAGAGTATTTTCTTTTCTATTAAAAACAAAATGCTCTCTTTTCCTCTCCTCCCTTTCTTTCTTCCGCTTCTGAGGTCGCGTCAAAATTTCAAGCAGTAAATCCTCGAAAGGGAGACGGGCACCTGTATACGCTACCTAAGAGGAGCAAGTCACGTCATGAATAATTTTCCGAGAGTGTAATCGCTGTAATGCTTCCTGTTCTGTTTCTTCCTTTATTTTTTCAGTATTTAACAGAGTATCACACAAAATGTTAAGACATGTCGAAAATTTTTTAGCTACTTAGTAGAAACAAGAAAAAATAGTCATACTTCTGTTCGGAACGAAGTTTCTGAATAAAACATCCCTTCGTTGCGTAACACTATACACACTAGGAAAGTTTGTGGAAGAAAATATTTTAATTTCTAGTGAACGATTAAGTCAAATGAATTTGATTTATGAGCTTAGCGATCATTGGGAATAACTTTTTTCACGACTTTATTTCCATAAATGGAGTTAAAAATCAATGTCCAAAACGAAAAAAATATAAAACAAAAACACCAGCTCTCACATTAATATAAAGTCAAAACAAAAATCAGACCTCACCAAGCAAACTTTGAGTAGGTCTCTCAGTCACTCTCAAAAGCTGCAAGGGTCAAGAGAGGATGAGTAACGGTAACACACATCTAGAGAGACAAAAAAAAAAATACGCCCTCACAACCTTACAATTAAAGATAGACATACACCTTACCTATATAGAGCCCAAAGAATTTGAAGAGAGCCGCGTAATGACTAGCGCTTTCGCATGCACCCATGGGCGCGCGTCGAGGGAGAACACGAGCCGAGACGTCCCCCCTTCCCGCGAGTGCAAGCTGTGCGCGTGTGTATACATGTTTATATAAAATATACAGTCATCAAAGCGTCGCGACTGTCTGCAACAACGGCGGGGACAAATCCCATTTCCCAGATAGGACAGTACACACAGGGAGAGCCCGTTCTGCTGCATGATATACCTATGTATAAAGTGTCGGTGGTGCGCGACACGCGTTGGCTTATACATGTATACCGCAGCGATAGTGCCATAGTAGTGGTATACACCCCACGGGACAGCCAGCCAGCCGGCCTCTTTACTGATTTATCTCGCGACGCGCCCGTTCATCGTATACGCTATAGCTATACGTGGGTACATGGATGGTACACGCGTTTCGCTTGCGGCCGTATGGACGTTCCCGCGGTGCGCACCTTTTTTCGCTCTCCTGTGCCGAGCTTGTGTTATTATTTTCACTCTAGTTCTCTCTTCCTCGAGAAAAAAAGTGAGAAAGCTGCAGAGACGCACTGGCTTTTTCGAGGGGATGGCGCGTTTCGTTTTTCGCTAGGGGGAGAGAGCACGAGTACTATTAAAATTGTGTACAATGTAAGTTATTGTTTACAATATATTGCATAGTTTGTGATTGGAAAAATTCTTTTCAATCACTACTCGTGGCAAAATTTTTTCCAGCAAAAACAAGGCATTAAAATTTACAAGGAAAATAATTTACAAAACAAAAAGGTCAAAGTATTTGAAAAAAAATGTTACTATTTGATTTCGGATGCTTTACAATCAACTTTGATGTGAAATGTTTTGCAATTATTTGCTAAAAAATTATTTTTTTCAGTATTGTACATAGTGATGAATCACAGATTTTTTGCAGCAAAAAGAACTTAGTTTATTCAGAAAAAAGATTGTTTTTTCAAAGTGTTCAAAAGTTCAGAAAATTATTGTGATCACGTCTGATCAGAGATCTTTTTAATCAGTAAAATCATTTAGATTTCTCTTAACAAAATCAATCTTCAATCAACTAAATTTATTTATAAATGTACATAGATCAAAACATCATGATACGGTATTAGAAATCTCATTAAATAATTCCAGAATGAGAATAGAAGTACACCACAAGTAAAACAATATGTTGAACCTTATTTGTAACATAAGAAAATGAATTTTGTTTTTTTAATGCTGAAATAAAAAACGTAAAATTATCTCAATCTCACTTGAGTATTATGTACAATCTTTCATTTCAAATGATTCAAAAATCATTTTTGAAAATCAAATCGAACAAACGGTCACAAATTATTAAAAAATAAAATATGATTAGAAAATAATTTACTAATAAATAACTTTTGACAATACAAGGTAACCCATTCAAATTTCTCATCTTATGTGTCAGTCGTGACACATGTTTTATTTTCTAAAGCTTTGTGCTTTTGTCTCAATTACAGCGTGGTTGAAATGTATCGGTAATTAAAGCCCTAGAATATAATTTTCAATTGAAAGCATCCTCTGTTGTTAATAACGTAAAAAATAATTGGAATAAGTGATTCGTTGGGGATGAGGAAAAAAATAAATTACGACAGTGGTTAACATTTTCTATGATAAAACTCCTTACTGCGTATTATGGCCTCACCCACAACGAATCACTTATTTCAATTTTCTCAGTCCTACAAGTTTCGCAAAAACTGTTCATCACGTCTCTTCGGGTACAATGTAAATATCCCAAAAGCTAGCTCCTCATCGTCCTTCTGAATGACACTTATAATTACCACAACCTCTTTTCCAAAATCTTCTTCCAATTTGGGTACTTCGAAGAGAAAAAAAAAAAGGGTGTCCAAGGCTAATATTTTCATTATCCCCGGCATCATTCGCGCGAGAGACTGTAAAACCCCTACTTCGTTTGGCAAAACGGGCCCTGATAAGCCCCTCCCTCATTGCTCCGAATCATCGGAAACGACTCGAGCTGAATTCGATAAGGACTTAATTCACCATCAGACGCTCGTCGTCCTCCTCCTCTGCGCCATTACCATGCGAACGATCAGAGATCCGAGCTCGTGCGATGAAAATTCACGGCTTCCACTTTAAAATTTAATTAAGATACTCGCGCGAATTAGGCGTGTCGCTTTTTCCCCATCAGGAGGAGAAAAAAAAAAAAACACCCGTCCCCACTATAATGTACCTCTTATCCTCCGAGCACTTTAAGCGGATTATCCGAGCGAAAGATCTCCGGGATTATCCTTTACCCCACCGTTGACGTAATAATTTTTACACTCCGGAAAAGTGGTCTGTTCTAGGTTGAAAGTTTGTGATTCCAAATGAAGAACCCAGGAGAACTAATAAATTACTAGCTCGGGAAAGGGGGAGAAAAAAACCAGAGAATCGGCATGTAACATAAAGAATACGGAGCTCTTTAAGAAACTTGCGTTAAAATCTGGCAGGTGCGATGTTAGGGACAAAGTGAAAAGCGGACGCGAAGTAGTTGAACCGATAGAGTTGTAATAAAGCGTGGAGTCGCTTTTCTACTGTGTCCTTGTTTCTCTGACGCACCGAAGATTTTGGAAAAAAGACCAAGTTGACGGGAGAGATAAACAAAGCGGAAAAAAGGGGGTACCAACCGTGAGTACAACTGCAGGGCAAACAACAGCCGATACTACGTTTTTCTCTTCCGTGACTCCCTGGGGCTGGGTTCCCTTCGAGCGTCTACTCCAATTTTCGTTTCCGCTCACCGGATCGCGAACTTCTTTCTCTCTTTGTCCGGTTCGACAAAGGTTAGGGAGGGGGGAAAGTTAGCAACGTGAAGTGTCTGAGTCACTCCGATGATTACTTAGGTGAGGTACAAGGGAGGGGGCTGCTCTGCCACGCGTCGCGAAATAAAAGGGGACGGGTGTCTTCGTTGGCCCTCGATAAGGATGCTGCGCCGCTTACGACGGTCTAATTGTGCTGTAAGGGACGGATGTCGGTATGGGAAGGATAAAAATTTTATTTCGTCGAGCGATGAAAATCAGCCACGGAGAATTACGATCGTCTGTACGTATTACGGGAGAGCAGTGATGCTGAAGTTGTGAGGGGCGAAGGATCGATAGTTGGAATCGTATTTCATGTAAAATTTTTCTTTCGCTGTAATCGAAATATTTTTTTCTTTTCTTTCCAGTTTAACGACTAACTTAAGCCCGATTGAGGGAATGTAAACCGTAACGACACCGTGCAGCGCTCCAGAAACGAGGACGTGGTAACTGTGCTCGTAAAAGCAGTGAGTGTTGAAAAGAAACGACCAAGTGTGCTTCAATCAGTTACATTGGTGGATAAATGTTCTACGACGGTTCCTTTTAAAACAATGATGGGTCACGTGACGAAGCCTGTTTATTCGAGATTCGACTGATCCAAACTGATGGCATGCTTTGTTTACTGTAGGAAAATAAAAAAACCACTATTTTAAGTAATGACAAAAATATTTTAAATTAAAAAAAAACCAGAGTTTTGAATCCTGATTCAAAAATGTAAAAAAATAAGCGTTTAATCATATTTTGAAGCCCACAAGGGGTTGAGCCCCACTAATGTGATGAATGAATCCTATTATTCAGAGCTAGTGGATAAAAAATCTACTGTATGGCGATGACAAGAGAACACAACCTACCAGATGAAGAATCACCAAAGGTCTAAGTACCAAAATTTGTAGTATGCATCTACTTAGTTCCAACCCCCCCTTTTTTTGGTAAAAATCTTTTTCCGTGATTGGAATGAGTCCAATCATTTCCAAACAAGAACTCTGTTGAAAAAAATCTTCCAATTAAAGATGAAAACGAGCGGGGATGTGGAGTAGAAAAATTTATCTCCTTCTCTGTTCCTTATTCGCTTGTTAAAATCTCTCATTCTCCCCAGAAATACACTGTAGAGCGAAAAAACAACAACATTCGTAAAGCGATCGCCGTCATTTCCCAGAGATCGAAATTCGAGAGAGCGAAACCAAAAAAAAGAGAACAGAAGCACCTCCCCTCGCTTCTCTTTCACGAAGCCTGCAGCTCTTTCATCCCCTTCCCCCTCTTCGTAGTTGTTCCTAGCACTCGTTTCCCTTATTGCGAGTGAGCTACTACTGCAGCAACCCCGTTTGTCGCTATGGTTTTAATCCTCCCCCTGAGGGCGGCTCGATCGGTCGCGTGGCGCCGGTGTTTCTTCGGCAACGGAGGCGAGCACCACGATGTAATTATAAAAAGGAAGGAAGCAAGGGTGGATCCTCGAGTAGGCACTAGAGGGTGTGCCGCGCGTGTCTGAGTGCCTGCGTGCGCGAGGGGAGGTCTGATCTGATGGCTGGGCTACTGCCGAAATGAAAAACGTCGTTGTTCGCCTTGGGTTGAAAAAAAAAAATGTCTGAATATGGTACGGATGAGCTGGGTGCTGTCGATGTTTGGAGAGGGTTCAAGAATACGTTATGTGGGTCGACAGCAGTTGGTGCAGGTGCGTGTTGCCGATGAAAAATGCATAAAGTATATTTATTATGTATTGGTTTTTTTGATTCACTGTTAGTTCTGCTAGAGCACATTGTTATGCGCCTCGAAGTAGCGTGAGAAAAATTCGATGAATTTGTTGGAGCGTTTGATGTGAACATTGAACGAACAGTTGTGCCGAAAGATGTATTCGATTGATTTCTCATGTACGACCTATAAAAGAAATCTCGTGCAACAATACCTGAGACAATACCTTAATAAAGTCTTCCCAGAGATAAGATATGGGTCGTAATAGGTATATTGCATACAACGCGAGGTATCTCTTAACTGATCACTTGGCATATCGTCTTCTCCTGGAAGAAAACAACAATTAATCATGGCAAAGCCATGGTAAGGTGGTTCTGTTAATTGATGTGTCACACGCGTTGCGACTTACACGTGGCTTAAAAGGGAAGACCCAACGTGGAAGAGAACGAAACAATTAGACTCGCACCCTTAGAAAAAAACAGAGAAAATCACTTACCATTGCTACTGAGCTTGTCTTCTGAAATTTTTTTTGGTTATCACGAGTCAATTAATCGTTGATTTAATAAATGAATTATCTTTTATTGATCTTCAGATCAAAATAAATGATTGAGTGAAACACAGCCTTTCACTGCAACATTACATGGGTAGGTGTGCCAACCTCTTACGGCTTCATTAATAAATCAATTTCACCATGACTAATTAAGATGTACAAGATATAGATCAAATAAAGCAAAATAAATAATCGATGTTACTTGATTGTTTACTTATGTTCCCCCACGAAAGAATGTAAGTTATTTCATAAAACACATGACATCCCCTTAAATGATGTCATTGTTATCACCAATCACATCTTTTTTTTGCGTTTATTGCATGACGGTTGTTTACATGATTGTCGAAACATTTTTAAAAAAGTTATAATGATAATCCTCTCTTAATATAAGACATAAGCTTCTCTTTTACTTTTCTTATGTAGAAGATTTATTTAATTATCTGTATACAACACGGTGGCATGTGATTCGTTCGCCTCAACGAACACCAATTATTGCTTTTGGTTCGTTTCACGCACCTGATTAGATTTCACTGTAAAAAGACACAATTAAAAATAGTAATGTCAAGTTATGGAAAGAGTAAAATTAGCTGAAAATTTCGATTGTTCATTCCAAACTACCTCTACTACCTCAAAAACTGATGTTTTTATGTTACAAATAGATTGGATCACGCGTAGGGTCAAACTCGTGGAACCCTCAAAAATTGATCAGGTAATTTTCCAGAGACCTCCTCAAGTCACATTTGTACTTCTTTTTTTTCTTTGCACAATCGTCCGAGCCCCCATCTCAATCCATAACGAGTCCTAACTACACCGAACGCTAAGGTTCTCTCGTAAAATCCAATAACCCTTACCTCGAACAGCGCTCTTTCAGCGATTAGCCCCGCGCATCGCGATAAAACCCGCTCGCTATGTAACAGCGGCAGATACCGGCTTTTATCGCCCAGTTATCGGGAGCCCGCCCCTAGCGATCTTTTATTGCTCTTCGGCGAGTCGTCGCCTTTGAAATTTCATCGCTCGCGCGCACATATACAGCCCTTACCGATCTCTTGTTTGCGCGCATGAACGACAAAGATCGCGGGCACTACTATAAATTTTAATGCGCCAGAAAGAGGGAGGAGAATCAAAAAAATTTTCCGACAATATCTCCATGGAAAACGTTTTACGCGCATCACGAGCATGAAAACTCCACCGGGGGTGAAATAACAAGCTCATGTGTTACACAATCCACGGAGTTGCAAATTCGCTTACCCAGCCGCTGTTAATACGGTACGTGTATATAGTACAGTGTAAGCACGGGCTTGCGTTGTTTCAGGTATACCCACGTACACGCGCACGCGAGATTTCACGAGCTGCTCGCATAAATCACCAATTTGCATAAAGTTTTTCCCTCCCACTCTGCACTCCCTCTCTTTTTCTCTTCCTTTAATTTAATGCCAACCAACGTCGGTTATTATCACGTGGGTTGGCGAGCACACGATGATGTGTAGGTACACGTACAATAATGGCGAAAGCATGTGTACTGCGTAATACGCTGGCATGTGTATAAGTAGACGTGGCCCGTGGAACTTTTGAAAGTAGAGCGCAAAAGTTGGCTGGAGTGAAATGCGTTCGCCGTCTATTGGACCTCCCCCCCCCGCCGCTTTTTCTTCTCGAGAACGCGAGCTTATTCGTGTAACAGAAATTATACGGATCAAAGTGGGTTGCCATCGTGGACTTGCTTTTTTATACCTCCTCGGGCCGCTTTTGTAGGGCTGTAGTGTAAAAGTTGGCGCGAGAGATCCCCCCTTGACGTGCAGCAGCTCAAATCGAAACTTATCGGTCCTTTATTATCATTCCGATGTTTTATGCATGCGGACGAGACCTATGGAGAGTTGAAACGGACAGATGGCGGATACGGCAGTCAGATCTTTCTTTAAGGAGGCTTGGGCGTTTGGTGTCGTATCTATTGAGGGGCCCCTGTGGGGTACTTGTCATACAAATGATTCTTTGTAATATTTTTTTATAATCATTTTGATTATACACATGTGTGAACAAAATAGCAATAATACGCGGAAAAGTCATTCGGAAAATCGATATTAAAAAATTTATTAGTTTTCCCGAGGTACCTTGTGTAAAGATGACGGCCCTGCCACGATAAAGCTGACAACACTGTACTCTCTTGCTCTCATCTGCTATTATATACCTATACTTGTGTTAGACTTAAATTTTCATGCTTGGATGTTTATGAATGTACAGCGCATGCGCACTTACAGTGCCTCAACAAAACAATTCTCATGTTCGATGTTTTCCTCGCTATTTTCTCAAAATTTAACGTGTTGGTCCTATTCTTTTTTTTAAATAATAGATTCTTTATACTTTCGAGTACATGTACCAATTTAATGTGTGGGCCCACAGCTTTTTATTGCGATACGGTAGTCTATTGAATTTCAGGTTCCGTAAGGTTGCGTGTTAACATGACGAATTTTCACAAGCGATTTTCTCGAAAATAAATGTGTTGACCTACCTATTTTGTTTTCCTAAAAAAATCTAGCAAACTTTATCTATATAATCTCTGAATTTCAGACCTAGCCAGCATTTAATTCAAAATCGCCCAAGCCTCCTTCATGAATACATGGATATGATGTAGATATGATTTTTATCTATGAAATTTGTTTATAGTGGCAATTATGTGGGTACATTGCTTACGATGGGTCAACTTTGTGGATACTGTGCATGATATTACGCCCAGAATTTTTAATACATACTTCCATCAGTCACTCATCCATGTAGGTACATTTATGCGCTTCCTTAAAGAAACACATAAGATTAGATGGATGATTTGTGTAAAAAAGCTATTAAGGGAGTTCACCCGCTAAGAGAATTAACGTCAATATATTGATAATACTTTGAACAGAGATGAATTAGTGTATGAAAAACCTTTGATTCAAATTTCAAGTCCCTTAGTAGCTTATAAAGTGAGATATTGATGATTTTATAATTGAACTTTTAATGTGCAGTCTTATGAGAATCAGTACTGTTCTGATACATAACCTGCAATATCTGGATAATCGACTTCAAGATTTGATTGGAAATTTTTTTGAAAATAGCTAATAACTTGGTGATTACGTAGCTATAGTCTCATCTTCATTTACGGCTTATGGAATAAGCAATAAATTAGTGAATAAAATAATTCTCCTTCGACAGCTACCGTTATTATGTCGCGTTATATCTGTATATATAGTCATGCAGGTTACAATACTGCTGATCGTATGCGTCAAAAAGGTTATAGGTACGAGTGAACTCCCTTAGAAAGAAATGGTTCGTTTGCTGTTTTTTATCTGTGCGTCACTTGAGTTATTTTTTATAGGCACCCTCTACCACATCGATCTGTGTATGGAGGGTGCACCCTCGATGTGGTAGAGGGTGCCTATAAAACCACCATGGTGGTTTTTATTCTGACTAGTAACCCTTTACTTAATTTTTCAATCCCTAATTCTACCTATAGCCCCTGTCTAAACTTTTCTAACTAATGCTTCTGTACTCCTCTTTAAACCTTTACCCTTGATCTCAATGTATTTTCTATTGTTGTTCAACCATGAACTGTGTGTGTATATTCAATAAATCAACGTGGATTAAAATTTCTTAGTCTTTTTGTACATGTGTCTAAAGAAGGTACTATAATACCGAAACAGTTATCACGTAAGGCTGTACTTTGTAATACTTGAGTCAATTTCAAAATTAGTATCATGATGTCCGTCAAATAATTCCACAGTTCATGGGCCTAAATCTCAAAATAGAATTCATTCCGTCAGAATGCAAGCTCACAAAGTTCACCGCTTACACCATATTACAAAACGTAAACCCACTTATCAAACTCGGTGGGTTTGGAGTCGCAAAACTACACGGAGCACAGCAACAACGAGGCACATCGTCTTGTATGTACTACACGCTTGTCTCGCAAAATTAGCGACGCAACTAATTAGACTATTAAAGAGATTACGAGTCGGAGGCTAAATATTTCACCGCGCATTAGTCTCAAACCGCGCGAGCTACCTTGGCGAAACTTTTCGCATTAAGGAGCGCGGATGCGGCAAGAAGTTACAGTCGCGTATACACGCCGCGGGTAACATTTCTCACGGCGAAGGCGAAAAAAGCCGCGAGATACGAGATTTTCAGATTTTTAACATGGGACTGCGTGTTTTGACACGTCTCTAAAGTAACGAGAAGCCTTGTGTTGGTGTGTGTGTAAGAGTTTTGGAATTCATCCAAAGATCCCACGTTGCAGCCTAAAGAGCTGAAGCGAGTGGGTACGCGTAACTCGTAAACGATTTGAGATATTGCGACGAAAGTTTGCTCCACAGTGGCGCGAATGTACGTTCTCGCTAGAATTGCTCGTGCAATGCTCCTCTTCTGTTGATGCATTTTCTTCAAAGTGCGCTGAGATTATTGCTTCAAACGCATTAGGAGATAAGCTCGAGCTAAATTAAGCAGTAAGCTATTTCGGTTTCAGTCGTTTGAAAATTATATAAAATCGCAAAATTGTGTACATGCGACAACTGAGGAAAAAAGTGGGGTCACTATGGTCAGGTGGATGTTTATGGTAAGGGAGGGTTGTTGCTTTGATGAATTAAAAAATTTTCATTAAGAATGTAGCTGATCTAGCAATTATGATATCTAAGAGAGTTGGTCAAACATTTGAAATTAATGACAGTCAATAATGTCATATTGTTACAAAGTCTTTGGTGCTTCTCAGATTTTTTTTGATTAGCATGGAATTTTTAAAGAAAGTATGGACCAATCATCTCAGAGCTAAGACTAGGAACCAAAAAAGGATTACTCAAAGAATTAATGATTTTGAAATTGGAGCTTCGTAATAACCCTAACCTTGTTTATGAGCTGGAAGTTTAGAATAGGTTCCATATGGAAACTGGTATTGAGTTGTATTTATATTTCTTTCCATCGCCAAGTAGCTTTTACGGGTACTTAAAATCCACATTGGGGTGGACAGCGCAAGTTACACCCCAGTCAGTATTAGTATCTAATCCATCGTCAATCTACTCTACGCTACCGATATTTAAACCTGATAGTGATCTTACCGACTGAGCTGACCAGGTAATGGTTTCTTCTCTGAGAAACTCTGGAGTCCTTAAAATTCAATGTGGAAAAACCTACCGTTCGTTGAAAAAATTAAATAGTGAGTTCCTCGGCATCCCAGGTACTTCCTTTAATCCAAAAAAGTCTGAAAAATAAGCCCCCAAATATTTTCGACAGAAGAATTTGAAACTGCAAACTCTCAAGGTTAGGGGGCTATCACGCTAATCAATAAGTAGTTGGAGCTCTTTAGGTAAACTAATTTTTTTAAATCTGAATCCTGCTATAGGAAAATTTTACGTTTAGAAATTTATCCACATTTCAGGTCAACACTATCTCTTTAAGTCGTTTCGAGGCAAAATCATGTTTTTGAGACAAATAGCTAGTACATCGCAATTTTAGATGGAAATAAATTATTCATGCACTGTACATTTGCAGAGAACATCCCTCGGACAATCTTTTTCACTCATTAAATCTTCACAGAACGATTGCACATAAAAGTTTTTAAAAAATAACATGAATAAAATAAATTATGACATAAAAATGATGAAAGCCTATGCAGTTCCAAAGCATGGCCTCAATTCAGTAACTTGATAACCACCCATGACAAAGATTCTCTCTGGGAGCTACATCAGCTCGTTCCACAAACTCCTCTTGAGCTCGTTCTCTTAATTCATATACACACACCCACACATGAGCTAACATATAAACCAGGTACTGGTCTAGGGCATGATTCGGATCTCCCGTAGGAGAAGAGAATTGCAGCGATCATCGTTGTACGGATGTATAATGGGTATACGGTGCGGAACAAGACTGTACACTACGAGCTATGCATACGAGTGGAAGTGCATACGCCAGCATATAGAGAGCTTTCGAATATGTGTACCTTGTAAACGCGAGTTAAATTGACCCGTTCATCCGAGCGGATGGAATATGCGAAGCGCACCTATGCACATACACTCTGTATATGTATATATATAAGCATGTTGAAGCTGCTATAACATTGTAGGCTAAAGCTTGAAATCGAAATTTCGGAAGCTTGAGAGCTTTGACGATGATATACATAAGTACAGCTTGTATAGGACGAAACTCTATTCGTAAAGAGAGTGGAAATGGGAGTACGCTCTTACAAGCCAATTCTGTACAAGGAAGTCCTTTAGCGGGTTGGATATTTAATTGCATTATTTATTATGTACACTTTCAACAATAAAATTCAGGTAAAGAGCTAGTCGATGCACGTCTTAAAACGGCTAACGCTTGAGTGGCGCTTTTGGAAAGCACTCACCTAGCAACAACGGATATGAGCCAGGGAATCAATTAAAGCTACATCAAATCTTAATAATTTTGATCATTACAGTTTTTATAGAAACATTTATTAAACCATTTAGTATTTTATACACTACACTGACAATTCACTCAATTGAGTAAAAAACAGTATTCTGTAGCATTTTATTAACTAATGGTAATAAAGTAACGCACGAAATCGTTGGAAAAAAACATCTGTAATGTTTAAAACCAATCAAAGTATTGTTAACCATGTGTTAGTGCTTAGCTTAAGTTTGCTTTGATTGATTGTCTTTTATTTTATACGAGGTCAGGGAATTTAAAAAAAAAGTCGCCACTAGAGCGTTGATTGCGAGAACAAAAAAACATTTTGACGAATAAGCTTTTGGTGTACACCGTTACAGGCTCATTCATGTACACTATGTACAAGCCACTAGACCGTTTTGGGAACCCAGTTGCCTTTGCCGAGTCTAAATTACAATTTCGTCACGTCGAGTGCGCGAAGTGCGGACTTCTGTTCTATCACGGGCAGCTCGACGCAATTTCCAACAATCGAAAAGTTTCAGCTTCACGCCCTCCAGTCGGAGTCCTCGCCACTCGTTTAAATGAAAATTTATCACTGTGGGTTCTATTCGCCGCTGAGTGCATTTTTGTATAATACCTGCTGGACTTTGTACGCGAATTTCCAACTTCGAAAAGTTCAAGCTCGTATTTTCTCTATTACAAATAGAAGAGTGCGGCTTTTGATCATTCGAAAACCAAATGCAGCCTTTTAGATTAGATCACTCGTATCATGATTATGCGGTGGGGTAAGTGTAAAACAATGGAAGCTATCAAGCGCGCGTGTCTTAGTAATTAATTTAAAGCCAAAAATGCGGGAGGATGAAATTCTCGATATTACGTCCCTAAATATGATGATTATCACGGGGTTTGAGGGCGCGAAAATTAATTTCTTTCCTACGGAGAGTGCAAATAAAGGGGGTGAGTAGAGGAAGGGGAACCCAGAAGTGCCTCTCAAAAGTAGCGAGTGGCCAGTAAGCGTCCCTCCACGCAATAAAACCGCTCGCGCCCATAACACTTACGCGTCGGGCAACAATGCGAGGAAACAATGCCGTGCGTGTGTATAAGTGTGCAGTAACGGCCGAGGCTCCTTCGTTCCATGAGGCCTCGTCTGGAATTCTCGCTGCGTAATAGGAGTGGGAGTGGGAGCTGTGGAGCGAGAGAAAAAAGTAAAATAAAAAAAAGGGGTAAAGTAGAAGAGAAGTTCGCGTACGGAGTCCAAAAGTTCATGCGTTGGCTCAACAAACGTGGAAAAAAAAATAACTTACCGGCCTGCAGTGGAATTGATGAATAAACAAAAGAAGAGAAGAGGAGTATCGACAAAACGTGTTGGGCTCCGTCGGCTACGTGTGCATATGTTTATGTGCAAGCGAGTGAACCAGTCTTTTTTTTCCTGCAGTCTCCACGCACCTCAGAGGCTGCTTATGCTTCTCATCTTCTTTTGTCTCCTCTCTTCTTGTTCTGCGGGCAGCAGCGCGCTTTTTTTTCTTCTCGAATTGGTCTGCCCAAAAAAAAGAAGAGGAGAATGGGAAGCAGAGAAGAAAAAAAGAAGAAGAAAATCAGAAGCACGCGCGAGCTCATGTCAGCCGGGTTATACACTTGCAGTGCGTAACGAAGAAGAGAAAAAAGTTGTTGTAGACAAGTGATGGTGGGTTTTCGAGCATCGAGGGACAAAAAGGGCGTATTTATCGAGGGGTTGAAGAAGTCACCGTTGTTTTTTCTTTTAGCGATGTAGTTGGCGCAATTGTAATTTGATATATTAACTGTAAAAGAAGTAAAAAGCTGATTCTGAAGTTGTTCCTTGTAATAAAAAATAGAAATGTATGAAGATAGTCAAGTATCGCAGAAAGGATGGTTATCCGTAATCATTTACTTTTTTATTCGAATAAATTAGTACTAATCATTTATTTTTTATCTCTGAGTCATGAAGTCATGAGAAATTAGTAGTCATCTGTATCAAGAAAATTAAAAAACTTAAGAGGGAAAAAAATAGCTCTCACACAATCTACAAGGATCACATCTATCTAGATAGCTAGCAAGGCTCACTGGATGCTTAGCGTTGGCAATCAACCAAATTCTCCACCAGCAGGAAGAAATAGGATAGGCGATAAAGTTGGTGTAATCGATGCATCACAAGAGTACAAGACGGAGTGACGGGATGACGAGACCAAACTTATGGGCGCTCATAATGCGCATTCTTCGGTGTGCTGGCAAAACTTTTCGGTGTATATACGACACGAATTGGTGCACCAGTGGTATTGTCACTGGATGACAGATGGTACTAAGCTAACACATGTTAGTTAAGAGCTTTTTCAAAGTCGAAGTTAACCAAAATTGGTAACAGCCCTGTATTTTCCTCCAAAAAAAGAGAAGATAAATCTTGTAATCTTCTGTGGTTTTATTGTCTTGTATTCTATAATTTCTGGTATTTTGGCTAGCTTAATCACAAAAAAATCAGTACGTTATAAGAGAATAGTCAAACAGTTCAGTATAGTTCAATCAACAAACCGTTCATTTGTAATAATATACCTATTACTGTTCTATCACCTGAAAAAGTTATAATTATATAGAATTTCATTTAGTGAGACTATGTTTTTGTTTATTTTTTAGCAGAATTTGAACTGCGCTAACTTAATTTTAATTTCATGATATCCTCTTTAAACAAATCGAAAAGTAAATTTACTCTGCTGAAAATGTGAAAAGAGAACATTCGTCATAAAAAAAGAAAAAGATGTTTCCGATGGAAATAGAAAAATATTCCACGCCATGAACTATTGCAGCTAGCTACAGCTTTTCAAAATCTAAACTTTAGCTACCGTGATGCCTTTGAAAGAAACTTTCGCACTGAAAGAATTTCCTTCGAAAATTGAGATCGGCAAAAGAGTGAATAGCCCAAAATTGAAATCGATCCGGTTCATGATCCAAACTTCTGTCAAGGCTGAAAACTCGTTTCACGGAATTAGTGTTTTTAAAACTTTAGATTTCTTCCTAAACCTTTGTGAATGCAAAACCATATTTTTGTCAGTCATAAATTTGTCAGTAGTATCAAAAGGGCTGTAAAAAGATCCATGATTAGCCATTGCAAAGAGGACTGTAAAAATAAATTTAATCCGCCGTTTTGTAATAACAGCCATATTGGACACATGCTATGTTGTATTGTCTTGAGAACCATAGTTGCATATGTGTGTATGTATAATTTAAGTAAGATTGAATACTGAGAGGTGACAACCAGACTGATAAACTGAAAACCGAGTTATACAAAAACTTGCAACAAAGTGAAAGAACTACAATAGTAGCTTATATGCTGATCGCATATTATCTTTGACACAACTCAATGAATCAGTGATTCATCCCTAACAAGACAAACCGAAACCCCTTTAATTCCAAAGCCAAGACACAAAACGGTGAAAGGTCTCAAAGAGACAACAATCAAATAAACAAACAAACAAACAAACAGTAGTTGCAAAGCACCCACTCGTACAAGTATATTCACCGCCACGGGCGAGTCCCACTGTTGTCCGCGGTCAGTGAGTGATTCCCTTTGAACTCCCTCGATCGGTCAGCTCGTCGATTCGACTCTCGTTTCTTTTACTTCCGCTCGCCAAATAAACCGATTGCGATCGATCAGGTACGTGGGGGTCCGTTCTCCGATTTTGTTATTCTTCGCGCACGCTGGTAGCTGACACCCACGCAGGACACTACTGGAATATACATGGCTTCCGTCTATCCTCCGCACCTCAAGACGCATAGATATTTCATATCGGTTTCCGTCCCTGAAAAATTCATTTGTCCACGAGTTCTTTTTTTTTAACACAATGTGCATTCCCAAAATTTTTTTGGGACTTATCGGATAGTTCATAGGTTGGGGTTCAAGGTAACGATTTTGTATATATAGTATTTAATAAGGTGTATTTGATTACATTCGATGGATACTCAAACTCTTGTGATTGACAATACACATCTTAACGTAGCCCAAGCGCAACCAATTACCGTTTCCCATTCATTTGCTGGCCTCTCAAATCTGTAAACAAAAAAAACTGTCTTTAAATATCATTGTCTTGTACATCATAATACCTTTGTTAGTAAGAGAGTACGCTTTTTACTCCAGAGTTCATACATCTCTGATAGATTTTGTATTGATTCAGTACAACGAATTCACGAAAAAATGTATGTTGTCCTCATGAGTTTTAACTTAATGCTTTTGACAGTGAAACTAAGTTGGAAAAAACAACTAAGGCCAATAGCTTAGTTGACGTTGGCATTTAAGTTGTGGAATTTTGGAATTGCGGGTACTCTAGAAATTATGAAAAAAACCTTTTTAAGTCTTTCAAAGTAATCATCAATCATTGAAAATTATGCAAAAAAGTCTTGCAAAATGGTCCAGTGACTTTATAGCCAGTCTAAGACACAAACAGACTTTCAGACAAGACCGTTAGCCATTAGAAGCCACTTAAAGTCATTGAATAAACTTACAGTCATTTAGAAATACGTAAGGGAATGACTTTAAAGCCACTCAAATTCTTGTTAAGTCTCGAGAAACCTCGAAATGACTTTGGGATTATTTCCGAAACTTGAAAGTTCGTACAGTCTCTTGGTGAAAACAGTACACACTTTTTTCAGTTCAGCTAGGATTTGATAGGCCCTTTCTCTTTCAACTACTCCTGGAGCAAGAATTCTTACTCAATCGTAAAATTTTTTTGAGATATTTTAAAATAGCAGGCCAGAATGTCTATCAAAACAGCCAAGTTTCCAGTTTTTAATGCCACCAGTCTTCTTTGGCTCGAAATTTTTATAATCTGAGAAAAGAAACTGTTCAACTTCATACGTCGTACTCACGACCCAAACCGAATCAAAGACAATGACTCATCTCAATCTGAACGATATGCTTCGAAAAACTCGTATCTCATGATTTTACAAAGATTCTAACAAATAGAAGCATGTAACATACATCCACAGTTCAATGTAAGTAAAGGATGACGAAGGCTCGCTCGGAGTCCAAAAGGATTGAATGCAAGATTCGTGAACATATTTTTCCGATGCCCTTTACCAACGTTGCACATTTGAATAGGCATAGCAGACAGAAGGCTTGAGAAAAGGTCCCGCACGTTCGTTCCCTCATCCACGTGAGTATTATATATACGCATTCAAATCGCACAATAGTACGGAGGGAGTCTTTTGAGTGGCTATTAATTCGGCGCACTCTCTCACCTATACACACAACTCGTACACATCTCTCGAGCGAAAGGCCGATTCATAATCCGTGCTTTTTTTTAATTTACACGCCTAACGTGCGGGCAAGGATTTTTTACCGCTTCATTGTTCTTTTTCTCTCTTCTTGTGTTCCCCTGTCGTACAGGGCAAGGGCTTTACAGGCACACGTGTACAGGATACATACACAGGGTAAAGGTGGAGGAGAACTGGAGTTCATTTGTTTGCTCGCTCTCTCGCTTGCTTAGCGATATGTAACGTAATCCTCGCGAACTCGTGTACACGTATACGCGTGTTATGGTGTAAAGCTCTTACAACTGGGTAAGGGCGTGTTTGCCTTGATGTTAGTACCGCGAGACTCACATGTTCAGCTTATGTGTTGTTAACTCGTGTATGTGTATTGCATCCCTTGAACCGGGACGAAGGCCAATTGGAGCCTTTCGAGGGTCTGGCTCCCCTTGTTCCTTCCTCGTCCTGCTACCAGTGCGGATGGAACTAATTTTCGAGCGCGGCTGCGTGTGGTATTCGTGCCTTTGTTTGGTGCTCACAATGCTACACAAAACGATGTGTGCCACTGATTCTTGGGGGTAATAATCCACTCGAGTTCTTTCAAGAGCGCTAGAATTAGCACCATTGGCGACGATGCTGCCACTTTTGGACGCAACGAGAGCGTCTACGCGTATGACGTTTCTAACTCTGGATGGGTGCCTTTTCTTCATTGCTCGATGCGGGATTGGTTTTCGAAGCTCTTTGTTCTTAGGTCACAACTGTTGCCTACTCGTTTATTAGCTTTACCAGTAGATGTCTGGATATCCACTCGATTCGGGGAGTTTGTATGTTGTCAATGACATTTTTGAGAAATGGACCTTTTCACGTATCGGTATCTTTTCGTTGATTGCTTTCACCGCCTTAGCTATTAACGCTCAGGCTGGTAATTCACACGTAGACCATAAACGCAGAATTTTCCTTGCACTGAAGTACCTAGTTTCACCATAAGTATTTGTAATGTACGTGAAGAGAGTTGACAAACCCATGTTGGATGTGGTTTCATAAAATTCATTAGAGGTGGTTTCAATGAACACTTCGTTTCGTTCACGTTACATACGTCGTTTTTATTAATTAACTGTGGTAAAATCCTCCCACCGTGTGCATAGGCTTTACTGATTACGGTTAGATGGCTTGGCTGATTAAAACAAAAAGTTATTGGGTGATTTTTGATGCCGATGGTAAATTAAATATGCTCAGACTACGTGTATAGACGTGCTGGTGGATGGGGGCGTTTTAATCAGTGACTAGGGCGTGCGAAAAATAGGTCGAGTTGTTGGATATTAATTTTTTAGAAATTGCAAGAGCACTTTTTTCGCTTTTTGTGGGTTCTCGTAATTTAAATTTTTTTTACACAGCTGTACGCATGAAATAAGAATGTTGATACACACCATCAGAGCATAAAATATTTTTACATAAATTATTTGTTGAAAATTTTAAAAAAGTCATATTGACAAAATTTTTGGGCCCAAGTTTTTCTTGTTCAAGACATTCTACAAAACAAGAAAAATATTTGGAATTTCAAAACAAATTCTTCGACGCATGGTACTCTAATTATCAAAATTTTGATCAAAAAGATCGTACTGCTAGTCAGAATCAAAGAAATATCCTAAAAGACCTCGAAAAATGAAAAATTTTATAAAGTTCGTACTGTTTTTGGTTTTTTTTTTCTTGAAATTTAAATGCTCATAATTTTGAGTCCTGACTTGCACTTTTCAAGGTGTTTCAAAAAAGAAATTGCCGCTTCTTCACAAAAGCTCTTCATTTTCGTCTTTCCAGCGACATAGTACGTCAAGCACAGTTATAAACTACAAGGCAAAAAGTAAAAAAAAAAAAATACTTTTCAAAACCAGTCGTACAAAATTCAAAAATTTCCTGAATCTGTAAAATATGGCCATCACATGCATCGATGAATAAACTAGGCACATCAAATTTCCCAGGGAGATCTCCCGAGAGCGCTACGTGAATACTCCAAGCTATAGCAGAAAGTTACGGGCACGTATAAAAGAAGACGCGTGCATGCGTGTAAACGCACATTTGGGTGCTGTGAAACTTTTACGCCTTAAACTTGAATCGACATGTGGAGGAAAAATGTTGTTGACGCTCGTACATATGTATACCACATACCACATGGACGCAGGGGTGGACAAAATCGAGGAGGGAAAAAGGGATGTGCCAATGTAAAAATGTGTTGGTCTGGAAAATCGACGCATATACGTAAAAATGGAGGAAGCGAACAAATGTCGGGACGTGTTCTGCTGGGCAGGGATATCCTACCGCAGCTCCGTCTTCTTTATTTCCTTATACCCCCTATACCCAGTGGGGTGTATGGGTACATACATAAATGTGTGTTTGCCTTGGGAAAACTCGCGGTGCGCTGACCCATTTCTTTACGTCGCGTGTGCCTTTGGGGAGCGAGATTTTTATTTTATTGTACTGTGGACACTTTTCCGTGGTACGCGACTCCGTGTGGATTATTAAGATTTTGCGGTCAGAGGTTCAAGTGTTCACAAAAAACGTGTGTGATTTTTGTTGCGTAATGTCTCTAAAAAATTAATATTGAAATAAATTTTGAAGCTGAGTTGAAATTTGGGACATTAATTGTATTTTATTTACTAACGAGGATATTCTTCCGGTCACTGCACCTTTCGAGAAAAGTATGCTTATTTGCATCGAAAAAAAGTTGACGCGTGCATATATACGCATCCAGCAGCAATTCAGCTGGGAAATATATCAAACGCGTTCAATTCCATTTGCTGAACTTTTTAAATGCATCCCACTTCTAAAATCTGTTCACAAATAAACTTCGTCCCTGGGGAGAATTTTTTCGAAGCTGAACTTTGAAAAGTTTTTTTTTTATCGAAGAATACCTCCCGCGTGATGGTCCCCCGCGGCGCACCTTATGTCCACTCAGTTTTAATTACTTTTTCAAAAATACCAGATTGCACGAACTCCATATCGCGCTGTTTGCATTTATTGCGTCACCAGGTACACTTTTTTCCCCCTAACTTTTTAGCAGAAAGACACTTCTAATTTGAAAACTACTTACTCACGCGGAAAAGAATTTTTTTCGAAAAAAAGTCTCTTTTGTTCGCACGTAGTGCTTTTTTCTTTTTCTATGCCACCATATTCTACAGTAAACTTTTAGAAAAGTAAATCAGTTTTCTGATAAAAATTTTGTTCTCAAAAAGACCATTGCAGATGACAATTTTGCACTTTTCTGTAACAAAATGTACACCCATATGAAGGTCATTAAGAGAAACTTACCTATTATGTATACTACTTTTATCATGATTTTTTTAAAATTATTTCAAGAAAATTGCAAGCTTCAAACATTTTTCCAATTTCAAAATTTGGCATCTTCGTATTGAAAAATACTTTTTTTGTAAAAAACTGGTATAACCAATATAATCATAATTATAAAACAGCACAATTTTAACCTCACCCTAGTGTTCATCCTAGAATCATAATCCTTGTATATCTCTTTTGGGAGCCTATGGGAGCCCGAATCAATAGGTCCTGAAGAGGTACTTATGTGCAGCAAAATATTTACTTCATGGAAAGTAATAAAAGATCCAGACCACCCCATAAATCATTATGATTATTTTATAAATTCCAATCTTTAAGGAGTCAGAGAAATACATATTTGGGTAGTCATTATATTGTACCATAGGTTTGACTATGTTTTATCTTGTCTTGTTTAATAAAATTGGTCTACAAAAAAAGTCATTTTTTATCCACAAAAATAAATAATCAAGATACATCTTGAAACCTTATTATGATGAATAATAAATCTGCCAAAAATAAATTTTTTGGTGGACTTGGTTATTACCGAATTGTACTTATTCTAGCGTTTTATGAATGAAAAGGGGTTCTACAAATAGGCACTTTCGCATTATATAAGCAATGAACCGGACTTAAGCTCAAACTGTTTTCATAAATAGCGTAGATGAGCCTCTGCTGGAAGCGAAATCAGCGTTTGAAACGCAGCTGGAATAGGCATTCACAACGCTCGGAACGATCTACCACCCATTCAATTTTCATCGACTGCTAAAGAGACAATTGACCAGTGCACGCTAATGTGATTGGCTTTAAATTACCTCGGCTCGTGACTATTAGCACTCACTTCGCAAAAGGACACTACATCAGGATGATACTACGCATAATCGAGTGAGGCATTAGAGGATTGGTGCGTAATACGACTTGCTTCGGATTTATTGCGAATGCATTATTTTTCTTGGACAGACGTGCAGGAAAGTTTTGGAGAGCTTTGTCCAAACTATAGTGCATTCGTTGATTTTTCTTTACAATTTCTCCATTCAATATTTTTTTATCTTGTGATTTTAAAGGGAAAACTTTCCAGCATTTTATCTTGACTTTAGTTCGTTTACTTTACCCAGTTACTTGTAAAGATCTCACAATACCTGCAGGACAAAAACGTTCCTTCCAACTTTGCCTGCAATATTGTTGCAAGGTTTCAAATTGAGAGGAACATTGTCGAGAATAAAAAAAAAAATCAACAACCTACATAAATACTTATTTGAATGGTCGAGAAAAAAACCGTTTCCTCGCTCCTGTAAGTGAAACAATACCAAATTGTTTCCGTACGAGTGGTTTTCCCCGTGCACTCGGTGGAGGAAACAAAACCAGAGCAAGTCAGCAAAAAAATCGTTTATTAAACGGAAAGACCCAGTACCCCACTAGCGAAATTAAAAGAAAACTAAGGTGTTGTGCAAGGGGTCGCGAGATACGACGAGTGTAATTTAGAGAGTTTGGGTGTGCCTACTAGGGTTCGATTGGAATTTCCATTTCCCTCTTTTTGTGAATGATAACACTTTAATGGAATTGCAAAATACAGGAAATAGCGCGCCAAAGATACATTTTTCCTTGTTATTGGTGGATGCGTATTCCTGTCGATTGAGTTCACGTGAAATAATGACAAACGTGAAGAACAGAGCTGATTGGAGATCACACCGATGGACGTTGATTGGCACGAGATTTGCATGATAAGCGTTAATTCTCTCTTGTTGGAAAGGGGTACAATTATATGCTCAGTCTGATTATAATAAATAATAGCATGTTGCCGGTTCCGTAACCAACTAGTTTGATACTTGTAATTTAATCATCCACACAGTTAATGACATCGATATACCTAATAGACAGTTGGCTGGATTCCTCTTGCACATGGAAATTAGATTTGTATGTAGATAGAGAGATCACTAGACTCAAATACGTATTCATACAGTAAGATTCTTTCTATGTGGATTTTTGAGTATCAGGTTTTGAGATGTGTAAGTCTCTAGACCAATTTAAATATTGATACGTATTATTTCTTTTTGCTTGATTAACGTAACACAACAAAGTTAGGTTTGTCCTGCCTTTAGCAGAACAGATATCAGTTTCCTTTATAGATCAAATATTGTACCATCTGTTTTCCTGGAAAACTAGAGCAGGACAATCATTATTGTATCAACTATCTTATTTAACCAATCTTTTGCATTAGGTATTTTTTCAGATTCCCAGAATAATTTATACATCAAACCTATCTACAAACCTACAGCCAAAAATTGCGCTAACTACTATTCTTATTACATCTTCTACAGTTCAACTGATGGATGATATAGGAGCTGACAAACTCTCTAACTTTCTCGTAGTTCAAGTTATTGATGGATAAGGTAATGCCCAATAACTTCGTCTTTTTGTCCTATCTTTATTTACTATATTTTGTTAGTTATCATAACTTTTTACCTTTGATGTAATTATAAACAAGTCAGTGTTGTTAATTTAGATTTCACTAAAATTTTTAACTTGGTTAATGCTATTGCCTTGGTTTTTTTATTCTTTTTACGGATTGGTTTACTTGTCACTAATCTTTTTTTTTTTAAGTAATTACATACCAGAGTAATGCAATATATCTAAAGACCTTCTTCGTCTCTCAACAAATACAAATTTTTTGCTTAATTCATAATTATTACCGTAATTTTAAGCAATCATCAATATCAATCTTACAAAGGTACAAGAAGATAAATAAAGATGAAGAAAAATCATGTGTTAAAAAAATGCCACAAACAGACTTTATTATATTATACAATCTCCAAACAGTGAAAATAAATACAGCGTAGGTACCTGATATATCTTCTCTAATAGTTACTTAAAAAATAAAATAACAGCACCCAGTCGAAAAACTGTCGTAAACAGAAAAGCCTCCTATCAAGGTCTTAATTCTTCCGCATAGAGTAGCCAACGAGCTCCCACTGGAGAGCCATGCCAATCTCGTTTTTGAACTCCAAGGAGATAGACTTCTCACCCACGCCTCCTTTGATTACAGCTACTACGCCACCGGAGCCCAGATCCTTGGCCTCGACGTAGTTGATCACATGGTCGAACTTCTTGACGTTGCACTTCTTGATTTTCGAATGGGCCACCTTCTCCTTGGCGTGTAAGTCAACCTTCATGCTGCACACGAGCTCGTCATTGGGCTCGCGCTGGCCTTTCTCGAAGTTGACGGCGTGAATGACCACTATGAACACCGCAAAAATCGCCGCTAGCGCGAAAAGACAAGACTTGAAAGAGGCCATTATACTGATTTTGTTTCAACTCGTCTGCGGTGATTAAGTTGAGCTTATTACATCTCTCCTTTTTATAGCCACACATAATTTTTAAGTTTACCCTTTCACGATCTGTTTGAACAAACTCAGCTGGTGTTCAATCTACCGTAAACTGTTTGGTCATTAGTGGATTATTCATGATATTGTCGTGCACGTTACGTAACTGCTAAACAACAGTAGCTTATCAGAGATTGGCAAGTACTTTTGATAAGTCATTTTCGCAAAACTCATGGCTATGAAATTTAATTTTAGGGTTACTACGGTTGAATAATTCCACAGAAATTACTACTAAAAACTAAGTTACAAAAAACTTCCTTTACTTCGAGTTCTTGAGAAAAAATACTTCTCTAAGGTTTTTGAGTTTTTTCGAAGCAAAAACCGAGTTTTTGTACACTTGGGGTAAAAACCGCATAAAGTTTTTACGTAAATAATTTTTGATCTCAAAATTGTTGTAGAAAATATTATTTACTTAAGAGTAAAATGTTAAACTACATTTTTTGCTCAAGACGAACCTAAAAACAAAAATTTTTTTTCTGTAAATCTAAAAAACTTTTTTTTAAGATAAGCATACGAACAAAAAAACACTTTTATAGACTAGAAAAGTACCACACCTAGTTTACTTTATGTTTAGGAATTTTCTCGCACTTCCAAAGGCTCAAGAAATATAAAACCCCCTGCTAGAAAAAATCTCTCAACTCCTGCGGCTCTACAGTATAGAGGTTTTTCGCGGACTCTCTCATACATATGCTAACAATGTTTTAAAACTGAAATTGACATCGAGACGGGACCCACGATAAATTGCCTCTTTCTTCCGATTTGCCAAAAGCTTTACATTCGACAAAACCCAAGTGTTTTGCTAAGATGTGGAATACTACTGTTTTTTCTTAAAAAATCCAAAATCACGTAAAGACACAAATCTTTTCTAACAACAAACATCAGTTTGCCATCAGCTAATGACAAAGAATCGACTCTTCGGCAGATTCATAGTTCTTCACACTTGCAGACAATCGTTTCTAACTAGAGAACTTAAAAGAGGAAAAACTCGCATTTAAACGCTGCACGTAGAGAGGAAAGGGGGATGGATATAAAAGTCCAACAACAGCTCGAGCTAAGACACCCCCAGCCGAGCTATAGCAACGCAGCCCTGAAAATCCTCAGCAGCATAAGCTAACCCGATGCAAAACTCTGAAAGGGTGGCAGGGGGAGGGGAAGGCTTACCGCGGTCTATACGCCACGAGCGTCGAGCTTATTCAAAGTCTCGAGCTTTGTTAGTTTACCAGGGACAAGGTGAGGGGAGGGGGGTGTCCCGCAAACTTTGCTCATGCCAAAATTCGATCTCTATACTCCGGCTGGTCGGTTATAAGCGCGAAAGTCTGCTCTCTGTTTTCTGCCTGAAAAAGCTTTCAGACCCAAATTACACGCCTCGTACGCTACGAAAGTGAGAGAGAGAAAGAGGCCTGATGGGCACACCAAGCTCGTTTATAATGCAAAATTTATAGAGAGACGCTGTGGTGGCTCTTCGTTCGCTTACGCATCTTGACTGTGTTGGTGTGGGTGTATTTTCTTTTGCGTGTTGATGGTACAAGAGTTGTTAGAGTTGAGGTAGTGGTAAGTGGCTGGATTCAAGCGGAGCAGGTTGAGTGTTGGCGAAACGATGGAAGGAAGGAAGGAAGTTGGCACGTGGATGCTCTTTTCAATGTGATCGCGAATTGGGATCTTTTTTTTCTCTATTTTTCTCCCTCCATCTCGTCTTTGTGTTTCTTAATCGCGTGAACTAGTTTCTCTGATTTCGAGGCGTTTGCTTCGCCTTTGATTTACTGGATCTGTGTGCTTTGGACGTATGCTTTTATAAATCAAATTAGTGGCACGAAATTATGAACCAATTATAATTCATACTGATCAGAGATGCGTATTAGTTCAATATTCTAATTAGTTACCCTTCAAATCTTGCTCCAAAATGATTGTGGTTTTGAACAATTCAGTGCATCATATTGGTACGACCAACTTAAAAACAAGTATTGGTAAGCCCAGACTCAAATACGAATCATCGTAATGGAAAAGTTACTAAATAAGTTAATATTTGCAACAACTTTTCTACAGAATAATCGTGTCCCCAAAACACTTGTCAAAACTTGTTTGTTGATTATATGCGAGTATTATACAAATTCATAATCCAAGCGTCATAAATTATATCATTAGCTAATTGAAATAACGAATTTCAAGAATCGACGAAACAAATTGGAGCATTTACGGATAAATCAGTCAGGTAATTTTACACATGTGTTGGACACATTATAACACCTAATGTAAAGAAAGTCAAATAACCTTATCTAAATACATTTTTATGTAAGTACACGTGTCAGTAAGTGCAAATTTAATACACCACGTACCTGTGTGCTTAACTTCCAGGTCAAAGTTGTTTACTGTAGTTGACTAATAAGCACTTTGACATGAGCATTGGTTGGATATAACCATTCCAGTAATAGTACGTTATCGGGTCAACGATGAATTAAACAAGAAGAAATGTCAACAAGAGCATTAAAAAAAGCAAAAATGGTCAAAACATGTTTTTCGCGTCTAGAAGAAAACCAATGAACCACACATAAAAGTTACAATCGGTGTATTAGTAACAATAAATGGCGTTTTAGGTAGTTGTAGAGTAAATATAGACTAATCAGAATACATTTGAAAAATGTTCCCATGTTGGCCATTTTTCTAGAGGACCTTTTTTCGGTTTTTGCTGCGGTTCGCGAAAAGTTTCAACCCGATCAAAATAAAATGTTGTATCTATATTGAGAACTATAATATCTGCCTTGTGACCAAATTTCAGCTCTAAATATTATATGAAACGCGAGTTATTGAATTTTGAAAAAATGACTCAAAATGGCAGTTTGTTGCGATTTATAAAAAACACCTGAACCGATTTAAACCCAACGTGACTTATTTTGTTCATCTTAAAATTGCGCATCTTTTTTACAAGACACTTTTTTATGTGCAATTCTTCCGTCTTCTTTTATATATGAACAAGATGTTCTGGCCATTTTTGCCATTTTTTGGGGAGCTCTTGCTGACATTTCTACTTCTTAAATTCCGTATCAATTTTTGACCATACAGTAAAACTACTACCCTATTTTTTTCGAGCTAGTCAGAATTTTTCGGGCTGAAAAACTAATTCTACCATACTACGACTATTTATAGATAGGCTACACGTATATCATTTTCTGTCTCGAGCACACAACAAATAGGGGTGGTAACGTTACGAATCGATACAATTTCATTGACAAAACAACTTATGGAGCAATAGATTCTCCAAGAAATCCGTATAAAGTAGTTCAAAGTTAAGTACATCTGAAGCATGCCAAGTTACGTATATCATTTTTGGCACATGAGGTATACAATCAATACTTTATCCTTATAACCAATGCCCTCTGTATTTTCATGGCAAAATAAAAACAAAGGAATCCAGCTAACTCAGTAGGCACGCACAATATCAGGGTGAGGAAGAGTATCGACGAATAATCGACGCAACAATGTACTCAAGCATCGAGACTTTGCCCACGTCATACACCTGCAAGTAACGTGCACTACCCGCGCGTGCAGCGTAACGAGGGTAGCTCCCGGGGTGCGGAGCTCAAAACCCGATCGCTCGACCGGCGCGACGTATTCGCTTACAGCTTAGAGCGTATCGCCCAAGAGTGCAGCCCGATGCGTCGTTCTCGTGCATACACACGAGTGTGCACTATCGCAACCCCCATAGGTATACTGTCACGTCACAGTCAGACTCTCTTGTGTTATACACCCATGCACTACACAGGTGTACGCGCAGGAGAGTCGGCGCGCTCATTTTCCATGGACAAGGAGGGGATGGGGGCAGGATGGCTTCCCTCCTCCGTCGGGGCTATGGTATACAGAGGGCGGGCTACCGGGTAAATAATATATTCTTTCTTTCGCCTCTTCTTTGCTGGGCCTATACACACGCCTGTTTGCGGAGGGGCTGCGGGTGTTCCACTGACGCAAGAAGCCGTCTAAGACGCCTATAGCTTTTGCAATGGAGCCTGTGAGTGTGTGTGTGTGTTAAGGAAGGGGTGGAAGACAAGGGGTGCGGGTAAAGAGTTGCCAGGCCATTGGCTCGGCTGCTTTTTTGCACTCGAAGGGTGATGATGACGATGACGATGCTTGGCGACTTTAATGGCGACGACGCGCCGGTGGTATTTTTTTCGGAAATCAAGTCTGGGGTGGAAAAATTGATGATGTTCGTCGGGTGGATTAGCAAAAAACGTTTGACGTGTTTTTTGGATGACTACAAAAAATTACGGAGACAAATTTTGTTTTTAGTTCAGAACAGTAAACAGTTGTGGCTTCACGACAAAGAGTAAAAACAAGAGTTGTGGATTTAAAAAATGTAAATCTGACGAGTGTGTTTACTCTGAAACGTGACCCAAATGCTGCAGATCATAAAAAAGATACTAAACACAGAAAAATCCATGTTTGGTTAATTACAGAAAAAAATCTACAATAAAATGTTGGACACAAAAAAATGTAGATCTCTGTCCAATGTGTGTGTGTTTTTTTTTTCTTTTTAATTAAAAAAAAAAAAAAAAACACCTACGATACATGTTTTCTAATTGACCGAAAATTTTTAAACAGCATCAGCTTTTATTTGACGTTTTAAGACAACATTTTTCTCTGGTAACGAGTAGACCAATTGTAGACAAAATTCACTTATTTTGAGCTTAACGCCACTGATTTGTCAATATGTTAATCGAGATTAATCTTATACCTCCGTCGAAAGCATCATTACACTATTTTTCATCATTTATCATTAAGTTCTACTCATGGTGCAATGTATAGATATACTTGATACATTTGTCATTTAAACTGATAATTACTTTAAAAAAAAAAACAGGGTAATAGATTAAAACGCAGTGTGAAGTATAAGTTGATCTGAAATCATCGAAAATCTATTACGAATGAAAAGAAGTGCGTATCAGCAGTATTATTGTGTAGATACCATCAAAATTACACAACAAATTTTAATACCTAATCACTCGATCACACACGGTGATACCACACACTTGTGTAGAGTACACACACGCTACCGTAACAGTACGAAGGGGGTGGACGGCTTAGCTGTCGTCGTCGCGCACATATCGTATGCATATAATATAAGACATTCATCGGAGCCTCTCGTGCCATAATCAAATCCAAACAGATGCTGGCGGAGAGAGGGGAGGGGAGGTACCTGCAGGTTTAATCGGGAAACTCCACGTACATGGGTGCCACGTCATCGTCAGGCGAAATCTAACCATCTAACCCAATTTCATGTCCCCGTGGATACGCACTGTGTTGTGTAGGTGTAGCACTGTGTATTGCGAGAGATGAATATGCTACTGCCTTGAGATGTGGGTGATGCGTTTTGGATGAAAATACTGTAAGTGCTTAAACAAACACAATTTTTTTAAATCACATCAAAGGTATGACTAGTCTTGTGAGGAACTATATATATCCTTTAAGTTGGGAAAAATGTAATCGTTCAAAATTATCGGAAATCATTTGAAGTCCTTCAACGATTTTTGAATCATTTGAAAACAGAAAAAGACATTTCAAAGTCTTTTTTTGTCTTTCATAACCATTTAAATTAATAATTGGTCATTGAGAAATTTAGAGGGTCAAGGAAAAGTCAAAGTCCTTGGGAGATGTGTAAAATATTGATGGCTTCAGATTGTACAGTCTTTCACAAGCTTTAAAATTCTTATAAAGTCTTACATAATCTCGAAATGTTTTCAATTCAATTCTTGTCAAGGCTTCAATAATAGCAGCTCGTTGGAATCAGTAAAAAAAAGAATTTTGTAATTTTTTAAAATCATCGAACGTCATATGAAGTCACGTCAAGACTTGTAAGTTTTTTGAAGCTATCTAACTACCAAAAGTCATTTACAGTCATTAAAACTTGTTCGAAATCATTTGATATCTTCAAAGTCCTTAAAAAATATGAAAATTAATGATGATTACACTTTTTTCCAAATGTCTACAAAAGCTTTTGAATTCTAAAAATTTCTTGTCTAATCTCAAAGTAACTTTAGGATTTTTGTCGAGACCTATGAGATCTCTCGTACTCTTGTCAAGATTTTTTGTATCTTTATCCAAAAAAGTCATCAGAAAATCACAATAATGGCACGAAAATCTGGCACATCTCTTTTGCTAAGAGAACACAATGTTCTCCATTCTCCGAGCACGCCCCGTCCAGAATTAAGTATCTCGATTTAATTAGAGATTTCACCCTCGTACGCTTGAGTTGACACTCGAAAAAAAAAAGAAAAATCAACGCTCTGCAGAGAATTACACTTTTTTTCACACAAGAGTCTGCTCCAAATTGTATACACCAGCACAGCCGGGCGATATGTACACACGCTCTCATTGTTGTTTCCACTCGAGTGGAGACCGTGTGTAGAGAGGAAGAGAGAGGGAGAGAGCGTGCACATATCATTGTGCCCAGTCGTCGCGACGAGAGATTCAAAAGTGTATACATACAGAAGAAAAAAAATCAAGTATAACTAAGCTGGAGGATCGTGAAATTCGCGCACACTCTCAGGCTAGGAGGGCACGTCATAAAAAAAATAGGGGCGGAGTAGAAAAACATACGAGTAATGAGGGTGAGAGGGATGGGTCGTGTGTGCTTGTTTCGACGAGTCGACTCTCAGCGTTGGGGTGTTACTTTAATTAACGCCCATAAGTGTGATGTCTGCATATAGTTGCACGATATATGGTTCGTTTATTTTTTTTTATCTCAGTTTTTTTTTCCTGCACGTGCTTACAATTTTTTGATAAGTTAAGAAATAAATATAAAAACCCCTGAAACTCGATTACTTTTGAATTTTTGTTTTTTTCGTAGTAAAGAATGATGAAGCTTTTTTATACAAAACTATAACTCTCTTTGCAAGGAAAAATAATTTTTAAGCGTGAGTTACACTCATAAGCAGAATGGTGCAACATGTTTTATTATTTTTTTTATTAGAAAATTATACAAAATTTCTCTTTTAAGTACGTGTTTGAAAAGTAATTAATTTATTACAATTTCATCTTATAAATACATGAGCACTAACACTATAATAATTTATATTGCTGAAGAATTGAATTTATATTGATGAAAATAATTTTACATTGCTGAAGATGAAAAAATATAGTAAATATAGTCACATTGTATTTTTTTTAAATGAAGGCATTACGAGTGCTATGAATAACTGTTACAATGTGTATGAGTTAAAAAATAAGTTTTTATTTGTTCTCAAGTGGTTCATTAATTTTTAACAGACACCTTTAGTTTCTCGCAAATAAAGTACGAAAATAAAAAAATATCAATTAGAAAATATTATTTTGTTGAATGTTTTCAATAATTTTTAACAAGCAAACCATACATTGAATCTCAATGAATGAGATCATACCGAGCATTAACGTACGAATAGAGATAATGTAACGCCCGTCAATTCTCAAACTAAAATCGTTGGGATTAATTGGGGTCGTGGCGAAAAAATACAACATAAGTGATAATAGCCCGTCATCTACTTCAATCACTTTAGTTCAAGAAACATTTTGATCTTTTTTATATTCTGCAGTATTGAATATTTCGATGTATTGTAATCGTAACTTAAATATAATTAATACGCACGGCAATAGAACACCTGCAATCCATGCACACACAGTGTAACGAAGGTCTATTTCTCACACACACACACGCACGCACAACGCGAGCTTTGAAGTGTGTTAGCTATACGTTGTAAGAGCATCATGTGGTATCGCATGAAAATCATATGGACACACGTACACATGTATAAATGCATGTTTCAAATGCTTTGACATCGCAGACCTATGTCCTATTCGGGAACATGCAAGTTCGCGAAATAAAGCACATGCGTATAACATCCATATGCAGCTGCATACCTAGAACACAAAAAGTCTTGTATCCGTACAACGGTATAGCAGAGCCCGGCAGTCACTGTCTCGTTGAATCGCTCGCGCGAAGGCGACATAATTCAAAAGAGAATTGAAAAGCTTGAGACGCGAATCTGAACGACGAAATTGTACAACGTGCTCTCGACGGAAGTGCCGAGCTTTTTTAACGATTCCGTTATTTTTTCGATTCGAGCCTGGCTTTTTTCGATTGTTTTTGATACCTTTGTCTTTGATGGACTGTACCTGAGCGACGTAACATGCAGCTGTACAATGTAACTCGGGAACGAGTATTGTGAAGTATACTTGTTATACAAGAAAGCTGCAACTGATTACCAATATAGTTACGTAGTTTGATTGTTACTTACTGACTTTATTGGTTTTTTGATGGCTTTGTTCACAAAAAAATGATGCAAAGACGCGGATTTTATGTTTTATTCCATAAAATCACTTTATACTTCTGATCTTGAAAAATAAACAAAAAAATGCTAGGTTTTTTTAATGATTGTCTAATTAAAAATAAGTCACTTATTTGACAATTATTTGTAAGTCAGTAGTAAAACATTCAATTTCTTCGTTCAAGTTACCAATTTTCCGTGTTTTTTTTTTAATTATAACTGGAAAGGAATATAATTAGAAAGATTTGATTAACGTTAATAATATAGACTTCCAGCCAATATTAAAAAAAAACGCCCTAACCAAAAAGTAATTTAATCAACGTACGAACAAAGTACTTGTAGAAAAAAAATCATCCACAAGAAGTCAGTGCCTCGGTGCAAAGTGTAATTTTCTAAAAGGAAACTATTTCGTCGGAAACTCATCGCCATCGTGCCACCCTCACGCCTGAACAATCAAAAATTTAATAACTCGCAAATTCGCGTGTAACCCTTCCACCTCCCAGCCCTTTTATCCCGCTGCGATAAGTTCCACAACTCTCCAGAGCTCCTCGCTCACACGTCAAGAAGTTTTCAGCGCTCATCGGCCAAAGTACATACATATACTTACCTACAACCTACGTATGCCGCAGAGATGTATGTATGTATACTCAAAAGTAAGAGGTTGCAACGAAAAGTCGACGCTCAAGGATCTTATGAACATTTAAGTAACTCTATAATAATGGAAGCCAAAGGGAGCAATGCTGGTATGATAGAAGTAGTAAAACGAGTCAAGTTGGTATAGGGGAGGGGTGGTGCGGCAGCCGTCAGACTCGACGAAAGTTGAGCGTTTGCCAACTACCGTTCCTTTTGGCACTTGACTTGAGGCAGTAGGGTAATGCACATCATTCGATGGCAGCAGCGAAAGTGACGGCTACTGGAAAAAAAAGAAGTAATTTTTCCCCTCTTATACGCGGTATATTAAGGGAAAATAAAAAGTGGGTACAACTGTATAGGTAACTGTCGATTCTGCTGACACTAGCAGTCATTGGTAACTGAAAATGTCATCAAATGAAAAATGGAGTAAGATGAAGTTTTCAAGGTTTTAGATTCAAGCCATAGTTAAGGAATACTTTTACTTAAAGCATGTAGTAATGCAACTGTTGTTGTTATGTTTATATTACCAAGAAAAAATTACAGTCTCTCAAGTACACCCTACAGTAAGTTGTTAAAATACAGACGTACAAAAAAAGGTATTGAAAGTTTAAAACGTTTAAAAATTTGGCGTGAACAGAAACTAACGTATTCAACTTATATTTTGATGTATCATTACACATCTTCATCGTTTTTTAATTTAAATTACTTTAATTAGTAAATATTTAGTGTCCCTAAAAAACTCTAGAGCTAGAACTCAATTTAATAAAATAGTTGAGTTTGTTCCTTGTAACATAATCGTATCTCCATGATATTTACCTGCGAATTTAAAAAGGAATCTCAACAATCCATTAAATCGTAGTATCAGGTACTTTCAAGCTGAAAAAAGACAGGGAAGGAAAAAGCTTGCAGCAAAAGCCAACCAGATTCCCATCTCTCTTATCGTCGTTCATTGGAAAACGAGACAAACGCCGTTCACGAGACTCGTATATACTCGAGCGAAACGAGCCACGAAATCATACCCGAGCCTGAGAGATAAAAATGCTGCTCAGCAACGATAAAAATGAAAAAGAAAAGAGCCAGAGATCTTCGGAGATGTAGTAATCCTCGCTAAAACTGCCTGGGGCTTTTAACATCCGTATATAGTGCCAATATCATGTGTGGAGAAGCCGAGAAACGAAAACGACACTCTGATGCTGCAGCGCTACACGATATAGGTTGAATCCACCCCGTGGAAGTATCATTGAAAGCTCTAAGCGCTATTGCACCACACGTGACGATCCGCGCGACTGTTATCTTATAAACCGTATATCTTATTTTTCTCTTCTTATCCAATCGACTTTTTCTGCATAGGTAGGCACAATTTCGTTTCGCAAATACAAGGGTGGCTTTTTTTTCTTCAAGCCAAATAATACGAGATTGCAAGAAGACAACGAGTACGGATTGAGAGTTAAAGGTTTTATTACTTTTTTTTTAATGTTTACGTGGGAAATCAATCAATCAAAGATAGGTGTGGGGGTCGCAATGTCTACTGAAGCATCTAGCAGTAGTAACTATGTAACTTTGGTGGTAGCACTCTAGTATAATCTCGTCGAGTTTACCTGACAACTTTGGTAACCACTACTGTAACTACTAAGCCACTTCAAAAATATTTTGAGACTATACTTAACACCCTGTTGTCCCTGTTAAATCGCTCTTTGATAGAACTTAACTTATAAGAACTTAAGCCCACGTCATCGATAGAAAAAATTATTCTGATTAAGATTCACAACTCACAGCATTAAAATTCATTATTAAAATCAAAACGTGAATCTACATAAATAATATATAAACATGACTGGTGTAAGCACGATTAAAAAGTTTAATTGGATTAACCAGAGTGGTATAGTAAATCGACTTACGAGTGGATTCGTCATTATTATTTACACCATACTTAAGTTAGTAGACTATAAACAATAGTTTAATAAACCATTACACAATGGTACGATAGTATATTAACCTGAAAATTACGTTTCGGTGAGTTATCAAAAAATACAACATTATCTCAGAAATAATTCTCACTTACGCATGCATACGATTTAATGTACCATGAATGTATAGATATTTATATTGCCATTAGTTTATTGGGACAGGGACTGAGCCCCATGTGACCATTTGCTGTAATATATGTGGGTACTATGTAATCGTAGTAAAGAATTAACTCTTGTTTATAAATGCGTACGTATATGTGTGTATGTCTGTGTGCGCATGTGTATTTATTAAGTTTATTGGGACAAGGGGCTGAGCTTCATATTACTTTTCTGTAATATATGGGCCGTAGTGATCATAGCACTATTTTTATGTTTTGGCAGCGAGATTGATTCAAGTAAGAGTATTAGATAAGAAAAAATTTTATTGAGAAAAAATTTCTTGGCTGTAAAGTAAGCGGAGAAAATAGAATGTAGAATGTATTCATTATTGAGCCATCAAGCAAAACTTTATCTTCTCATGAATGATCTCAAAATTGTAGTTCAAAGTATAAAGTGTGATAGTTTGGTGATGTATGCCAACGATTAAAAATATAAATAAAATGTAGCAGATTATTTTCAGTTGTAACTAATTAAGCTTTGTTCGACAAAATATAAAAATAGTTTTTGTTAACAAAGTGTTTGATGAAACGATGTATGTTGAAGCGTAATAAGAGCACTATTTGATTTTTTTTCTGTACAGCTAATGAGGTTGAGTTAGGTTATTGGTATAAGATGAAGTTAACAAAAATACAATTTTTATTGTATTTTACAACTTTTACTCACTTCTGCTAAGTAATAATCAAGTTTTACAGCATAAAGATACTTCTCCGGAGATAATGTGATTATCAAGTAACTCTTATTTATTCATCTGCCCTAAATAAGAAGTTCTAATGGATTCTTTTCAAAGTATGGAAATGGAAAACTTTAATACTGACCTTACTTGTGATAAGTTATACTTTTATGCAATAATTCCTTTAATTCTTGAAAAAAATATAAAGATAAGGTATAATAACTACTGCATTTGGTAAATAAATCAAATATACATGTTATGCCAACGAAAATGCAACTCATGTTATACAAATCTCTATATGTATCGTAAGATATTATCTTGAAACAAAGTAGCTACAATATCAAATAACTGTCAAATAAAGAAGATAATTTTTTTTTTTAGGTTTTAAAACACCACCATCGAAAAGTTTGTATTGAAGCACAGCATGTTGAAAAAAAAAGCATCAAACTCCAAAGCACAAGCCTAACATTTTTCACGTGCGGTAAGCGAATTCACTCCAGTGATACAAAAAAGCACCGATCGCAACGAAAAAAGCCTTGAAACTTTTGCAGCCCAGCTAGCAACTAGACAGACAGACAGAAAGGGGGTAGGGGGCGGACGGACCGCTCCTCGCAGGCTGCTGCAGCCTATCGATCGAAATCCGCGCAATATACACAGAGAGCTGAAATTTTACGTTTTCACCCCCAATTAAACGCTGGCGGCCTGGCAACGTGGAGAGTACTTGGAGTGCCGTAAGTAGTCGTCTGCTATCGTATTTTTTCGTGTGCGCGTGATGAAGGGCTTCTCTTTCCCTTGGGCGACAGAACGCGCTTGGGAGTAGAATGCGTTTGTAAAACGATTCCCTCGCGCAAAAACGAAGCTTCATTGCACGATTTCCTGCTCTTTTGGAAACTTTTCATTTCAGCTGCAATTCGGCGCTTTGTGCTTTCGGCGATCGCTGTGGGGTGCACTGGTATAGGATTACGTATTAGGAGGGTGGCGGGATGTTTCTCATGCTTGCACACCTTTGTGAGACAGAAATCCTTTGCAAAATAGATGTATACATAGATGCACTCGTTCATTGGATCAGCTTCAATTTAATTTATAGTTTATGACCGGCTGGGTTGTGGGACATGAAAATTATATTAGTAGAATAATACAAAATTTAGTCAATGTGAAAAAAACCACCAACAAAGCCATAATGTGTATTTTTAGTATTAAATTACGGATCCTAATAAACATACGAAGACAATTTTTTTTTTTTAGAAGTAAGTGTGATCTCGATATTAGATGATTAAGACATGAGCGCAACAAGGTTATACATCTTCAATGGTAGATTTCTCCGTTTGAAAAAATTGATTTTCTTAATTTTTATTGACGGCACTTTATCTCAAATGGGCGTTTCCGACAAACAGATTCATTATGTACATAGATAGATGCGATGAATGGATTATCAAGGGTCTATGTCGTCAGACCATAATGAATTTAACACATTAATTTACAATCATCTGACGTCACAACCCTCCCCCTTGTAAACTTTGATACATTTTAATCTTTGCAAGTTTTTGCTTGTACGAAAAAATGAGAACTTATGGTAAACATTTTTTTGATAATCTATCTGACGGTTTTAATGGATAAAATTAAGATAAAAATGATTAAAACGTCAACGGACAGAATTACCCTTTGGAAGACATGGACGAGAGATTATATTCATTAAGAGCCGTTCTACCGTTCCATAATTTTCTGTCCTTTCACTTAATGAAATTGGATGAAATTTTCGTGAATCAATTTAAAATTGACCATAAAAAAGCGCTCAACTTTCGGCTTTAAAAAAGAGTAAGGCAATAAAGCGACTTGGTCGAATATAATCATTTTTCCTCCCACATCCTCTTTAGATAGACAACAAACATACTCATATAACCATGTACGGATTTTATCATAAAATACTAAGCTAAAGTAATAGTAAATGAATGTCAATTACCCATTCATGTATCTGCTTGTAATTCTCAACAACTGACAGACGATAGCCCTCAGTGTTGGCTCATCAGCAGGCTCGATAAATCTCTTTTGATACAGAGAAACATCGAATAAGGACTTTCAAAAAATCAAATCAAAAGAAGGATGCAATCCACAACCACGTATTATATACACACTTATCAATGTCAATGAACCAGATCCTCATACGAAGCCAGCATGCAACAAGTCAATGAAGCTAGATTGGAAACCGCGAGCTCGTACACTTGAACATGCATCCTCTAACTCATCGCTCGCCCAAAACTCGTACAACCCAATACCTCTACCTTTCTCACCTTGTAAGTAGACGCGTGTACCTTACAATATACTACAAGAGAAATGTACATGCAGGATCTCTGCCGAGGACGTATGGTACAACGTGGTGAGAGTATATAATAGTGGTACACGTGTATACACGTAGGCACAAACGTGCTTTAGAACGCAATATCCTCGATGATGTAAGGGGGGGATTTAGACCCAAGTATAGGCACGGCAGTGTGAAAGAGGATTGCGAAGCGCGAACTTGGTGCCGCTGGCTTGTATCTGCGGTTTCGTGAAATGCGATTCAAGGCACGAATGGAGAGAAGGAGGCATCGAAGGAGGCGGCTGATGCTGGTTGTGGGTGTTTAATGGTTTCGTGTGAATCTGATGTTGTACACCACTTGGGTGTACATTTATGTGGAGGCGTGGCGCGATCAAGGTGTGCGTTACATGTGTATGCTCTAAGAAATAGGATGTTATAATTGAGATACGAGGGTTGAGCCCTACACAGCTAGGATAGGTCAAACAAGTCAATATGAATGATGTAATGTATAGCTAATACTGCTAATTTTCGAAAGGAATTTAGGAAAAAACGAATCTATGGATCTTTCAATTTTATTCTTACATGCCTAAACATTTCTGCATTACGCATTCAACTGTAAATGTAATAAGGTATGGAGAATATACCATACCATGTTCACATTTATACAATTTGAACATATTGGTATATAGGGCCTTCAACCCACCTGATAATGAAATAGATACTTAGTTGAGCGCGCGGTGGCTCAGTCGGCTAGGTCGTGGATTGGCACATGAGAGACCGTGGTTCGATTCCCGGCCAGTGCGACTTTTCAGGCAAGTAACCTCTGTGATTTTTCACATGTGCTTTTTCACCTCGCAATGTTCCTCGAGGAGGGCTTTAGGCGACCTTCTCGTAGCAAAATTGCCTAATTCCCCCTACCCCCCTCCCAGTAATGGGAGGCCTCCTATCCCTTTCCCAAGTGCCCATAGTAGTACCCTTATTAATGGAGCCGGAAGTAGAGCACTATAATATTTAAAAAAAAGATATATAGTTACTGACTTTGTTACAGGTTAAACAACCCAAACAACTAAGAATCACGTTTTTTATTTTTAAAAATACTCAGAATGAGGTTAAGAGTTTCTCTTAACTATGACAGAATTACTCCCTATACTTTCAGAGAAAGAATGCCCGAGAATCGTTTGAGGATCTATTTAAAATAATCAAATATTGTTCTAACAACCAAGTTGACTACAAAAGAACGAAATGAAAAACTAACAAACAAATCATGGCTTTTGTCCGAGAAGACGCGAAGCTTACTTCTCTTCGTGCTTTCCGAACTCTTCGAAATATGTAACCCACCAATTCGGGGGAAAGAATAACGTCCACGGATGACCCCTGTGGTCATCACGGCGTTGCCTAGCACATTTACTTTTCTTCTTATTCAATTTTCTTGCTCTGAATGTTGGTGCACCAAATTAAAGTTATACATATATAAAAATAGATCGACAATTTCAAATTAAGTCAAACAGAGTTAACGAGAACAGACTTTGTCAGGATATTTCACTAGTAAATACTCACAACCATGATTTTTAGAGGAAAAAAAGTAACCCATACACTTATCAATACATTTTGTAGGTGTAATTAACTCGCTGTCATCCAATCGATGGTCAAAGCTCACCAATCCCATGGTGTATAGTCCTCATGGCTACCTGCTGCAGACAACTGACAAATGGTCTTCAAATAGCCGTTTATAGATGTTTGTACGCCAAGTTTTGGCCAGACACTGAGTGATCGTTTCCAACCCCAGGGCGTTTTTTACTCGGATATTTTCCATCTGTAGGAGTAAATCTTCCACCACCATCTTTTCTGCAAACTTTTCTTCCACAGCTATAGCATTATCACCACCAATTCCGGGACTGACGAACTTCATACGCGTCCGCTCTGTTCGGTAAAACAGTCGAAAAACAGAGGAAATGGAAAAAGTAAAATGTTGATTTTATCGCATCCTCCCCTTCTGCAGTCCACCTTCGAATAGCATCCGGTAGCACAAAGGGTTCAATTCATACATGTACCCATTTTTAAGGTTAATTTATTTTAACTCAATTGCACTAGTAAACAATTATTTATATCTTAAATTTGCCGTTCTTATTCTCGTGCGTTTGTATCAGATTTCTTTAGAGTTTCATCAGTTTTTCATTACTTTCAATTTTGGGGTGTTGTACCATATCACTCTGTTTACTTTCTTTTTTTTTAATCTCACGAAATAAATATTTTATCAGTGGTATTAATTAGTAAAAACCCATACAAATTTATGTTTTATTCTCAACAGCTCAAATTATTTGGATTTTTGTGGTGATACCAACAGAATAACATTTCTAATTAAAAAAAATTACTTTTATTCGCATCACTGCGATATGTTGCTTTTTATTCGATAAAACAATGGATAAACACATTTCGCAAAAAAATAAACCAGAGAAAGAGTTTGGCAAGTAAGAGGGGATTTTCATTCATAGTAATGGACAATTTCGAATACATCCATTAAAAAAATTCGCGTCTCACATCGGATTACGCGCATTTTAACTGAAAAACGTTCCGATGAATTTAACACGCTGTTAGCCGCTTCTGCTTCCCTGCTTTTGCCCTCTGAATTTTATTCTCGCGTATAAAGTTACAAAATTTCAATTAAATACGCCATCACGCTCAAACTCGTAAATTAAATTAAACAATATGCCCCTCGAGCACGGCCCTCTAACTTTTTCATTTATGATAAAATGCCACAAACTTCATAAAAATTGATACCTGACCCGCTCCAGAGTATACCAGTAAAGCTATACGTCCAGCACTCGAACTCAACTTCAACCCGTTCCCATCATGGCCACTCAGCCCCCACACATACATATACATACCAACCATCTCAACTTCCTGTAGATCACATTTTACGGCCACACTACTTTTTTCTATATACGCCCCTAAGCGCCCCAACTTCCAAACGATCGAGCCGCACACGTATATAGGCTGACACGCACGTGGAGTCGTAAAAGCTTGAACCGGTTCGAGAAAAACCACTGCTTTCGGCGGGTGTGCGAACCCCCCCCTCTCCCCCTTCACGTTCTCTCTCCCGTGAAATTATACGCACTGCCTCATGAACCGATTCACCAAGTGGTGGAGCAAACACGAGATATGTGTACATTCGTTTCCGAAAATATCACGCGTGGGCGTGTAAAAAACGTCCAACTGTTGTAGCTGGGAGGGGGGGAGTGGAGGTGGTTTCGAAAGTGTACATTTTCATCGACATGTTAGCTTGGTGGGTGTACACATACAGCCGAAACGCTGGCGCATGAATAATAACAATGACCCACGGGCGAGGACGTATAAATCATTCGTGAAAAATCCTCGCAAGGGATTTGTATACATACGTGAAAAGTGGGGGGTTGACGTAACAATATATTATACACGCGTGTAAACACGCTCAGTGCGTGGAAGGGACAGTGGTCGTGTATAAATGCACCTATGCTCCCGCTTGCCCGTGTGTCTACACATGTAGATTCCGAAAAAAAAAAAAAAAAAAAAAAAAGAAAAGGAAGGTAAGAAAGAGATATGGGCTCTCTCTGTGCGCAGGCAGCGCTGATGGGAAAAGTATACACTCTCGGACGCATCTTTCTCTCCTTTCGGCCGCATCGTCTTCCTTCTCTTGTCCTTTCCTCTCTCTCATTCTCGTTCTTTGGTGTGTGCGTGTGCCCACGCCTCTCACTTTTCCCACCCTCCCGCAAAAATTTATGGCTTTCTTTTGGTAATTTAGAGCTTTAATAATTTCGCGCTTCCTCGTTGAGAGCCAAGGGGGTGGGGGTGGGAAGGGGCAAATGTTTTGGGAAAATTTCCCTCGGTGAGTTATGCTGATTGCGTTTTTAGCTTTTTTCGACGAGAAAACCATGTCGTCGTAGTATGAGATCCGCTCGGCTACCGTATTTCCCAATCCTCGCCTGTGTAGTTGTGTATTGCACTGAATACGCGATAATGAGAGCTTTACGTGAAATCCACGCAATTCTGTGTCTTCCCCAAGGTTACCTTGACTTTGTATTGTATAGTCGATGGATCGTGGGAGGTGTGGCTCTGACATTAAGAAACACGTGTATGCATGGGTATATTTGAAGTAATGGCCATTGGTTTTAGTGATTCCCAAGGAACGCCGTGTATGCACTCATGTCGGCGGATGAAAAGTGTCGAGTGCGTGGCAAAAAATGCCCTGTGGTAATAATTCATGGATACGAAAACGGAGTTACGTTGGATATATATCCGCAACGATCGTTAAAAGTCAAGAGGAAATGGGGGGAATCCCTTTTGAAATATTACACTTGGTTGTAAAAATCTTACGCCGAGGAATAATGTGCATATTTAGGATTTTTTGGGGAAATAGAGTTTATAAGCTTATTTTGATCTTATTTTGGATTCTTTTTGTACTTGCGAATGATGAATTTGGTTATATCTTACGATGGATGACAAAATCCAGACTTTACTGAACAACAAAAAAAGGTCAATGATTTTTTTTTAACTCTAAAAATAGGATGCAGGTATCTAGTAATGATGACTAAAGCGCACGCTTTATTGAATGTGTAGAAACGAAAAACAAAAATATTTGGGTAAGTACGTTTGATACAGTATAACTTAGCTTCCAATTTATAATTTGAATAGGAATAGTCATTGTACTCGGTAAGACCTTTTTACACAACATTTTAATCAGATGACAAAACAAGCACTGTCTGAATTTATACTCTATTTTATGTAAACAGACATACTACAGCTAACATATATTTTTATTGCTGCGTCTAGGCACAATTTGCGAGTACAACGAGGTTTTTTTATTACAACCCAGAAAATTTCATAATTTTACTAGATTGATGTGAAATGCACTGTAAAGATATAAAATTTGGTATAGCCATCGTAGTGTTCTCAAGCATGATATTAAAAACGGTCTTCAAACAAAGTCGTAAAATTACTAAATTTCCGGCAGCCCATTCATAACTTAAATTCAATGTAGTAAAATGATATTCTAATTCCAGTGAAATTTAAAAGACTTCAAGCTATGAATGCACTATGGGATTTTCACGAATATTGTATTGCTGTTTAAAAGTATAAAAAATATAAATATTGTGCTGGTCTTAGACCTGTCGTCTTGATTCATCGGCATTTATGCAAAGTACTAATTGAAGTGTTATGATCAACGTACAAGTTTAATATTGCAATTGCGTTATTGCGCATAAAACTATGTATAATCATGTAAAATAATTATGTAATAGATTTTATGATGGCATGTTGTCATTTTAGACAAAGGACCGAATGATAATAATCTCATCCTTCCAGAAATATTATTTATCAATAGTTGTACTGATTCAACAGATAAAAATGAAGACAAAATATTTGACAAACAAACTTCACAGTATGATTAAACTTATTAACTGTACTTTAATATTTTTTTCATTTTCAATACATCTAGCTTTACTTTCATAACTCGTATTGAAAAAGTAATTCTTGTGCTGTTTTATAATTTTTTAGTTTGATTTTTTCATTAATCAAGATTGAACCTATAAGATCGGTGAAGCAAGGTGACAAGTCATTGGATTATGACATCTGTGATCAATTTTATTATTCTGGGCTTTTAAGGTGGCCCATTACACTTGTACTACCTATTAACGCGACATCAGACTATCACACCTAAAAACATCGGGTGAGATAGTTGCCACATTTCAAGTAACCCGTATCTTTTTATAAACAGTCACCTAATTGATTAAATATTACACAACATTGCCTAGCGAAGCTACATTTTTTTGATATCGTTGAAAAACTCATGATTTCTTTTTTTAGTACTTAGTTTAACAATAAAAGTTAAAGCATAATTTGAAAGATATTGTATCCAATGTTATCAAAATTGAAGGGCCTCCTGTAAGAGACCACGTTAAGCATAAAAGTTTTAAGTGGCTCATTTTGAGAAAATTGCCTGGCAACATGGTTTGAAATTTTGTTAGATGATTCAGTTAGTATTCAGATGTGATTCCTACAAGTTTCATACATACTTAAAGTATTTTGATTTTGTGATGAGCTACCTTAACTGATCAGCTGTGAACTAAGATGGTCTTTTACATTAACTATTGGAGACGAACAGAGAGCAACAATGAGAATTCGTTGAACACACTCATTAGAATATCATGTATGTTACAGGTCTTTTATGACATCTCGAGATTTTTTCGGTACTTGTACGCAATAACGAAACAAAGAACTAAAAAACACTAGAACAGCTGCAAACCGTCAAAACCCTAAATCATCAAAAACTCGTTCCTCCAAAATAAAGCGACGTACAGCTGTCAAACGAGGAAAGAGAAAAATATTGTCCATGAGGTAGAGAGGGAGGTCAGTACCGTGGAAAGCGAAATCTGATCAAAGTCCAAGCCGCTCCCCAGTCTCCAACATCCGCATCAGAGGAACATACAGTGAACCAGCGAGGAGGTTACTGGGGCGCGCGTAAAGTCCGTATCAAGGCGAAGAGGCTCATCGCGCGCTCCAATCTCTCTTTTCTTTCTGTACACACGGATCTGTGCGTTTCTACAGACTCTCTTTCTTTCTCTTTTTCCCCTCATAAATTGCCAATTCCGCTGAAAGCATTGCCCAACCAGAATGAAGAAGACGAAAGAGCACGTAGGGAGGTACATACATGGGATAACGATGGATGGTCGCGGGTGGGAGAGAAAGGTTTGTTACAAAGAGACGTGGAAAGCGAGAGAGGACAACAATACAGAAGGAAACGGATGATGCGCTCATTTTCGAGAGCAAACACACGTATTTGTATGGATTTTTCTTTTGGTTCTCGTGTCCCCTCTCCCCTATACCCTTAAGACTCCTCGTGAGCTCTTTTTTGCGTATTTACACTGGAAAGTTTTCATCTCTATACTCGCGCATAAACTCCGAGGCAAATTTACCCGTGCACTCTTCGTATATGGGCGCAAACACAGTTCCCACGAGCTTCGATCTCTAGCCAAGAGTCCATATTATATACCAAGCCTCATGTACGTACGTATTATGCATTGTATAGTTGACAAGGAAGTTTGAACGAATAAAAAGATCATTGAGATACAACTCGCGCATAATACACTCCTTCTCTATTACCTCGTGCTTCGATGTTTGCCCCTTATGCACATTTATGGAAACTCTGCGTGTGTTTATAGTCGGTATTTGGGGAGGACGATGATCAAACGTCAAAGATTTTTATTGCAAAATGTGTTTCGCGCTCTTTTTCTGCTTCTTCATGCTTTCCTTCTCATTGTCATCAACAAGTACAAGAGTTCGCATGTCACTTCGATCGTATTGTACATGATTTATTCGACCGGGGGAGATGATTTTCAAATTAAAATTTACGAGGGGTATTCATCGCTGGACATAAATCCGTCCCAAGGCCCTGGATTAATGCTGACGCCTGGCTTATTAAATAATGCACGCGGCGCCACGTAGGTGGGGTACGTATGATGAAATGCGCGCCTGTGGTTTCGAGAAAAAGAAAAATAAGTACTTGAAGTTGGGTGAAGTAGTTCCAAGTTAAATATTTTTTTGAACCAATTGTTTACACATGCTGCAATACGAAGGACAAGTCAATGATAAAGTCAACCAACGTATAAATTGTAACTTTCAAAACTCAAAATAAAAATAAAAAATCTGCTAACCGAGAACTAAAAAATAGGGGCTTCAAAGCAGAAAACACCCCGCTTTGAGAGCATCGATAAGGGAGGGGAAAGGGTCACGAGCGGATATTCCGGCGGAACAAGGAGCGCGCTTATCGCATGTTCGATCGAATAGCGAATCCGTAAAGCGCGCTCGGGGCGAAGACGACGCGACGACGAAAGCTCTGCGCGAAACCCTCTTCTCCAGCTTTTCCGCGGGGGATGTGAATAAAAAAAAGGGAGGGGGGAGTACCCGCTTCAACTTTCGTTTCCTTTCTACAGTATATGTGTGTGATTGTAGCCCGACTTTTTACTTTTCGCAGTAGGCGAGTGCGATGTTTTTATTTTGATGATTGTGGTTCATATTAAGTTTACCTGGATATTTTGCGTGGAACATATTTTTTCTTCCTCTATTAAATAATTTGCTTGGATCTAAGGGTGCCTGTACATGTAAGACCTGCTGTTTGGCAACTGCCAGTCAAAGCTCTCTGGTCTCATGCAAGTAAGAGAGAGAGGTTAAATGTGGTCACGTGATGAACCTTTCTCTCTCACTCTCATGAGACCAGAGAGCTTTGACTGGCAGTTGCCAAACAGCAGGTCTTTCATGTACAGACACCCTAAGGATTGATGACATATTTGAGTTTTCACCACGATGGTTGAATATATCGTCATTTTCTACTTCTACTACATGCATACACTTCTGATTTTGCATTTCATATAGATAGTGAGAAAAACACGATTTTTTTCATTGATCTAATCAATTTCTTACTTTAAATGTTGTTTTGGATACATCACAAATCTTTACCATTAAAATCTCGTCCTATTTATCGAAAAAAAAACCGGAAGAAAAAGATACGTGAACGCGCTCACTCGAGTGAGTAATAAAACATCAGCAAAACGCTGTTAAGACGCAAAATCTCTTCCTATACAACGTAAAACAGCCCATCATTTCGAGAACAAAGCTATAAAATGCCTTCCCTCGCAATACCATACACAACATGTCAGATCACTCCACCGTCTGCGTATGTACTATACGCATACATACACCCCCTTATCACCGTACCAGACTGTAATATAATATACTAGTACAGCTATGGAGCTGCCTACCTACTTTCAATTTTAGCTCCTCGTTCTTGGCACGATACGAGGGCTCCTCTGCTTGGCACTTCTGACATCACTCACGCATGGGATGATGTAAAGACAATCGATGCGTCCCTCTCGTAGCCATACACGCGCATGAGGAAAGAGAACGGAGAGACTCTCGCTCATCATATATCCTACCCCCCTAACTCGCGAAATTGCGCTGTGAGTATGTGTGTATATTGAATCGCAGGATCATGATACTTCCTGCATGGCTAAGGAGTCGTTTCGTCCTTGCTGCGAAGTGCAGTAGGTGTAATACGTGTATGCATGAGGGATTCCACGAAAAGTCTTTAACTGGAAGTCGTACTGAGTTGGAAAAAACCTTCTTTTTGGTTCACGCCTTATTTATTTTCAACGGGTCTTCAGAAGATGAGAATTAAATTGACAGCTATGAGGTTCACGAAAAAATGATCGATAGCAGCGTTTCTTTATCATTGTGTCAAAAGTTTGTGGAAAAAAAGTTTTTTATTCCCAAAGTTAAAAAAATATCTTTCGAGATCGGCCCATAGTACAATAAAAAGTTAGAAAAAGCTGAAAAAGAGTGAGTCACGTCATATTATTTATTGCATTTTTTCATATTTCCAAATCTACGTAGGGATGAAAATATTTCTACCCAAAGTAATGCTTCAAAACGAGACTGTTTCAACTTCTAACTACATTTTTTTTCCATGGAAGGGTTTATAGCATGGATCACATGAGCAGCAGCAACAGCATTCATTAGATTCTCAATGATCCATGTAGAGCTGAGGAGAAATAGAGACTTAGATGAGTAGAGGGTGTCGTCTTCATCGTAATGTACATACTACAAGTACTAGCTCGAAAGCTCGTCTCGAGCATCGAGTCAATTTCCTCGTCTCTAGTTATAGGTACTCGCACTCCTTTCATACTGTATGACAGCGATTGCGAAACTTCTTCCACAGCATAGACAGTGTCAAGTGAAGTGCGACTGTATGGAAAAAATAAATCAAGGAATCTCTGCATGCAAATCGAAGCGAGACTAATTTTTGTTGTTGTTACACATGTATGGTTATAGACGCTTCTGTTTGTGTGTATTGTCTACTTTTTCTTTGTACTATTCTGATCGGGCACGACTCATTGGATTCACGTAGTTGGTGGATGTATTGTACAGCAGTAGTTGAATCGATCGGTAATTGTGTCTTTTTACGTCGTGAAAGTTTCTACGAACTAGTTTCGAATGATTACTATCAGTCGACACCTTCTTAGCTATTCTTGAAAGTAAATAAGGATTTTTAGTACAGTCCGTAGAGCTATAAGAATATACTCTTTCTTCAATGATTTTCTCATTTTATAAAAATACCCCTGACATTAGTTATTCTTAACAAATTGACGATCATATAAAAACAGCATACTCGTGCTCCTGGGCTGTAAGAAAAAACCATCTCGGCTTTTCGTTTTGACGAAGCAATTATCTCAGAAAGTACTATATTTGAGCTCCAAACGGATTGTGCTGGACAATACAATAAAAGACTCTCGAACCTCAATCTGAGAGCAACCAACGGGTTCCGGGCTCTTAGCACGTGTCACCTGGAGAGGGCTGAGAACTTTCTGATTGGTCCAAACGACCTATTTTAACCTTTCACTCGCAACAATAAGGTTCTGTCCGCAGTCAAAAATAGATTTCTGTCTTTAAAGTTGTTTTTCATTATTGTCATTACTGTCCAGTAATATAAGTAACAGAAAAAAAACTCCCTTTTTTAGTACAACTGCTTTTTTGCTCAAAAGTAGGTGACTTTTTGTTCCTTGTTTCGATGTGTGATTTTACCGTAAGTAATCAAAAACATTTCATCTCTGAATTGTACTTTTTACGTATTTCCTTAATAATTTGACGGTACTAAGGCACAAAAGATATAATAACTGTCAACAATGCAGCTATAAAAAGTGACAATCTTATCAACTTATACGATATTGGAATAATATCGTAATGCCAGCTAGAGAATGCTCATAAGAAAATTACCTTGGCATAGATACATAGTCGTCACAGTAGTCCCGTTATAAATACGGATGCGTCATATGCGCTTTTATTAAACTCATTTATAAACTGACGAGAATATAACTTCGACTTGTATTCTAATACTAACAAAATCGATCAAATAGAGGTATACGCAAACGTATACATGGCAAAGGGAGTCTCCCATCACTTATTAGGTTTTTTTACCCCCCCCCCCCTATCTTTTGTGAATAAGCGTATATTTTACTTAACTATGAATTACTATCGACAGCAGCAGACTAATGTCAGGCAATCCAGGAACGAGACTTTCCGTGTAATTTAACGTGCCGGACACGACTGTCAATTAAAGTAGATACGAGGCTCCACATTACGGTCTCACTTTGCGTCGTCTCTCTTTCTCTGTTATTTTATACCCTTCAATCAAGCGGTTGGATTAATTATCCTTACTTACCCGTAAAAAAAAACAGAGGGAGACACGCGAAAGAACAATAAGAGGGTGAAATGTTGGTACTACAGCAACAAGTATCTTAGGGATGAATAATAAAAACTACGGTCTTTTTGGTATAGCGACGTTCTCACTCGTGGTGAAATGTAACGACAAAAAAAGGTCTTAGGGATTGATGGATCACATTGCAAAGTCTGCTTATTAATTATTTGATTGGTGTAGGCTGATCAAGTGATTTTTTCGCAGTAGGATGATATACAAGTATGAGTTTGAGTGACGGGCAAAATAATTAAAACTTTAAGGCAGTACGAAGAAAAAATTATTTGCTCGAAGTTAATGAAACTCTTAAATCGTAAGTGAGTATTTTAAGCAACCAAAAAAACTTCTGAAATTCATCAACGCGCTGAAGTTTCCAAGAACTATAAAACAAGCCGGCAGAAAGGAGTCATAGAAATTTTTACCGTAAAACCAAAACAGTAATCCTGTAATATTTTGTCGTTATGTAAATTTTTACCGCAGCGGTACATGAATTTCTATCGTAGTTGACGGTAATTCTAATGATAACTGCAAAATTTGTCCAAAATTCAGTACAATTTTCACTGTACAACAATGGTTAAATTGTCCCTGAAAGAATATACAGCTATAGGCCGCTGGATCACGTGGTCCGAAAGAGAAGGCCGATCCTGTGCAGATATTTGCAATAATACTTAAAGTATTGTTGGAAACATCATGCAATCATCTTTTGCTTGAAATTATTCCTAAAAGATACACTTGCTTTTATTCATACGTGTATTGATTTCTGTAGTACAGATGTTACGTCTCTCATTCTCTCGTATTCGCTATGCACTTCTAAGGTGCTGCTCTCGTTGTCAAGAATTTTCTGTGTTAAATCTTATGGAGCAAAATATTTGAAACGGTCGCCATCGACAAAATTTCTTTACATTCTCATAAGAATACGCGTTAAAGTGATAAGTAGCGCCAAATAACAGGCACATAGCAAATAAGTTAAAGCCCACTGCAGCAGACAACTGATCGGTCCTTTCCTTTGGTCCACGTGAGCCTTTAGCTATTTATACTCTTTCAGGGGAAATTTTACCGTTGCCGTACAGAAAAAATCATAGTGGATTTTGGATAAATTGTACACTTACCATCAAAATTACCGTATTATACGGTAAAAATTTACGTAACGACAAAATATCACAGGATTACCGTTGCTTTATTAACGGTAAAAATTCTTGTGATTTTTTGTCCACGAGCAAAAAACTCTCAACAAAACTTGTGTCACCCCGAAGCTTACAAAATATAGAAAATTCTTCCCGGAAAAAAATAACCGTACCTTCGAGCAAGAGCATTTATATGCATCTGTATTATACACAGAACGAGCGACAAAGTCATTCTTTGAACGCGCCTTGAGGGTGTGAGCACACCACCGCAGCTCCCACCCCATAACATGTCTGAAACCGGCACTGCTTCCCATTCCTCCTACAACTATGGCAATGCGCAAACATACACACTCATATCCCACTTCACGCCCAACTTTTCAATTCCGCTTCTTCTTGCACACGTATACCTACGGCGAGCGGGAAAAATTGCGATTTCGCGGTAGCCATGTGGATCGAACGCACGTCCGCCACCACGGCCTGATCCATCACCCGTTCGTCGCTCTCTGCACGCGTGCGTGCAGGTACACATATTTTTGTACACAGCGTCGAAGCTCAGACGTTTATCTTGGAAAATATTTTCCAGGCACCGTCAAGGTCCTATACACGCTCTTCTGATTTTTCTTCGGATGTGTGTGCCCCCACACACGGAGTTGGTAGGTATTTTGGATCTACTTATACTTTGAAAAAGGGGCGAGGAAATTGCGATGTTTTCCCGGGGATCTCGAGCGAGAGGCTGTGACGACGAGATTTTAGCGATGAAGCATCAATCGAACGAAAGTCAAATACTCAGTACCACCATAAGAGGTGTTTTATTCAAATTTAGGTGAATTTCATTCCTAGTGTGATTTTCATCGGTAATTTTATTTGGTCAAAGGAAAATTTAGTTTGAAATACCGCAATTCACATGGATTTGCAGTTCTCTCGAATGGGAGATAAAACTTCGTAATGCATGAGAGGCTTCGAATTTATTATGTTATTTAAATTTGAAGTGAAAAGCATATTTATAACCTTAACCGTAATACTTTCCGAAAAAAAAAATTATCATATACCACATTAAATTTGATACATAATGGTTTAAGTAAAAGATCTCGTAAAAAACATGGTAAGAAAAACTACCGTAATATTTACCATAAATTACTTGTTCATCTTTATCACAGTATCAAATGTTATAATTCAAGCACAAGTTAGAGTGCATTATTATGGCGCACTATGGCCTAGAAATTTTCTGCTATTAAGGTGCAATGATGTATTTAATTTCACAGGTGCTAGCGATAGTCAGTCGAAAAGTTTAAATTGCGGTGAGCCCCTCCTGCCCCCAACACGTACTCACACTCAATTATTTTAAGCTCATTCCGTTCCCGCGTCATATTTCAACTTCAATTTTCCTAGTCAATACTATGTAAACGGAAATCAGACTCATTACATAACAATCAGAATTTCACTGCATATAGGATTATGAAATGTAATGACGTCTCATTGTTGCCAATATGCGTTTGCATAATGCTCATTTGTAACGGTAATTTGTGCATGCGTATGTCAATCGTACCACAGTTGGGCTTGATTTGTTCAATGATTTCCACCATTTTCTGTAATATGTAAACCTTAAAAGGGTTTTACTCTCGTTCGCACTGCACTCAGTTTAAATATAAAGTTGGTCAGAAATAATTACGCGAGTCATTATTACCACACCAAATATTATGTTTTCTAACCATAATAAAATAATACTCAATTTTCGGGTTAATTAATCTTTTATCATAGTTTCTTAACCTTCTAGATGACTATTTGATGATGTTAGCAGAGATAAGCAACACATCGCTGAAACCAATACTATTGATTAAACGAGCGGCAAAAAAATCGAAAGCGGGGAATCCCCGTACCGGATAAGTTTAAAATTTTAAAACAGATAAAAGGCGCTTGCATTAGTTTTTTTGCAAAAACTCCCTCACAAACGTCACGAAAATCTCATTTTCAATTCTCTAAACAAAACAAGTGCCACGAATCGATATCCGCATCCTATACTTACGCACAATAAGTGCACATACGCAATATGCACGCACATGCGGCTATTGTGACTCAAATTGAAGGCTGGAACAAATTTTCCCGGCACCCTATGTATGTACAAATGTATTTGTTCACATACGCAAGAAAACGGTTAGGGCGCCACGTGTATTGTGATTATGCTCTTCTCCTTCTGTTTACGAATAGTATTGCGAATTCATATCGCATGCACGAATACAAGGCGGGGGTAATGGTCTGCAATAACCGGAACGACATCGCACGCAGCACCTATATTTGCATATTATAAAAGACGGGAAGACAAAGATTAGCTAAAGAAGGGAGGGATGAAACAAAAAGATATAGTTAATAACAACAAACTTACATTGGATTGGTGGAGTTCCAGTAGATGTCCGGCAGGCGGGAACAGGTGGCCTCTCGAGGGAAGACCTCCATTACGGCAAGCAGCAGGAGAAAAAGTATGAACCAGGGCATGATGTCCAGCTGAATCTTGATGCCGTGTGTGAGCCGCTACGAGGAAGATTCGTTGGGCGTCGGGCCACCTACGGATTGGCAAAGAAAAATCATTCATGTATATGGCGCATGTACTCTTAACTACTCTGCGTGTTTATGTGTGTGATCGTCGATTAGTTGGACGTCGGGAGAAAGGAGAGAGAGTTGTCTGTAGTGTGGCTTGTACCTCGTCGAATTCATTATCAGTTCTAAAGCTACAATAAATTTCACTTTTTTGTCGAGAGAAGAAGGATTGGAGCAAAGATTCTGTTGGTTAAAGGATTGGTCATGTTTTTGGGGTAGGAGATTGATAGTTGTTGATCGTGAGTATTTAGATTCGGCAAAAAAATTTATGATCGTACAACGAAAAAGCTTTGTAAATGAAGCATATGATGATTGTGTAACCAAGAGAAAGCTTTTGTGGTGATAAAGATGTGTTTATGGCTTCGTGCATGATGCTATTTTACGGGAATTTATACAAATCGACCATTCAAATGATTACCAGATGTTAACAATAACTATAAATAATATGACAGTCTTTGCTAAGTTATATCACCGAATGGTTTTATCTCTTTTCTTACGCTACGTAACTGATTAAATTTTCGCAGTATTCTTAGTTTCACAGTTAACTACTGTCTTTATAAATCGTCCTCTCTTAACTATGTTAATCTACGGTATTTTTGCTTACATACATTTTTTTTAAACACATACTAACTTGTAACACAAAATAGTGTTCTCTCTATGATGCATTTACTATGCTCATAGAATATTTGTCGATATTTGTAATCGACATCGAATAAGGAAATAAAAACATCAACATAGTCTGAAACAATTCTACTTGCATTGTGAAACGTTTGCAGTGGATACTGATTTACTTTAAGTATTATAACCTCGAACGCAAGCGATGAATCAAATAATATTAAAAGTATCTAAAACTGAATCTATAAAAATAAGGTTACTGCATCTACTTTTGTTACAGCAAAACAGTTATTTTTATCAATAAAACCTGAAGTGGTTGGCCCACTAGTCGATGGAACATTGCATTGGAAATAAGTGTTTTCTTTGAATTTCACTCCAAAAGATCAATATAAAGTTAATCAAATGGTAGGACAATAGCCGGGAAGAGGCGTTGACTTAGTGAAGATAGCTACCGGTTTTGAAGTTGCGAATGCAAAAAGCGCTCGCGTACTTAGATCTGACTACTCGAGAGCTAGTAAAGAAGTAACGCTGCGGGCCCACCAGCTCGTGTATATTGTCGCTAATTTCATCTGTCTCACTCAGTCTCGTTCACACAATCTAGACTACTTCTGATTTACCCTTAACCCTAGCCTAATAAAAATACATTTACTCATACCAAATGCAAAAATCTACATATACCAGAATATTGGTCAGCAGCAGGGTTTCTTGACCAGTAATATTCCGACATTCTCTCTATTCTCGCTAATACCCGCAATCAAACGTACCCTAATTACAATGTGCACTCAAGTGAAAACCCAAAACGTTCAATCTTCTTCGACCTATCTGCTGCAAGGTAACCCAAGTCGAGCATCGGTTGAGAAGTTTCATTCCCCTTCCTTCATTGCTTCTTCCTTTTTCTTGCTTTTAGTTGATACTAGTTTTAATAGTTTCAATAGTTTTAATAATTTTGTTTAGGTTTTCATCAAGTCATGTAGCACCATGAGACAGGTCGAAAAGATCTATAATTTCATTACAGGGTATTAGAAAGTTGTAGGTAGATTGCCTTTGTTTTTCAATTATTCAGTTTTTCAAGTAGATCCATAAAATTTATTCTACTGTAAAAAAAGACTTGAAAATTGAGTTTTGCATCACAAGAAATAAGGTGTATTACTTAATTTACTGGAATATCATAAACATCAGTGATACGACAAAAACAACAACTTCTCTGATTGAGTAATTACTTTCGTATGACTGAATCAAATGGTATGATTTTGGAAGAGTTGGGACTAGCAAGGACAACAAAATAGTAGAGTAGGCAGCTAAAAATCCTCATAAATTCATATCTGTCACTGTTAAAAAAAAAAATCTATCAACTTGATACAACATCATGACACTAAGAATAATGAACCAAAAACAGCTAAAAAACTCCATAATCAAACAAAAAATCTCATCACCCCGTGGATAAAATACACTCTTTAAAAGTCAAAGCCCTACTAGTACAAAGCAAAATGATAGGATCCTGCAATTGCAGCATCGTCTTCGGAGAGGAGCTAAAAAAGCAATTCCTAAGTGACAACACTTACTGGAGCATGAATCATCTCCAGTCTCGACGGCCGGGCGCGTTGGGATGGCAGTGGCTTTAACAATTTTTCTTTGAAAAAAAGCTCTTTTCCATTCAAGATCCAGATGAGCAGGGGAACAAATAAAAGATGGAGAAAAACATCGAGAGAGAGAGAGAGAGGAGAAAGTCGAGAAAACCAATATAAGGAAACTTACACTCTCGACGGAAGTGTATATATACAGAGAAAGAAATGGAATAACAAAAGAGGTAGAAGAGTAAGGACGAATAGATGCGAGGAGTAAGAAACGAAGGGAGCGGGAAGAGGTTCATTGCATCTGCAGTAGTGTGGCGGCAAGGTATAGTAGTAGTAATGGATTCGTTGGGAAAATAATTGAGAAATACGGATCGAGAGGAGTAAGACGCCTTGCGAAAGTCAATAGAGAGCGAGAGAGAGAAAGGAGAAGAGCGATGTGAGTATGTATATCTCAAATACTGCTCTACTACTGCCACCATAGTAGCTGTAGGAGCTCCAGCGATTCCGTAAGAGGGCTGTAAATGTCAAAGACTCAGCGTCGAGGATGTTCATCAATAAGATAGAAGAAGGACCGAAGCTCGAGATCAAGAATAGGGAGAGTGAGGTGGTAGTAGTGGTGGATAAACTATACATACATATGCAAACTCAAATATATTCATACGTAGGTAGAGTGGAAGAGACAAGAGCTAAGACACAAAGTTGGTGGAGAGAAATACATGCGGGAACTGTATGGTTGCGCATTGCCACGCTTGGAGATGCATGGATGTGTGTTTGGTTACTGCAAGAACTACTGTTGCTTGCCTTGATGGAGATTAATTAATATAAATAGGAATCGAGTTTGAACTTTATTTGCTGCCACTTAGTATTACTAAACTGTGATGGTAATGAAAATTATACGGTCACAGATGACTGTGTTGTGTACATTAATACAGTAGTAGTGTAGTACCCTGAACTTTCTCTATGGGTGAGCAAAAGATAATCGAATGTAAGTGGAAGCCACATACAGATTGGAGTACAATTTTGCCTCTTAATACATATAAATCATGTATATAATATTTGAACCAGGGAGTAAATATTCAGCAGTAAGTAAGAGAAAAAAAATGAGTATCTTATTCTACCTATAAATTTTGATTGTCATCGGTTTATTCGTTGTGTGATTGGTCAAGACCAGTCTTGGGTGCGTTAATTTGAAAATGAGATTTAATAGTTAGTAATTTAAATTTTTACATTGAATAAAAATATAAATTATATATTTTATAGTAACAAATTTTTCAACTGTTCTAACAAAGTCAGGAAATTGAGTATTTGTTATAAACTGTGAGTGGATTGACACTTGACACGCGAAGTGCGCAGGGGTGGAACCCCTAATATTATTCGCTTCTTGTAGTAATTTGAAACAACGCCACCTGCAGGGGAAAAGTTGTCGATGCTAATAAGAATACACAGAATCAGAATGATCTATTACAAGCGTTTATTTCAATAGTAATGTATATTTAACAACTGGCGTAATTATTTTGGGTGTTGAGTATACTTTCAAGCCAAAAAATACCTATTTAATGGTACCTGAATAAAAAAAAATTTTTTTTTCTTTAATGATTGTTCTTTGTTAGTAAGTATTGGGACTGAAAAACCTTATTTTAGTTGTTAAACATTTATTATTGTTAAAATAAACGCTTATGTTAGATCATTATCTATCTAATGCTGTGCATTCTTGTTAGTTAGCATCTACATCTTTTTCCCTGCAGGTAGCGTTTTTTCAAATTTCTGCACGAAGCGAATAGTTATGTTAAATTTTACCATTCCCATCTTTAATAAGTTGAGACGAAGACTCCAGAAATGAACAACTAGAATCCAAGGAATTCTTTGTAGTTTTCCTTGTGAGTATCACAATACTGATTACCTTAAGACACAAGTCCCTATTAAAAAATTCAACTTTAAATTGATATGTCAAGTGTTATTAAGGATTCATCGCAACATGTCGATCCTCTACGGCGTAAGTATGAGAAATACACGAGTTACATAAAAGCAAAGAGCAGCAGGGAAAACAGCAAGAAAAATAAGTCCGAAAGAAACAAAAAGAGGAAGAAGAAGAAGAATAAGAGATAAAAGAATCAGTCGATGAGAGAAAAACAAAAGTAAAGCGAGCGAATCGACGAGTCTTTAAGCCGATTGGCCCCAACGCGTCGTCGAGGTAAGGAAAGGGGAGGGGGTAGTGTACGCGTTATTGCAGTCACGTTCGCATTTGACTCTTTCTCTCTCTTTCTCTCCTAGACTAACGGCCAGGCGGACTTTGCTCCCGCATAATGATTTCGCGAACGACTGCCACCGTGCCGCCTCTCTTCTGTTTTTTCGTGATTCTCTCCCGTCTCCCCCACCCTCTCTAACTTTTTTTGTCACCAAGCTCTCTCTTTCTCTCCTCGACGCTAACCGCAATCTATTTAGCCGTGACGCGTTTGCATCCTCTTAAACGCGTTCGTATAAACGAAGAGTTGCCTCCGTGAATCGACAAGTAGGTGTCTAAAGGCGCGTTTATCGGCGTAATTGATTGAGTGGCGTGCAAATTAACTGTTTTACGGAGCGCACAGATTTTAAGCTTTCATCAGATTTTTTTTTTTTTTTTTTTTTAATCCCGAGAACGCGAGCTCAGAGGATATTATTTATTTTTGAAAATAAATATTCGGATGTTACAGCCTCTTCAAACATGCATGTGTGCAGCGCAATATGGATTTTACATCCGGGCGTAAACGTAACGAAGAGCAAACGTCGAGCGTTGGTATAAAAAACGCGCGCGTTTGAGAGAGAGCTCCTTTGATGTTGTTTTTGGTTTTTTTCCCATCTGAATGAAAAAAAAAAGAAAAAAAAATCAGCCTTTGGGGTATGTGTATTAAATGTAAATATTATACAAAGAAAATAAAAAAATTTTCTGGAAAATACGAACACAAAAAAATAAATAAATAAATAAAGCTATAAAAGCTCGGCGCTTCGGCGAAAATTGCCATTATCCTTTCTCGAAGAACAAAATAAACGAACGAAAACCCACCAAAATTATTTCAACGCTCAAAAACGGCAACAAAGCCACAGCGAAACGAGCCCCACGGAGAAAAGGTGGTTGCAACAATAAAGGGACGAGATAGTATCATTGATGCGATAATGATGATCGTAATCTGCGCAATATGTTGCGAAAACATCAGCTGCGTTGCCGTGGTGGCATATATACGTACGCAGTAAGCAGCAGCAGGCCTCCCTCTTTTAATAGCCAGAGTACAGCAACAGTATATGCAGCTACTCTGAACCCATATCTCGCCCCCCCCCTGCGATGCCCCTCAGACGCTTCTGTGTGCTTTTCATGGCCCTAACAACCGTGTGGCCCGAAATTGCCCCGTCCCGTAGCTCGAAAGGGTCGACTTTACATTTTTTAATATATAATACAATACCCACGTGGAGGAGCCGTTTGATAGATTGTTATACGCTTGGGGGGAAACGAGGCGAGCTCGTTCGAACGGTCGTGAAATTTTTTAAGAGCAAACATAATATATGCCTGGTAAGATTTTTTTTTTTTTGTTGATAATACATTTCCTATTGTATTGGGTTAGTATGTGATTATTTTTCGTGGCAATTAAAGTATAGAAAGTTTTTAATTTTCGTTAAGTAAAATAAGATTTTTTATCAAATTAATAAAATATATAGTTAAGACTGATTGGTAACACAATGCTGTCCATATGTTTTGGAGAAAGTTCCGTTTCTTTATTAATTGAACAAAAGGGTACATTTTATGACTATTATCATACTTTTTACCTAATTTATTGTTAGCGATTCTGACATACAGTCACTTTTTTTAACATTTTTTATGACAACTTACTTCCTGAACTTGGTTGAAGATAGTTGTTTTCGAAATTAAATGTATTGCAAAACTCTCAGCAAAACTGATGAAACTCATTAAGTGTCAAAAAAATGTGTATGAAATTCCAGATTTATAGGCCACGTGTTTATTCATCGTCAAAAAAAACAAACATTTCATCCCACATTTTGCCACTCATTAACATTGAAGCAATAGTAGAAACACTAAATAACACAAATGTGTTAGTCACAGGAATATCTAGTATGCAACATTCCGTGCGTTATTGTTGGAATTGATCAATAGTAAGCTCTATCTATGATCTAGGGATGGATACAAATTAATTCACGTATTAATTTTCTAAGGCAGCGCTAGTACACTCTATTCCTGAACCCAGAAAATTTCGCAGGCATCAGCGTGCTTTCCAAATAAAGCATTTCAGCACTCTGAGAGTAAAGCAGGCTTGCAGCACGAGAGAAAAAAAAAATCTGTCCACGAGCTCCGTTTTTCCCTATATCTCCTCATACGGGTGAGAGGAAAACAAGGGAAAAAACCAATAAGCCAACAGCAGCAGCAGGTGGAGAATGGAGGTGGAACCCGATTAAAACAACAGCGTTGCCGGGAGCATAAACAATAAACAACGCACCAAGCATTAGCTCAGCTTGCTGCTAGTATACAGGTGTGTATTACGTCTCCGTGTATACAGAGAAGGTCGCCGTAGGGGAGAGAGAGAGAGAGCGAGAGGCGCACGGCGCTGCGAGACCCTTTGTGTACAACACTTTTACTGCACCCGTACTATAGCTAACCAGTCACCTCAGTCTCACTACCCCCCCCCCTTCCGCCCCGCCCGTCATCAGGTTGGTGCACATGCACGTCGGCTGCAGAGCTACCGGCAAGGGGAATCCCCTTCAGCATCAGTCCTCTGCATCCTCTTTCTTTCCACCTTTTTCGCATTTTCTCGTTTTTAACGCTAGTGCGAACGCGTGAACTCTCGGCGTGCGTGGTGGTGTTTCAACCGGATCTTTATCAAAGCATAAATTTTCGCGACAGAGGAGAGGAAGCGCACTATTCTTATGCATGTGTTGCAAGCGCCACGTGTTTTTTCTCCATTACCTCTGGCTCTGTGTTCGCAATGTAAGTATTATTAGAGAGCTAGAATAATTGATTTGACGAGGTTTCATATGATGAATATTTATTGAGATGTATGCAAATCACAAGAAGTATTAAATGCTGCAAGGACATTTTAAAAATATTTATTTCCTAGTTGGCAGGCTCAGATAAATGTATTTTGGAATATAGCTTAGCTATTATACATCTTCCCCATCCCTAGATGATTTTTATTCTGGAAGGTTTGCTTACTTCTTAAATAATATGTCTTAGAGTAACTAAATAGGAGCTATTTTGTTTAGTTATTAAATTTTAACAGCTCAGTAATAATAATATTTAAAATGAGGTCAAAAAAACCATAATACCTCTTCAAAAAGGTTCTTTAACAATTTTGGGTCCAAATTTATAAAATTGTCAAAGATTTTGTTTCAAACTTTTTTTCTTTGAAACTTTCAAAGTAAAGTCACCAAGTATGAATTTTTAATGAATGTTGAACTTGCTTAAAAGTAAGAAATGCGAGGAGAAACGCGTGTTCATGTATAGGTGTAGTTCAAAATACACACATGCACGCCCGTGCACACACACATAATCGAAAAGTAATTACGTACAAAAAGCCGAACAGTTCTAAGGTGTTTCAAATTTCTCGATTAAGTAATAAAGGTACAAGTCGAGGTACAAGTAGAAGTAGAAGTTTATACGTTAGTCGATTAATTATTAAAGCTGTCGGATTAAATGATAAAAATGTATTGTAAAGCCAATACACGTATATTTACTAACTGTATTTTTTTATTTGTGTGTAAGTATCCATTAAAGATAGAGAGAATTTTTTCTGTTTCATTTTAATCGAAAGAAACTTATTTTATTCCTGGAATTATTTATTGAGATAGGATTAAGGGGTAGACAATTGGAAATACTTGCAAAATTTCTATAATTTCCAATAATTTCTACAATTAAAATCCATGAACGTGTGTAATACAAAAAAATTCTAAAAAATCTTTTTAATTCATCCAGTATCTCCGAAAGTAGCTCCGTGGTGTGTATCTAACGTTTGTTTATAACATAATGCAAATGACTGTATACTTTGCTGTATAAAGAAACATTATTTTTATATATTTTTAATTACGTAAATCTATGTATATTTAACATTACAAAAAATTAGTTTTTTTGGACAATAAAATGGTAAAAAATTATGAGCAATTAAAATTATAACTTTATTAGCAAAATAAATTGGGGTAAAAGTTGTCCAAAGAAAAAAAAATTCCTTGTTAATCAGGTAATTTTCTTTTTACAATTACTAACAATGTACAATTGTGTACGGTACTATGAATTTAATGTAATCTGTTTTTCTATTAACACCTCAACACACACTTTCTATAAACTAAACAGTTTATTTTATGAGAAATAATTAAGTAAGCAAACTGTATTTTTGTGTTTTGTAAACTTCTTATTTCATAAAAAACCTCGTTCTGATCGCAATTGCATTACATTTCTGAAAGGAATGGCTCCACACTAGCTGCAAAGTAAATTGACAGCCCACGAGCTCGATAAAATCCACCAATGATATGTCCCACGGGAAAGCAGCTAATATCGTAACTCCGAGAAACATTTTGTAGCTATAGTGTAAGTATACCTTGCTTCGAAGCATACAGGTCGAAATCTTTCGGTTTGATAAGATACTCACACGAATTCAATTTTCACGCCAGCCGAAAGTAAGTCAATGGGAACGACAAACTTGCGACTTTAGCAACGCGCTTGGAAACAGATATAGTGAGCAAAGGAGAGTTACGCCAAGAAGTTTGGGAGCGCGATGGAGAGTGAAAAGCCTTTTTTTCCCTTGTTGACTGTCACGTCGGGAGATTAAAGGATGCGATGGGGAACCGAATGGATCGGCGCGCGAAGAGGTTTGAAAATTTCATCGATTAAGTTTCTCGTTCAATTACTAACGATAAATTGTGATATGTGTAATAAATGTTTTTTTTTTTTCGCTTTCTACGTCATCACAACTGCATACCTTACGACCTTTAATGTATTCTGTTTCCGACCATAGATATATAAAGAATAGACCGCTTATTAGCAACTGGGGCAGTGAGGCTCGCGTAAAAAGAGAGACAAGACGAAGGCAGTGAGTCTTTCTCTCTCGCACACTTACGGAGAGGGGTCGTAGGGGCACAGACAAGAGGATGGAACAGATCGCGATCCTCGAGGCACCGGTGCATACTCCTGCTTGTACTCCCACGACCCCAACTGTGAATGTGCGAGAGAGAAAGACTCACTACCCTCGCCTTCCCTCTCTTTCTACGCGAGCCTCACTGTCCCAGCTGCTAATAAGCGGTCTATTCTTTATATGACTATGTTTTCAACCGGTTGAATATTTTTGTAGATAGCATTGTAAAACCGTGTGTATATTGGAATATAATTAGTATTTACTTGCTTTAATTTACTCGTTAATTTAAATATAAATGTGAGGATAATTGATTTCAATGAAAACTGCTTACTCTGGATTTTTATTTGAATTTGAATCAAAGCTCTCCATCATTAAACATATGAGGAAATCCACAGAAAATACCTCGTTTTCATCCCCCATTTTAATAAAAAAAAAATTTTTTGAGGCACACCCTTAAGACCGGGCTCATTTTACTCATAGTGTGATGTACTATTAAGAATGTTGAGATTGCATCTCTCCTGCTTGTCCCTATCAGCAGCGTGTGCGCGCGCCCTCTGAAGAGGATGTTGGCGTCAAGGTAAGAGAAAGGGGATATTTGGGAGGTCGAGGACGAGAAGTAGACGAGAGAGCATCCTCAAGATTATCGTGGTCAATTGTCTCGTTTTTTCGTTTTGCATTGTTAAGCACACTAAGTGCCCACTGTTCCAACCTATCAATAAACTTCATTTAAGAAAAGAAGCAAAGAAAAAATCTGGAACAAGGGTTTCAGTGAGGATGATACTCTTTTTCTGCGAATTACATGTTAATATTATATATGTATATGCGTGGTTCTGCCATAAGTGGCCAACTTCGTGTTCAGAGCTCATGCTACTACAAGAAACTATAATTGAATTTTCAAATTGCGTAAAATTACGTTAAATATGTTAAACTTTCTTGGAAAAACCTTTCAAGCTTATACATTGACTCCTCAATAAGACAATTATGAAAATATAGTCAAAATGTCACTTCCATACCCTGTTCCAATCTCAATTTTACACCTAAAAGCTCTTACTTGGAAAAAAATAAGCTTTTCTGCCATTTCTTAGCACATACATTGTTGAATATAGAGACTCGTATGTTACATTTATGCCACAATAACATTAATTTTTAATGTATAAGCAAGAATTTTCATCAAATACTAAATGTCCCAAGATTTGAATTAAAATATCGGTGACAGTGGAAATCACTTTGAAAACCATACCGTTGTATTTCATAACTCTTTTTCGTGGTTTTTTAGTCTCACATCATAATAATACGGACGCACAAACCACGGCTGTCAAAAATTTAAATCGCTTTAATTAATACGTATTTGAATTTTCAATTTTTATGTGTACAAAAATTTCGGTCACTTCCGTCGACCCTTGACCCCAGCACTCTGTTACTCATACATATGGATGAAAAAATTTTCTTCTACTATTTTTTGATGACAAATGTTTAGTAAGCGGAAAATCGTTTATATTGAGTCAACGAGCCGCAAAAGTACTCTAAAGCCCGAAATGTCACTTCCGTACCCCTCAATGGTAAAAGTGTCTCTTTTTCTAGATTTCCTGCATCGGAAGTTTACGAAACTTTTTCTTCAATAATATTGAGATAAAACATGAGACATGATTTTTTTAAATTACGAATGTTCGGCAAAAGCCTACAAATCTCATTTTTAGCGATTTTTAACGCTCCTGTTTAAACAGCTATAACTTTTGAACAGAGGCACTAAATGGAACAAAAATTTTTTTCAAACGATAGGGTTCAATCCTAGCTTTTATTTATTTCATTTGGGTTAGAACACTTTAACTATACAAGCAGCTTAGCTACACACATCAGAAGCACGTATTTTTTTCGGAAATTGACTAAAATTGACTTGTACAAAATACCGTAGGTCTTTTGACCCAAAAACTTTGTAGTAGAATTGCTTTAGATATTACGTTTGGTGTGGATGGTATTTTATAACTACTATGAAAAATTAATATTTTCAACCAAATTTTTTTTTAATGATTCTTTAAGGCATTTTGAGTCACTTTCGGTAGAATCATCCACATATCATATTTATGTAACAAGCTTTGCTGGGATTTACAATTGATTGTCAAAGTTCTATAAAACCACGAAAATCAAAGATACTCTTCTTCCAAGTAAATTTCAAGTTAAGTGTAAAATTTTTCTAACACATACTATCAAAATAAACGTGAATTGAAACCGTTATAATATTCACAAATCTCAACAATTGCAAGCCCCTCGCTTGAATGAACGCACATATAAGCTTAATCTGAATTTTTTCAGAGGCAATACTTTTCACCCCCCCCCCCCCCCAAAAATCAAATTGACCCAGCCACGCGATACCACGTCCATTTAATAATATTCATCATCACGCATAGCGATTATGTATAATCATCTCGCGTGATGCAATACACTCTCTACTTTCAGGAAGAAAAGTAGCGCGTAACTCAATTCAAGTCGCTGGTATTACCCTTTCCTTTTTTTTTTTTTTTTTTTTTTTTACAGGCTTTTACCCCTTACACCGACGTTGGTACATTAAAATTTTACCACAGTAAAGCAAAAAAATGTTAAAGCAACGAAATTACCTTTAGTCACCTAAAACTACTCTTAATTCATTCATTTGCCATTTTTATAAATCACTACCAGCCATCCCTCGCATCAATAGTCCAATTATTCGTCTTTTCTTCACTAGAGCTATAAATACCGATAATTTACCCGTACTTACACTATCAAAGTATACCTAAAACTTTGCACAAAGGTAAAAGCCAAAAATAAGTAAATGGTACAAGCATAAGATATAGTATTCTGTAGACAAGAAAGAGAGAGAGAGAGAGAAAGAGTGTACAGTAGTAAACATCATCCCCCCGTTGAATCATTAAAGACGACAGTTCGATGCACTTGCTTGAATACCTTATACTGACGTATACATATGTGCAGCACCCCCACAACGTATCTACACGACAAGTATAACTACCTGACAGTCGATCCGCTGTCGAGTAATCAAACGAAATGACATCCATACCTGATAGGTATGTACTTATAAAAGCGTCGAGAGACCCTTTCCATCTTGACCGCAAAGTTTCCGATACCCAACCCTTCTTCTTTCGCAAGCTAAACAAAACTAATGTGTTCCGTCTAATGCTCACGAGCACGAGGGTTCGGTGACCGGCGTCGCGCAAACGTCATCGATCGCGCGTAAAATTAGTCCATGCAAATTTCACCGTATATACATATATCACATCTACCTTCATGTGTATATGTGTCTGTGTGTTTGAAATCAATTCGCTTCTCGTATCTTGAAATAATATTCGATACCATTGAGTACGATACAATTGTACGTACGAAAGACAACGGGAGGGTGTACTAGCGAGAGTTTCACATGTTCGGTTTAATTGCATGTGCTATGTATACACTCTCTACAGAACGTCGCGGTGCTGACTGTGTGTGAAAAAAAAAAAAGCTCGAGCGCAGGCATAGTTGCAGCGGGAAAATGGATTTTCAACTTATTGCCAAAGTATTGACAGATTCGTTTGTCAGTGTCAAGTGGGGGAGGAAGGTGTGGGAAATTCGAGAGGGTTTTTAAAATTTTCAAATCGATTCTTCCATTCACCGGCTCTGTACGTTCGTTGCACGATTTTGTGTGTTATTTAAACTTTGATAGGAGAACATTAAGTGCTGTTTCTTCATTTCTACGTCAGAAGTGGATGAAACAAGAATTTATCAAAAGCGTAAGATTTGAAATGTCGAACGACAACGTAATTTGCGAATTGAATTATCGAACCCTGCGCGTTCAAAACTGCCAACCGTCGAACAATTACGCTCGAATTAATTTCGAAAACGCGAACCACTGCGTTTCTCACTGTTAAACCATGTACCCACCACTAAAGTGTCGATTGATTGATTTTACATCAATGTCAAATCAAATTTCGTTCTTTCGCCAAAATTATGCTTCGGCACGCCAGGATTGTTTATTTTTAATATCCCTCTCTGCAAGAGCAGTGGCCAAAATCTTTCCCATTCCCCCGGTGCATCCCGTTTTGTTCCTAAAAATAAAAAAAATCACCACCTCCTACGTTTCACAATGCAATTAACACCATTCCCCAACTTTTTCCTCCTCTAAAAGAAGAAGGAACAAAAATTCGCGCTCACAAGGTTTGTTCAAACCCCCCCTTGGTTCGGTTCCGTTCGGTTTGGTCTGGTCAGTTCTGGGGCCAAAAAACGTAAAAAAACACGCGTTCACGAGAGTTGGTTCCAGAACTGAAAGTCCGAGCCAGTTGGTTCTAGAACCAAACTCTCGTAAACGCTTATTTTTTTACCTTTTTTTGGTCCCAGAACTGACCAAACCGAACCGAACCAAAGGGGGGCTTGAACAAACCTACAGATTCCACGAAAAAACTGAATATAAAACACTGGTGTACTCACTTTTCCCAAGTGACCGGCGATGCTGGACTTGCACTATTGTCACTGGCGCACTAGAATCGACCACTCGAAACGAAACGAAAAAAGAGAAAAAAAAGGTCCAGACCAAGGTGTCGAGAGGGAAAAAATAAAACCACTGGGGTATATCCCGGGGGCGTAGGAGGGAAGCAAAGGGCGTTGGTGTCGAGCTCGGGGGGGTTCGGTAGGGAGAGAGTACCAAGGAATAAAAAAAAAAACCACTCGACGACGGATATATACAGGTATGGACGACCGCAGTTACCGAAGCACTCACTCGCGGGTCACTCACTATCCTCCTTCCCCTCTTGATTATAAACGCAATTTCTCTCTAGACACTTTGAAGGAGTAGATACAGAGGCAGCTTATAAATTGTACGACGACGACAACGACTGCACACTTTTGGATTCTTATTAGCTGCTGCAGTTGTGGGTAACCTCGTCAAAAGTTGTCCAATGCAGAGGATCCCCCTCGGCAGTTAGATAGATCAGACAAGCTGCATACGAGACAACGATTGCGGTATACCTCCCTTCGAGAGTCAACTGCAGTCCCCAATATATTCGGTCAATGGGTTATTGGTGCAGAGGCAAATAACGAATAATGTACCGCCTTCCGTGAACTTTCTCGCACCTGTACACGCGATCTCGAGGATTAGTAGACGCGTCGTTGAATTCAAAAGCAGAGCCTTTTGTTCTTTATCCGTTTTTGTTTTGCGTCGTCCCTGCCGATACACGAACCGGTTGCGTGATAAGCCTCGCTCTCGGTTATCAGGTACACCGGCTTTTCCACGTCACCTCGTTAGTCAACTGTGTATTCACTTATATCGACCACGCAAGACTGACTGTGATGTCTCCTAGAAGGTGGTAAGGAACGGCTTTCAAAAAGTGACCAATTTTTTTGTCCGACTGGGCCCCTGTTTTGATGATCCGTTACACCCTCGGCAATACAGCAGCTCCTCTTTTTATTCTGCCAATTTTATCTCCTGCGTGTACTCGAGCACTGATTCCCCGCACTTGAATTATTTTTTGCATGTATTATTATTTATGTTGCACCCACTGGGCCGATTCACATTCAGCGAGCACCGTTTCAAACACTGAATGGTCGATCGATAGATCACTCGTTAATTGTAAAATGCCCACTGACACGCTCCAATGATCTTTGCACACATACACACACACGCACACACTTCTCGCCAGCGCTTCGCACTATTTTTTTAATATTCACAGAAATCTCGGCGATCGGCTGCAGCAAAGAACACACGCGGCGCCAAAATCACGTCACACTCACCGGTTGTCAAACGCCCGACGAACGACACGTGCTCTTTCGGGTTGTATATCTATGTATATAACCGATCGGTTGCCTCTTTCGCAGCCGGGGTTCCTGCAGACCGGCCGTTCAAGAGTATTCGCGATCACGATCGAATTCACACCACTTCTACGAACGACTTTTATCGCGTCAATTCAAAGTAAAACCGATACAATCTCACACGCGTACGGAAACAACAACAACATAACAACAACTATACGCGACCAAGATGCTCGCTCGGCCGTTGGCGGGCTTCGAATGAAACGAGCTCTCGCGAAGAGGCGCCGCTCCGTCCGTATACTGATGCTGCTGTCCGGTGCTCTCTCTCTCTCTCTCTCGTTCGCCGGGTGCGCGCCTCCCCAGCGCACACGGTCTCCGTATTATGTATACCTACACCTATACCCACATAGTCCCTTTAATACTATACAGTTCACCGTTTACAGGAAAACTGGCAAAAGTTCTTTCCTCAAAGGACACAAATTTTATGGGTAGGTATGATCGAATTGAAGTTTTTCCATTTCACATGGTTAATTTCCATTCCAGTGAAGGAACTGTTGTAGCGTTTTTTCAAAGTAAACGCACCTCATAGGGGGTACAGTAAGCGTAAAAGGGGCTTGCACCATGTGAGACGGACGTAGGGAGCGGAGGGGTAAGTTAAGCCGGTAAAACGAAGGGAGAGTGTGCGAGGGTGGTGGGGGTGGGGGAACATGAAATTTGCGCAAGCGCCAGTATACAAAAACAGCCCCTTCACCCCCCCCCTACCTCCTCGTTGCCATTCATGTGGATTGCACCCTCACACGCGAATTGTATATATGGGTACCCATGCGGTATCGCGTACAGTCAAACCCCTGGCAGTAAAAAACAGAGGCTCGCGCGTGCCGCGAAGGGATGGACACAAGAGAGGAGGAGTGGATGGGAGGAAAAGAACAAGAAGGTGCATGCGAGTGCATGGTTTGGTTGCACGTCGGCGACGTCGTCGTTGCTGCTGCATTGGGCGGGGGGTAAGGGGTCTTGAGCGAATATGTATGTATTTAGCAAAAGGGAGAGAGAAGCGCACGATGCGAGAGGGCGGCTTTTCGACTCTCGGTGATCTTGTTCACTAGCTGGTTATATGCTTCTTTCTTTCTTTCTTTTCTTTTTTTTCGGGGGTGCGTTGCATCTATGTAGCAGGGGGGGTTGGAAACGTAAAAGTCGAGCTGCTATACTGCAGACGGATGCAATAACGAGGAGCGAGCTCATGTGAGTGTGCGTTTGAGGGTGTGGGTGCGCTGCAGTGTATATCATACAGTTTTATCAGACACCCAGGGTTTTTGTCTGCTAGAGAGGGGGAGTACGGGCGATTGCTCGGGCGAACTGAGCTTGATTGATTTTTGCCAAAGTTTGGAGCTCGGATGAATTAGCAAAAACTGCAATGATAAATTGGTACATAGGAGTTTAAGGAAAGATATACCTATCGTGTAATTTGATCGTTACGCATAGAAGGCACTGGTTTAGAGAGTTCGTGGCATATTTTTACGTTTACGCACTGAGAGAAGGATTTGTTTACTATTAACGTACAAGTATGTTAACAGAACATTAGTTTAAGTACATGTTTTTCATAATTTTTTTAATTTTAACTGACACAGGTGGCATGTTAATAGTTAACAAGCCATATTTACGTTGAACCTGCGCCACGCGGGATACATATTATACATAAGTTAATAGTTAACATATGAAGTTAATTACAAACAAATCTTTCTCTCAGTATGCGTTGGCTTGAAATCAGAAACTGCTGGTGATAGAGAAACAAGTTTTTATTGTCTTTTCGAGAAAAATCTTGTGCCCTTGTCGTCTTCCTATTAAAGTACCGTCATATTTCTAACTTAGAAAAAAAACGAGATAAAATTCAGCAAACCGACGAGGTTGAGGTCAACGTACACCGCACAAAGTAAAAAATTCGACACAATTATGAAAAAAACAAGAAAATCTTGAAGTTAAGAAAAAAATTCACACGATAAGTAAGTTAAAGAATGGAAAAAAAGAATCACCCGCACAGACATAAGAAGAATTGCGACTTTGAAAAATGTGAGAGACAGCGCGGCACAGATCCGAGTACATGTGTTTAGAAGAAGCGGAAAAGTAGAGCCCAAAATGATACATCCGAAAGGGGCAGGTACATTAGGTGCAGTGCGTTGGCCCCCCATCGCTCATTATTATGACATATAACCTTCAACTTCTATGCGTGCATTTTTTTGGCTCGTGCACTTTCGGCCCCGACGACGACGCTAACACCCCATACAAGTATGCGAGAGGAGAGGGTAGAAAAGGGCTGCTTGCTTGTGCATTCGTGCGTGCGTCGGGGGGCGGCTTTTTTCTCTTTCTCTATCTCTCTCATGCGATTCTGACTCTCCTTTCTATTGCTCGTGCATCAAAGGATGCGTGGGCGTTAAAAGCATGTGACTCTATTTTTTTCAAACTAGATACCTTGGGGCTCTTGTCACTTGACTCTTGGTTTTTGCATTTTTTAATTTTTGTTGCTTTTGGACACCTCGTTAGTTTTTGAAAATTGCTTTTGTACGCGGGGACCAGAACTCTCTTTTCGAGAGATTTTGACAGCCAAAATTGACGATGCGCCCGTTTCGTCAGAGGCATTGTAATTTTTGTGATTGTTATAAAAAAAT
>NW_019379458.1:1028803-1038932 GCF_000648655.2 Copidosoma floridanum | reverse complement strand
TTTTTTTTTTTTTTTTTTTTTTTTTTTTTTTTTTTTTTTTTTTTTTTTTTACTAGGGGTAAACGGGGGTATTATTGCGGTTTTTTTAGTGGTTAGCTTTAAACGATTGTCCAAGAAATTAAGTGCATCAAATCGTTGTGATTTTTTTTTTAATATTAATGTTGGACTCAAAAACTATTGAATTCCCCTTTTATAAATGTATAAACTCATGAATACCGATTTAAAAAGAGGTTTTAAAGTTCAGTTGCCACTGCTGGTATTATTGCGGGCCTGTATGTATTATTGTGCACGTATTATTGTGGTCAATTTCAATGCTAAATCAACCGGGTATCCGCAATAATACCATCATAATGAAAGAGGCTATGTGTGCACCAGTTATTGCTGACGTGATATTTTGTTATACAAATGTAAAGTTTTTAAGGCTATTTTTGAACTGAAGTTCAATGAATTAGGTACTCTATAACTTGATTTAGTGATTTCAAATATTTATTATCCATAACTCATCAGTTCAATTAAAATATACGCATTATTCGAGAGTGCCGCAATAGTTGGAGCAACCGCAATAATACCCTCGTTTACCCCTATACTGAGGAGATTAAAACTACACAACACTAAACATGAAACTGTTATTTGTACACTTATACTTTTAAGTACGCATAAAAAATACAATACATTTATTTACTTTTTTTTTATTACCTCAATACGTATAGGTAATTTTATTTTATGTTGGCTATAACCAAGAGTAATTTTGTATACAGTTGTCCCTTTAAAAAAAAAATAAACAAATAAAACAGTATTACTTTACATCTTCATTACAGTATCAACTTCTTTTATTTCAAATTAAATTACAACTCAGTACCACTGATTTTTTTTAAAACATAGCCAATCAAACCACGTAATCTGTCTAAACTAATCATACTATGAACAAAAAAGGGCTTTTTTGTTTATCGATCTTTTAAGATATGATGTTGAAAATTATTTATTACAAGATATTACAAATTGTATGGTTTTTTAAAAGCTTTAATATAATTTAAAATTTTATTGGAAAAACTTCAAGCTATGCAGCCATGACAAAATTGATTAAAAGCTCTGTTTTATCACTGCTTATCAGCGACACCTTTTGGCTACTCCCCAAATTTTCTACAAACACGACAAAATAAGTGGGCAAGAGAATCAGGAAGTTTGGACTGGACTCTGTTTGTGGTATTACCATATAAGTACATGGAATGTCACTACTGTGGAACAAGCAGAGTGCACCTTTTTATTTGCAGCTGTTGATAAGACATTTTTTTCACAAATTTAATAGTTTATAATAGTGCACTCTTGCAATTAGCATTATAATGAGCCTTAATAATTATTTTTTTACAATAAAATGCATGACTAGCAAATCGGTACAATACAACAAATTTATCAATCGTTTACATGTTGAAACTTGATTCTTCTATTTGTATTGAAGATTTAATTTATATATCTTGAAGTCGATTTTTCTTAGAATAAGACGAAATTTAAAGGAAAAAAAAATTAATAATAATAGAGGCTACTGTATGCAGAGAAAACCCGAAAACAAAGACTAAAAATAAAAAATATTTTGAAAATCAAAAAAGACATATGGGTAATTCTGTTCAAATGTTTACTTTTGGTTTAAATAAAGATTGGGGCATTTAAATTAAAACAACTTTGGTCTTTTTTATTTACATATATTAACTAGCAATCTCCCGTCTCGGCTTCGCCCGAGATTTGCTGAGTGGAGCACTTTAGTGTGTTTACCCGCAATGTGTAATGATTTCGGTTAAATATTTTACATTTATTCTTGACACTTCTCAGAAAAAACTCCTTAGTAGAAAAAATGTTTGTTTGGAATCCATACAGTTAATTTACACTTTCTCGTGTTATAATAAATAAAAAGGGCTATTTGTTAAAACTGTAAGGATTTAAAATTGACAAAAAATATATATACTTAAAAAATTTGTTTTCCAATTTCACAAATTTATTACCAGAACAACAAAGCCCTGGAGCTTAATCTCTCCATTTTTTATCGCCCCAATAAATACAAATACATATTATTCTACCTATTTAAAAATCTGGAAGATTTAAGTAGTTACTGTCATGGTTATAATGGAAAGCTAATCTCTCAATTAATAGATTCTTTATTCGTCGATTTTGAAGCTACTGTTTTAATCTCGATAAATGTTCTGCGGCAGTTCTGCCTCAGTCTCTCCTTAAAGGTAGTTCGACGTTCGATGGCCCTAAAAAGGACCGGTAAGCTGAACTCTTTCTTGACTGAAGTTTCCAGCAAACGTGATTACCTCTATACTTCAGGGTGATCTTCTCTGGCCTGCTGCTGTAGCACCAGAGATCGCTAGGAAAACTACAACGTCGGGAGCGTTGGAGCTAGTTAAAGAACTCTTTCCCGACGTCTCCTAATGTTACTCTAGAGGTGTTGGTGATCTAAGGTGGAGAGATTAGTTCGTGATGCTTGCCTGTTGGAGACTGTTCAATTTGCTCAAGTTTGTTTCTTCTTTACAGCTTCACTTTCAGATTCGTCGAACGCATACCTTGGGAAGGATCGGTGATACCTGATTGAATGCTTAGATTCGAGAGGGCAATACAGGGTCGTCGGTGACCGAGGTTCCCAGCCTTGCAACGAACTACTCCACTTGTGACGTCTGCCAGTGAATGACTAATTTTTTGTACTAGGTTGGCTTTATAAGGTCTATTAGTGGGCAAATATTTGTTCGAATTTTCTTCAAAATATTTTTTGGAAATAGTTGTAAAAAAAGATTTGTTGACAAGATAATTTAACGCTAAATGGACCTAAAAAGGACTGATGAGATTGATGGTGGTTTAGTAAACGTAAAGAGTCATAATGGCTCTGAAAAAGGCTAGTTGTGATATTTTTATTCAGAGGCTAATATTTTCAGCAGATGAGACTACCCGAATCGTTTGGAATTGTTCTCCTTAACTTGCTGTTCTTTCAAACAGTGCTTTTACAGCACCAGGTTGGTTTGAAGAACAGCCATGATGCCCTTAAGCATTGGAGCTTGGAGCTAGTCATGCTGTAGCCAGACGTCTCCTGGTTTTATGATATCAAGGACGTTAGCATTTACAACGCCTTTATTTTCGTGACACTCGGTCGTCTTAGCAATCCAAGTCGGAAATCGGCGTAGATCGCCAGACTATTGCCCACTGTTAAATACCATCTATAGCCGGGATACCCAACTGCACAACTAAAAGCTCTGTGTTCGGTGTACTACCAGTAGACGACTATGGTAATCCATATCCTGTTCGGGATCATTATAACTAGACTCACTAACTTTGATTGCCGGTAGCTTCAATTTTATTTCTATGCCAGCTAGCGGATCCTAATGAACTAAAGTGAAAAGCTATTGTATTTTTGCATAACTTTGAGCTTATTTATTGTTATTGTTATTGTTATTAATTTTTTCAAGATAAAAACTATACTATAACAGCTAATGTGGTAATACTTAAGTTTTAACAAAGAGTGAAGATTATCAACCTAGTATGTTTTAATGATTATGGACTAATTTAAGTATAATAATCTTGTCAAGAGTTGAGAAAATATTAATATCAAGAGGCTAATACGTCAGCTACCAATAAAACTCTACTTCTCGAGACGGAAAAAAACATTGGGTCATCAGCATTGCTCGTGTTTGAACAAGTGTTCATAATTTCATCAGTTTTAACATACTCATGGCATAGCTATCGACCAACTGACATTTGATTGTTTCTTATCTCCAAATTCGTATAATTCAAGGCTCATCCAAAAATGAATCTATCAAAAATAGTGACGTAACCAGATGACAAATCATTATTCATTACTCGCAATTCACAGAACAAGCAAAGTTACGTTCACACAATTTACATCTTAAACTTACCTGTATAAAAAATTTATATTTCAGATACAAATAATGTTTCTTTTATACTTATCTGGTAGAGCAAATGTATTTTGTTTGAACTTTAATAAAAAAAAAGTTTCAATTTCATCACTTTAGTTGAATCGAACCGAGTTTTTGGCATCTCTTTTCATTAAACTGCTTGTAAATTATTCTGGATTCTCAAAACTGCGTGATCACATCTTCCACGTAAAATTACTCTTATGAGTCATGTATTATGCCAATGATGTTACCGTACATCAGTTTTAATCTTTGTTTCTAAAGATTCGTATATTTTACATGTTCTCTCCTATGCTCCCTCGCAACAAGATATGATAAATCAACACGATAACTCAAAACTATCGTCCGCGTGCCCACACGCCGTACACCAAACTATTTATAACGTGTTTCCAGCAGGTACTCGGACTCAGTTCTTTTTTCGCTTGGCTAGAAAGACGACATTCACCAAGCTTTGAGAAAAAAAATACATGGCTGCGTTCAAGTGCTCAATTTTTGTGTTGGTCATCTCGTGCTGGGCTTTTATCAGCACCAACGCATTTAGTCAATCGTGGGGTGATAGAGTGAAACAGGATACACTGGCGTGCTATGGCGATGTGCACTTGGCTTCTCAACCTGGTCAAATACTGAAAAAAGTCATAACTTGCAATATTCAAGAGCCATATCAACACATCAGCTACATCGAAGCTCGAGATGTTGGACCCCTTGGCAAACAAAGTTTTCCTAAACTGGAAATTGGTGGAATCGGTTACGACACTTTGACCATGGTGCTGACGAGTGAAAGGGGCCAACCTTTAGATTTTGATTTCCACGTCTATTCATTAGGGAATCTGGGAGATATATGTAAGAGGGGTAAATAGTAACACGCAAAATTTTCCGAGGGTTACCAGCTTTTATTTCATTCATGTTACGGGGTGAGTTGTTACAATCTCCGGGGGCAAGTTGACTCCTCAAAACTTGCATTTGTACATTACGATTACGCATTATATTTTTTGTTCTAAAATAAGGGTTTAATAGAGGAAATAGAAAAGAGAGTCAAAATCAAGAAAAATTAGTTAATTTTACAACTGAACTTTTAAAAGATAACTGTAATCAACAAACTATTTAAAAGTATTAATTGGGATGTTCATTTTTTAAAAGTTGTTAGAATGAAAAATGATGATAAAACTGAAGTCAAAATGGGTATGAAATTTAGCTCTATTTATACTTTTATTACCCACTTCATGGCTGTTACGACTACTCCCAAAAGCGGGATAAGTTGTGTCAACTGATTTTTATTTTAATGTCTAGTTTAAAGACAAATAAATAGTAAATTAACATATTTTTTCTAATAACTGTTACCACCAACCCCTAAGTCGTCTGTAGTTTGTTAAAGATGTTTCAATTAGTGCCTAAATAATGTAATATTGAACATGTAATTCCTTTTTTTATAATCTGTGAAGACTTCCAGTAAAACTTTTTCAAGTTTAATGGATTCAAATTGTATTATTGTCATTAATTTTTTTTGTAGAATCGATTTTATGTAATAAATAAATTGTGAGTTTTATCAACCTAAACCTATTTTTTATTCCTTCATTACAAAATTATTTTATGAAACTTATTAGAGTATCTGGACACAGCTTTAAAACACATACACTAAAAAAATTATACAACACCTAAATTAATATACCAAAAAAGCACTATGACTAAAAACTTTCTGAACCTCCTATTGATTATTTAATTGAATTGTCCGTAACAAGAGACAATAAGTTACGTGTATTTTAATAATATACAAATGCGTATAGTTTATGCGTAAATACATTCTTTGTTGGAAAATCAATAATAATCTGTATAGTCGGTCAGCTACAGTTAAGTTAAGGTCATCGTGTCTGTTCGGCTCATAATGTTGCAAGTAATTCACATAATTGTTGATTTAATAAAAAGTACAGCTTAGATTTGAATAAAACAAAAATAACTACTCTTTTTAATTCACTTCATGTGTTTAACAATTAAATTTGGCTTTTAAGATTGATTTCAACACTAGTTATAGATTTTTTTAAAAATCATCTACAAATAAACGCATTTTTTCAGTTGCTAAAAACTATTGAAAAAGACCCACACGATATCATGTCTATAAAACACATTACGAACCTATATGCCTTTGATGGTATGATCCGAACTTTTCTTTCAAAATACTAACGACTGTTTTTAGAGATTTTTGAGAACTTTTTTTATAGGTGCACCAACAATATACTCGAGTCAAAATTGCATTTATTATGAGTAAAATGAAATCTCTTCTAGAAAATATATGGTTTGCGTGCATCCCAAACAGACATTAATTATCAATGTCTATAAATCTAAAATTAGGATAAAGTTTTTAAAAAAACTGGTCATTTACTATCTCCAGGTATTGACTTTCGAAATGAATAGTAATTATTATTGATTTTTTTAATTATGTTTTTTTCAGCCTCAACTAATGAATAGTCCTGATTTAATGAAATAGATGATACACAAATCTGTTCAAGCAATCTACAATGTCCGTATAACATTGCAACCTGCAAAGCTAGGGCTATGCTTAGTAAGTCACGCACTATACTCTTACAAACGTTACACTGCGATCATTACCTTTTTCATGTTGCAAAGTTTCCAGGTAATTTATCAAACGTGCTATGGCAAGTAAAATTTTTTGCTACGTGAAAATAAGACCTTTCTTAATTACTATTACACTGTGCCAAGGCATTTGTAACAATAAAAGGTGTGGCGCAGTGAACATCAAGTAATGTTACTTAGCTATACGTACAGAGTTGATAAAATGTTTAACGGTAATTTAGTATTTTACTAACATCAGCAACCAAACAAGTTAATTTTAGACAGAAGCATGAAAAAGTATGATGTCAGGTAGGATGGTACTTCAATATGAAAATAGATTTGGACGTTTCACACATAATGTTATTTTATACCATTATGTTCAATAATTTTTACAGTGTTTTCGAAGAACGAGTTTATATANTTTAACGGTGCGAAAAATAAACAACAGCTTCAACAGCCCATACTTTAATATTTTGCAGCTATCCACCATCTGATACTAATTCCAGCATAGATTTTTTATTGTATTTTGATAATATTTTATATAGTGTGAATGCATACGACACGTTTATGCTTATCATCTATAAAAAAAAGGTTAATATACTAATATCCTTTGTTAAAAATAAATTTTACACTTTTGTGCTTACTCTAATGATATTTGACATTGTAATTTTATTTTAGAACGTTGAAAGAACACTTACCGAAATAATCAGTAACTCATTTATTTGAAAAATATTGAAAACTTTAAACTTGAGAACTGATTTTCTGCATCGATATAAAAATATCAGAAGCTTGAAATAAAAATTCCTCTTAATTAATTATATGTTAATAAAATTTTTTATCTTTAAATTCTTACCTGAAATGTTACATTTTGGTATTCCACACTATCATTATACATCAAGCACTTCATCAATGTGACCTTAATTTTATTACTCTGTATAATTTAAGAAGGTATGTAAAATTATATTATTAAAAATTAAAGTTTTTTATTGAGTATTATAATACATATTATATTACCTGTTTGATTACCGAGTTTGCAGACTTTACCAACAGTAGAAGCGGTATAAAAGAATTAACAATAAAGAGTAATTTCATTTTCAAGCTGTGTATTGCATAAGGACTTTTAATCAGAATTGCTATCATTCCTCTAACAGAAAATAAAATAAACGTAAAATTATCCATGATAGATAAAAATATGCTCAAAGAGTAAAAATTAGATATATCGTTAGATATTTCAATTATTGACGTGTACATTTTTTGCAGTTTTATTATAGTCTGCAACTTTGGTCGTTTATAGGCATAACTCATTCTCGCAACACTACTAGAATTCACAAAAATACTTTTTAAATGACCATTAACTATTTTTAATAAATCTTTAATATTCATCTAGAATTAACTATGTTTTTTACTGCCGAGGGATGATTAAATTTGATCACTTGATACAGGAGATGATGAAAAATTAGATATATCGTTAGATATTTCAATTATTGACGTGTACATTTTTTGCAGTTTAAATATGGTCTGCAACTTTGGTCGTTTATTGGCATAACTCATTCTCGCAACACTACTAGAATTTACAAAAATATTTTTTAAATGATGATTAACTATTCTTAAAAAATCTTTAATTAAAATAGTAAAAAGTAGATATTGTAACATGTTAACATCTATTATCAAGTTATGCATTATGGATTCGATGAGATCAAATATTTCTTTTGCCTTTGGGGCACGTGCAATTAATTTAATGCGATCGTATAGCATTGGAATATCCTTGAACATTAGTAAACAAACGTATATCTTATTTTGTGATATCCATTCCTCATTTTTCTTGTATTTTTTTAACTCTCCTACTGATTCTTTTATGGCATTGAATTTTGTAAAAATTGTTATGGCAGCTTTTTGTTTAACAATACCTTCTATCAGAATAAAACTGACTGATGCAACACTAAGTGTTTGATGAATCATGGAGCTAGCAAAAAATACATTTGAAGTAGAATTTCCAGCTATTACTTCGAGTAAATTTTGTAAATGAAAATATTGCGGTACAATGAATATTATCAATAAACAAATGTTGTAAACCATCCCAATGTAAGAAAAACCAAACGACCAACGGTTAAAAGTATTATTTCTAATGGGGGTCTCTTTAAAATTAATAGTCATCGTCCCAAGCATTCGACAACAGAAGTAAAACAGTTTCAATGATGAAAACTTGAATTTATTTTTCCTCATTCTTGACAGCAATTTAGAAAACATCACAATTTTTGACTGAAAAAAATTGAGGTAACTTGTTTACAGGAAAATAATTTAATGTAACACTTACATCGAAAAATTTTAGAGTAAAAAGTATATTTACATTAAATGACGTTTGTTAAGGAAAATAAGAATATAATACCAGAAAAAATTAACGTGCCGTGCAGTGTTGACTGTTACTGTTGTATATTTTATTTTATAGGTGTTAGTCCGGTTCAGTTGAATTCCAAGAGGTGACTACCAAAGCATATGAGGAAGTCCCTTTTACATTAACAACTTTTTTCCATCGATTCATTAATTTTTAATATCCTTTAGAGAACGAAAAGGACACTATTTTAAGTACAATGTACCGTTACCTACGATACATAAAAGATTGTAATCACTTGTTACTCCCCAAAATTTTAGACTTAATTATTAAACCTCGTTGTACTGGGTAGTATCTTGTTATAGAATTTATAGAGAAACGAAAAAAGTTGGAGTTTTTTCATTACCCTAATTGTTAGTATACTGATGAGGCACTAATTTAGTGTTTTTGTAATTTTCGATATTGTTGATAACGTTTTTTAACACAGTAGGCTACCATAAAACAGGGAGAAAATCACTCTTGTAAAAGTAAAAAAAAAACCATGCACGCTATCAACAAAGTGCCTGTAAACAAAGAAAACGGTATGAATAGGCAACCTTGTTGATAGCTTGAATCAAGCAATAGTTAAGGATCTTAGTAAATTTGTTTGTAGCTCAATTGTAAACGAACTAACGCACCTGCTAGTATTTTCATATGCCATTTACTTACGGTAAAACAAATTAAGGATCTGTAGTTTAGATAAATATTTCTAATGACTTTCACATAAATTATTTAGAGCAGACTGTACAAAAACTTGAGACTAGATAAGATCAAGTCAAAAATTGTACATCAAAATTAGATGATATAACTGTTTTAGCTCATAATCCTGATGGTTATGATTACTTGTTCATCCTTGACAAAGCGAAAAATTTTTATTCCATTTAGATTTATATTAATGTAAGAAAAAAAAAATTAACGTGATGAATAAAAGATGTATTCAACAGAGCAACAACACGTTTTATAATTCACTCGTTTTATTTTTATTTACTGGAAACAACATGTCTTACAAATGATAACACGTTGGTTTAAACATTACAGTAACTTAAAACTAAAGGGTGCAATTATAAAAAATACTGTTTAAACATCATAAAAAAGATGTTGTGTTATTTAACGGTGCGAAAAATAAACAACAGCTTCAACAGCCCATACTTTAATATTTTGCAGCTATCCACCATCTGATACTAATTCCAGCATAGATTTTTTATTGTATTTTGATAATATTTTATATAGTGTGAATGCATACGACACGTTTATGCTTATCATCTATAAAAAAAAGGTTAATA
>NW_019379458.1:1005661-1022708 GCF_000648655.2 Copidosoma floridanum | reverse complement strand
AGACATGCCATATCAGAAAATCCAAGAGCCTCAAGCTTATCAATCAGCAGCTGAACATTGACAAGGTCGAAGGCCTTCGTGAAGTCCACAGACACCAGAAGAGTCACCTGCCTCCTATCGATCGCCAATTTCAAATCATCAACAATCTTAACCAGTGCAGTACTGGTGCTGTGTCTTTTGCGGAATCCTGACTGAAGTGGATGGAGCAGGGAATTATCCTCAACAAAAGAAAGCATTTGTTTGTATGCCAACGCCTCGAGGAGTTTTCAGGATGCACTCAAGATACTGATGGGACGAAATGAATCAGGCGTTAACGCTGGCTGCCGTTTGGGTATTGGGATTACTATGGCCCTCCTCCAGGCTGAAGGGAAATAACCAGTCTGCAATGAGGCATTGAAAATATCTAATAGAACAGGAAATATTACAGGCATGCTTAGCTTAATAATTTTTAGAGACAAGCCATCAGGACCCGCAGCATTTTAATGAGAGGAAGCAAGAGCCTCAATCAGATCTCCAAAGTCCACAGGCCTAAAATAGAACCTGTTATCAGGCGAGATGCGCGCAGTCGGCCGCCGGCTATGCAGTGGAGTAGGATCATCAGTACCAACAAAGTGCTTGTTCATGCTAGTTGGTGATACTGGAAGCTGCTGATATGTCCTCGCACCACGAGTCAGTCCCAACTTGTCAATTACCTGCCATGTCTCTGATGTGCTGCGGCATTCCTGCAGTTTGTTGCGGTAGTAGTTATGCTTGGCATTACGAATTGTCAGTTTTATCAAGTTGCGCAGACGTTTGTACTCATCACCCATAGCCTGGTCATGACTTCTCCTGAACGAGCGCCAGGCTGCATTGCGTGCTCGAATAAGGCCTAGAATATACTCATTCATCCAAGGGCTGGGCTTGCTTTTAGTCTTAATAGCACGGTAAGGAGCGTGCATATCCAGTACCAATAGTAAAATTGAGGAAAACCGCTCAACCTTCGTGTCGACGCAAGGCGATTCCAAAACCAACCTCCAATCAACGCCAGCCAGATCCTCAAGCATAGACTCCTCGTTGAAATACCGGAAACATCGCAGCATTCGTGTGTTATTCCTGGGAAGAGTTGCAGGTGCTGTAAATTCAGCAAAAAGTACGTCATGTCGTGATATCCAGGGAAAACTATGCTGTCTATAAATGTCAACATCATTCGAGCAGCTGGTACATATATAATCAATCATAGTCCTGGAAGCACGTGATTGATGTGTAAAATCGAAAGGGGTACGTTCGAGACTAAGAGATAGCAGTGATCGACGGAGTATTCTTAGATTCGTGGAGTCTGCAGCCCAGTCAATATTTAGGTCACCCATTAAAATCAGGTGATCATATGCAGTGTTACAATTCAGGATTGCTTCCTCCACATCTTCCCAGTGTCCCGCTTTGGGCGGACTATATACAATCGCACACAAAATGCGAGTAGAATTTAGCAAAATTTCGGTAAGCAGGAAGTCAGGATGTACACTACGTGATGCATGCTGCTGCGAGACACAAAGCACTCTGCATTTTGATGGCTGACGCACATACAAGGCAACCCTACCACCGCCTCTGCCGCACATTCCTCAGAAGTATGTAACCATTCACCCGCACCTGGTGATCACCGATGTGATGCTTCAAGAAGGTTTCGCTAATACCAAAAATATCAGCCCTATTATTAACAATGATGGTCTTTATGTCATGATTATGTGTCGGAAGCGATTGTGCATTTTTATGACCTATAACTAGATTGTGCCCACTAGTATTATGGTCCTTATTCACCATAATTTATGCTGCATGACTTGCGTTCTATCTTAGCTCGTAAAATGGCGCATAAAGACAAGTCAAAAGCTGAGTGCGAAACATTATTCAGTTTACTATGACAGCAATTAACGCATTTGAGCTGAGTTTTCATTTTACAATGCTTTGACTCGTGCTGGCCAGCACAAAATCCGCACACTGCAGCACCATTACAGTTGTTGGCCATGTGTCCAAAACTTTGGCATTTGTAGCATTGTAGTATGCTTATGTGATCTGCGAAACGACACTGAAGCCACCCCAAGTTGATGCGAGCACGCCGTAAGAGAACAGAACGCGTGGTAGGTGTTACTTGAATTACACACGACCTGTATCTCTTATTATTCGCTGGGTACATGTACACTATGGTAACATCAGTGGGTGCACAGTCAGGTAAATTTTGCTGTGTAATTGCTTCAAGTATTTCCCCCCTGGAGAGGCTGACGGATATGTCATGAACTATTATCCGTGGCAGTAATTTGCTTTCCTATTTTACCTCCAGCCTAACATCACGCAGATCAGAACAGTCAGCAAGAGCTCCAAGTCCATCGCCTTCGATCACGACGTTCTTCTTAGACAGCATATTGACTCGCTTAACTCGAATTCCAAGGTTGGAGGCTTTCACTTTTTCCAAGAGTGTGCTTTTAGTTGCCTTCGCTGAATCAAATCTCTCGATGTAATTCTCGCTCGGTCCGATAATCACTCGAGCAGTTTTACTAATCGGTATGGTTTTACCCTTATTCAGAATAATTTTCCGGTCACTGGGCGCACCAGCGACTCGGCCACCAGAAACAGCCTGTGCAAAGGTAGGCATAGAGAGATCTCCCGCACGGTCGGTAGACTGCACAGAAGACCTCCCAGCCAGAGATATAGTGTGACGAGTCTCCTCCAACATGTGCTTACAAGCGTTGGTCATATTTTCCTCGGCCAACTTAGAAGTGTAGGCAAGTGAAATAGTGCTAATTACATCACAAAAGCCGTTGGCAGCATCACAAATAGCTTGTATGCGCGATGAAACTTTTTTATTTTTGTAAGCAGTATAGAGTGACTCGCGTAGTCCATTGACCCTCCACAGCAGTTTGTTGACATCATCACTGGACAAAGTTTGCCCCGACCCAGTGGCTTGAGCTTCATAGAAGCCGTCCTCCTAACTGCTATCTCCCATAACACAGCTACATCAAGCAGTCAAAACACCGCAGCAGACGACACAGCCGAGATCCCGCATGCGCAGCGGACCAGCCGAGATGGCCGCCGAGAGACGAGAAGCAACGTGGAAACTTCAGCAATATGCGAAGTAAATTGAAGGGCAAGTCGAATCCGCACGACACTGCTAACATTCGTACAGATGACTTGCAGTATAGTGCATGCAAGAAACCTGGAACAAAGCGCCCGCAAGCAAAACAGAGCAAATACACAATCCAATAATGAGGAGCCAAAGAAATCACGACCAAAGAAAAATTGAGTCCGAGATTAAATCACAAATTGAAAATACTGTTTGGAAAGTAATTTTTCAGTAATTCAAAAATATGTAACTTCAAAGATTTTCACATTTAAACAGACATATGTTAACTCATAAAAACTATGAAAAAAATATGTAAAAAAATGCGGAAAGTGTTCGAAAAGAACAGATGAGTTAAAACGACACATAAAATTTCACAACATTAAATTAACAGAATGAACTAATGTTTCAAAAGCTTGATTGTGTTTGTCTATTTAACTATACCTGCTCCTGAATTCTGTCTTTTTGTAAATAAAGTCCTCAGTTAATCAAGAATTTTATATTTGGGTAAAGTACACATGGACCAGAAAGAGATTCCAAATGTAAAAGTTCAATCAAGTTAAACAAATAATGGTCCTTTAGAGACATATAGTGAGTAAGGGCGAAAGAATAGACAGAGGGAGACTATGATCAGTGACTTGAAAACCCCTAAAAACGAGGTATGACTTGGGTACTAAATAACTTATATTTTTTAACATTTTACATAAGCATGTTTGTGTATATTTTTTTACCACGCAAATTAATGTTACTTCTCTAAGGTTATCTATCTTGGCTGAATCACCTCCTTCCTAAATCGGGTATTATCCTTGCTCTAATACTCTTTTTTCATCTCGTTTTTTTCTTAGAAATTCCCACACGACTGTATCCAAATTATTTTGTCACACGTTTCCACACTTCGTTTTTCAGCTCATTTTCTCCTAATGATTTTCTCAGTTTCAACCTTGTAACATGTTTAGAATTGATATCATTGATAATAGTTGAGAGCTCTAATTTAATTTTTATTCATTCTATGTGTTATAAAAAATAAACGTACATTTTTTGAGGGATCTCAGCCATGCAGTTATTAAGATATTTCAAAATAAAAAATGAACAATTTAACACGAGCTGGTAGCAATGCCATGAACTTCCCACATCTCTGACCCCGCTTCATCACCCCACTGAAGTACTGTATCAAACCTCCTTAAGCCTTTGTACTTGTGGTATGCTTTTTTTTTTTATTCTTCTATGACCATTACTTTTTTATTTTTACCACGCAACATTTTGATAAAACGTTTTCTTCATCTTTACATTTTAATCTTAATATGTACTCTTATCTTTCGTTTTCTAAATCTATTGATGTATTCGTAAGCTTATCTCTTCAACGTTACGTTTGTTAAATTTTCCTTTTCAGTTCTTTCAAATCTTCATTTTTGCGTCGTAAAACATTTTGTCCTCTTTCTTTTTGCGTATAAAGTAACTTATTTCCACTTTCGTTGTTCTTCATAGTCATAGTCTCATTATTTTTCTTCGTTCCTTTTTTTTACAAATCATACTTTCATTTTCCCAAGTTCAAATCCAGTTCTTACACCTATCTTAATGTTAGTCAATCAATTCTTGAGATTAATTTCTTCCTAATATTTCCCTCTCTATATCCTCTTTTTTCATCTCCTTTACCTGGTCAGAAAAGCTTCTTGATTTCTAATATAATGTATTACTGACTAACCTCTAATGCTAAAGTTTGTGAAATCTCTCTCTCTCTCTCTCTCTCTCTTCTCCTTTTTTGTAGATTTATTATACACGATTTTCCTTCTCATATTTTTTTTATTAATCTTTTTTCTTCAAAATTTTTTGTTCCACCATTTGATTTCCTGTCTATTACTTTCTTGCTTTTGGAGTATATTTCGTTAATCCACCTTATTACTTTAACTTGTTTTCATGTTCTAGTCTGTTGAGAATATAACACTTTTATTTTCTCACGTTTTACTTTCTCTTTTAACATTTTTATCATCACTTTTATGTCTTGACCATAGATTCTTATTCTTATTCTCCGTGTCTTATCTCTTGTATTAATATGTTATCAATCTATTTTTCGAAATTTTCAATATTGATATTAATACTAGTTCCTGTGATTATTCCTTCTTTCACTTTATCTTTTTCCTCTAAAAATGTCCACTCAAAACTTTTTGGCANCTTTCAATCGGTCCATGTGTGATTATAATGTATTTCAACATTAGAAAACAAACGTATATATTATTTTGTGATATCCAGTCCTTATTTTTCTTGTACTTAGTTAACTCTCCTATTGATTCTTTTATGGAATTAAATTTTGTAAAAATTGTTATGGCAGCTTTTTGTTTAACAATACCTTTTATCAGAATAAAATTGACTGATGCAACACTAAATGTTTGATAAATTCTGAAGCCAACATTAAATACCTTTAAAGTAGAACTTCCAGCTATAACTTTGAGTAAATATTGTAAACGAAAACATTGCCTTACAAGGAACATTATCAATAAACAAATGTTGTAGACCATTCCAGTGTAAGAATAACCAAACGACCAACGTTTAAAAGTATTATTTCTAATGGGGGTCTCTTTAAAATTAATAGTCATCGTCCCAAGCATTCGACAACAGAAGTAAAACAGTTTCAATGATGAAAACTTGAATTTATTTTTCCTTATTCTTGACACCAATTTAGAAAACATCACAGTTTTTGACTGAAAAAATAGAGGTAACTTGTTCACAGGAAAATAATTTAATGTAACACTTACATCGAAAAGTTTTAGAGTAAAAAGTATTTACATCGAATGACGTATGCTACGGAAAATAAGAATATTATACCAGAAAAAATAGACGTGCCTTGCAATGTTGACTGTTATTGTTGATTAATTTTATTTTATAGGTATTAGTCCGGTTCACTTGAATTCTAAGAGGTGACTACCAAAGCATATTAGGAATTCCCTTTTTCATTAACAACTTTTTTCCGTTACATCGATTCATTGATTCTTAATATCCTTTAGAGACCACGAAAAAGACACCATTAGGTACGATACATAAAAGATTCCAATCACTTGTTACTCCCCAAAATTTTAGACTTAATTATTAAACCTCGTTGTACTGGGCAGTATCTTGTTATAGAATTTATAGAGAAACGAAAAAAGTTGGAGTTTTTTCATTACCCTAATTGTTAGTATACTGATGAATTATATTGACTCTCCAGGCGGAAAAAAATGACGCGTCCGTTTTTAATAAAAGAGAAAAAAGAAAGAAAAAAAAAAAAAAACAATATGACGTGTTATCTCCACCGTAGGCGCATCTAGACCAAAATTCATATGTGGGAGATGTAGAGCATCCACAATATGATTTTTGATGCATTTATGTCTGGCGACTCAGTGGTTGTGAAACTCAAAAATGTTTTGTGGATGTATCACTCGAGTCCTCTCAAAGTCCTGCAATTTTTGCTCACCCCTCTCATCATGGGCTTTGCTGTCCTTCTTTTATCACCTTTGAGTTGGCTCGTCACCTTTTTGAAAGTCGAGCCATTGCACCCAAATTGAAATCCATGGTAAAGTATCACTCAACGGATGCACAGTTCAAATTTAAGAGCATGTTGCCGACCAAAATAAAAAAAAATAAATAAAATTAAGGAAATTAAAAAAAAAAGAAACAAACCAGGAGGTATAAATAAGTCATGAGACCCACGGTAAGAACAAAGTTCTTTAAAAATGAAATGAGTATAAAGACACACAATTTCTCAAGTAACAAGGGGGTATATTATCCAACGGAGATAGAAATAATTTCTCGGTTAACTACAGAGTTCTCAGTGATATTAATAAATATTGATCAACTATCTGATGATAAACGCAGATCTTATAAGAGAGAAGCGATGCTACGGACACCTTCGAAGAAAGTGTTGGTGATTTTCTTGATTGACATTCATCAAGATCATCTTCTAACTGCCAAAAAAGTGAATCAATTGATTCCTTCTTTTGTGTCATACATAAATTATAGAGCACGCCCTTTCTGTCTTTTATTTTTCATAACGAATAAATCTATTTGGAACCTTAGATCAATTTTACCATGGTTGTGGCACAGGACATTTTTACAATTATCTGTTGTCCAAATCATGACTGTGACAAAAGCGTTTACTAAATATTAAAAAATCACCCGGAATACATTTGAATACTACAGTACATCAGTATAATCCTTTTAGTAATGTTTATTCTACGCAAGACAATTGCACAAACTTAAATTTCTTTGCCGATAAATTAAAAAACTTATTCGGCTACCCAGTCATAATGCAGTACATTCAATCTCAAATATTATATTGTAATTTTTACAACAAAAGTTTATCAAAATCCTTTAGTTGGGAATTCGGATACTACGGTTCAAAATTCGTCATTTTTAGTAGAATAATGAATTTTTCATTGATTACAATACGTAATAACAATGATGATGGCTTTAAAAATCATACAATAGATTTTAGTGCAGTTCACTCATCTTTCAAAGTTTTAGGCCCATCGAACGTAAAAACTGACTTTTATGTAGTTAGCGAATTTTTTTGCTTCGCTATTAAACATAACTCTTATTACGAAATGTCTATTCCATGGAATCTTATTATTTCGTTTTTATCTGTTGTGTTGCTTAATATTTTATTTGTGTTTCTTAAAAATTACGTGCAAATTGAGGGTAATTTTCTAACAACCTACAATATAGCACTTATTCTAATGGGCCGGAGTGAAATTGTCACTCCCAAGGATTTAGTGGCAGAATCATTTATATGATCTTGATGATCTTCTCGGTAATATTCACGTTCGAAATTATACAGGAAATTTTGAAGCAGTTATAGAACCAAAAAATTCCACGATTACAAAAACTTTGATGATATTATGAATTCAAAAATATCGCTCTACACGGATTATGTTACTAGAAACTTACTTTTATACTATGTAAAACTTTTTCCTAAAGTATACACACCGCTTCTGCAAAAAATCCAAATGATTTCTAGTAACAACACCAGAGTTGATCTACCAGATAGGCTATACTATTCAAAAATAAATTTAATTATGGAACACATACATTATGCAAAAATGATGACAAACTTTTATAATACAAACAATAGTCGGTCAAAAATCACTATTTTTACGGAATTAGCTACCCTTAAAAACATTTTATACGCATTCGAATTTTCACGAAAATCTCCTTACATTTCCTGCATCAATATGATTCGTCGCAGAATTTTTGAGTCTGGAATTGAACACTTTTGTGAAAGACAATCTACAATTCGTTTCTATCGCCAAGCTTTCAATCACAGAATGAGGAGTCCTGTTTACTTTCAACTACTCTCAATAACTCGAAACTTGAGTAATTCAAAAAATATTATATTCTCAGCCCTTATCAAGAGACTATTCGAAATAATTTGTTTGTTTTACGTGAAAATGATATTCCTTTTCGTGTTAGATTGCTGATTTTTTTTATTATCGGCTGTGTCGCATCGTTTTTGGCTTTTGTATTAGAACTTCTTTTTTTTATCAAAAAACGAATAGATGGTATCGAAAGCCACAAAACAAGAAGTTAAAAGGTATTTGGTATTTGTGATATTTAAGTTTAGTTTTGTATTTTTCAAATATCTTGAACTGACGTACCATGTCACCGAGTGTACTAATTATTTAGTATACAGCTAGTGAAAAGTAAGAAAGTTGATCAGTAAAAGTGGTGATGTATAATCAGTAACTATGTTAAGAACAATCAATAAATACATTTACATGCCTTAACAAAACACTAAGAAAATTGTATGCATTATCACCAGTAGCGTATCATAACAATGACCGTAGCTAAAAAAAGAGTTTGTTAGCCAATCTGAAGGCTTATAGTAGTTGTTTTTATATTTGTTGCTTAATTTTTTAACTATGAAGTGATTTGTTTGAAAACCAGTAAATAAATAAATGAGTAATCAAATTTCGTTATACAACTCATTTACTTTTTCTTATTTTCCAATTATTTTACCAGTCATTAGGAAAAAACATGCATGTCAGGAAACGAGTATTGTAGACTATTTAATGTGGAAATTGCTCATTTTATGATTTCTCAAAGTACGTTCAGTGTAGGGCTGATGACATAATCCGCTATCATCCAGAATGTTCTAGTGTCGTAATTTTTTTTTTTTTTTTTTTTTTTTAAGTTTGGAGGTGAAATAGTTGTTTTGTGAAATCGGGGNTGTATATATATATATATATGTATATATAACTGCACTACATGACTACGTTACTCTCCATACATAAAACATGTTATCATGATTGGCCAAGTAAAAAATAGCCCTGAAGTTTATTATAAATCCATCATTTACGCAACAATCGAGACAGATGTTTTACATGGCTTTCGAACAATTGGACTACTATTGGGTTGTGCACGTAACATATTAGTTTCCTAGAGACACGAACAACGTAAGTTGAAATCAAAAATGCAATACAACAACTTGTGGACACAAAATTTACCTGTAGCACCAAGAACGACAGCCAAAAATACTATATTGCAACAGCTTATCATATACACCGTTCCACTAGTAAAAAATTAAGTGGTCATAGTATTAAAAAAAAAGACATGGAAAAATATAATGTAATGAAAAAAAATGAAATAATAAAGGAATAAAAAAAAATGATTAAATAAAAAAATTTTTTTTTTTTTAAATTAAGGAAATTAAAAAAAAAGAAAACAAACCAGGGGGTATAAATGGGTCATGGGATCCATGGTAAGAACGAAATTCTTTAAACATGAAATGAGTAAAAAGACACACAATTTCTCAGGTAACAAGGGGGTCGCCAGACCCATAGGAAGAACGAAGCTCTATAACAATAAGTACTGCATTAATGTAATTCACTAAAACAAAAACTTGAAAAACGAATAAAAAAAAATAANTTAATCTTTTTTCTTCAAAATTTTTTGTTCCACCATTTGATTTCCTGTCTATTACTTTCTTGCTTTTGGAGTATATTTCGTTAATCCACCTTATTACTTTAACTTGTTTTCATGTTCTAGTCTGTTGAGAATATAACACTTTTATTTTCTCACGTTTTACTTTCTCTTTTAACATTTTTATCATCACTTTTATGTCTTGACCATAGATTCTTATTCTTATTCTCCGTGTCTTATCTCTTGTATTAATATGTTATCAATCTATTTTTCGAAATTTTCAATATTGATATTAATACTAGTTCCTGTGATTATTCCTTCTTTCACTTTATCTTTTTCCTCTAAAAATGTCCACTCAAAACTTTTTGGCAACTTATTCTCTACACCTGCCAATTTGTCTTTTTCTAATTTGGTTGCCACTTATATTATCAGATCAAATTCACTTAAGTATTTCTACACTTTTCTGTCTTTACTTAACAGTACTGCAATATTCCAAGCACAAATATTTATATTTTATCTCTTATTTCCGTCCTCCTCATTACCTTCGTGTTCCCTTCATTATCACAACTTTGCTTGTATCTTATTTTTGTATTTTATTGTATCCTCTTTTTTTTTCCCTACAAAACCATCTAATTTCTTGCTGAATAATCAGCCTTACCAGAAATACATGGTTTGCATACATCATTAACAGAGGGAAACTATTTATTTTCAATATTGATANGTATTAAATAAGGATATCTAATCAGAATTACTATCATTTTTCTAACAAAAAAGAAAATAAACGTAAAATTGTGCATGATAGATAAAAATATTCTCAAAGAGAAAAAATTAGATATATCGTTAGATATTTCAATTATTGACGTGTACATTTTTTGCAGTTTTATTATACGTAAAGGTTTCGCCAGAATTGCATGTTTTGCTCTCGTATCGACAGCCGGGTTGGCTTTTCAATTTCGATAACCCCCCCCCTCGGGTGTTCTCAAACTGGGCCAATTTTTTTATCTTTTTTTTTTTTTTTTTTTTTTTTGGTATTGTAGAGAAAAAAATTAAAAGTTAAATAAAAATTGTTGTGGGAAAATAAAATTAAAATTCGTTAAAAAATTAATTGCTTGGGAGTACGAAGGTTAATGGTGGGCGGAGGTGTGCAGAATACTAGCGCAGCAGGGTTAGAAGATATTCGCTTTGAGCGCAATTCCAAAATCGCGCCCCCACTGGAGACTTTGAGAACGATTGGTCGTGATTATAAAAGGACAGTACTATGCATTGATTTCCACATGCTAGTAGAAAAGCGACATTTCAGTGTTGGCCACTTGGTGAATGGAGCCGAAAACTCGGTTTCATTATAATTACCTTTTCTAATGACGACCAACCGTTCTCAAAGTCTCCAGTGGGGGCGCGATTTTGGAACTGCGCTCAAAGGAAATAGAGTGAGGGGAAGTATGTAAGACTGATGGTGAGGGTGACGGGATAAGGGGGAAATACAATGAATTAGGAGGAAGAGACTTCCGGTAAGCGATTTCCGTTTCATTATGAGTAAAATGAAATCTCTTCTAGAAAATANCAACTTTGCTTGTATCTTATTTTTGTATTTTATTGTATCCTCTTTTTTTTTCCCTACAAAACCATCTAATTTCTTGCTGAATAATCAGCCTTACCAGAAATACATGGTTTGCATACATCATTAACAGAGGGAAACTATTTATTTTCAATATTGATAAATTTTAAATTATAATAATAATTTTTCTTTTAATTCGTAATGTTACATGCTTTGACTTTAGTAATAGATAGTAATTACTATTGGTTTTTTTTCTTTTAGCGTGTTTTACAGGCTACCTAAAAAATGGTCTTTATTAACTTAAGTAGATAACCTACGAATCTGTTTGAGCAATCTACAATTACCACACAGCATTGCGACCCACTAACCTAGGCTTAGTCAGTAATGCACTATATTCGTATAACTATCTCACTACAATCAGTAAACTTTTTCACCCACACGGCTACCAGATAATTCATTAATGGTGGTAAGATGTCAAATTACATTTTTTAATATGTGAAAATAAGAAATTTTTCGGTACTAAGGAATATATGTTAATAAAAAACGTAGCACAATGAATAATCAAGTATATTTAGGACAGTTTTAATATAAATTCAATAGTTGTTTGGTATTTTGCAAACCTGACAACATAAACATAAGATTTCGGATATATTCATGTGAAAAAATAACATAAGGCAATATGACAATATAAAGAATATAGATGTACCCTATATTAACAAAAAAATTTTTTAATATTTTCGAGGTACGATTTCATATACAACTCTATTTTAATGCCGTGTTACTATGCAAACATACATAATATGCTATCATCACAGGCTAAAAAACAGAGCCCCCAGCTTTGTTGTGAATCAATTACTTACACATTAATCGAGACGGATATTCTGTACAGCTTCCAAACCATTGGACTACGGTAGTACCGAGGGTAGTACCATACACGTGAAAAAGCGGTTTCCTGTAGAAGAACAAGCAAAGTAAGTCAAGGCCAAAAATCAAACTTATAAACTTGTGTTACCAAGACAAAGTATAGTTAAGACCAGTGGAAAGTAAGATTGTTATTTGATACAATAGCATGTAATAATAGGTGGGGCATAAGCATCCTTCGACAGTTAAAAATGTTGTAAAAACGTCACTTATACTTGAAAATGAAAATGGGACGACGTTTTCAATATGTTTTGACAGCGTTTTCAGTGACTTTCTACATTAAAAATTGTTGTGGAACTGAATTTGTAGATGTATTGACTCAATACATGAAAAAACACATGCAAGTTGATCGAGTGACATTGTTTATTGCAAATAGTGGAAAATATTGTCCAATGACGACGGAAATAATCTCTCGGTTGACCATAGAATTCTCCATGTTACAAATCAATGGAGGTCTACTGTCAGGGAATAAAACCGTATCTTACACAGAGGAAGTAATACTATGCACACCTTCTAGCAAAGTATTGATGATTATTCTAATTGATATTTTCCATGATCATCGTTCATTTACAAAAACTGCAAATGAGTTGATGTTCATCTTTTTGTCATTCATTATTGAAAGATCACGTCCGCATTGCCTTTTCATAATCATCAGTAAAATACGTGTTTGGGAACCCCACACATATTTTACGTTGATGTGGCAGCAGCACTTTTTGCATTTCGCGATTATAGAAATCATAAGTTGGCAAAAGTATGAGCGTGGACTAAAGATAAGAGATTTTGCCAAAAGCCATTGGAAAATTACAGTATTGCAGCAGAACCCTTTTAGTAACGTTTATTCAGAACAATCAAATTTAACGAACATCGATTTTTTCCTGATAAGTTGAAAAATTTATTTGGCTACCCTTTACGTATGTTGTACGAATTCTCCGAAGTATACAATGATTTTTAAAAAAATCAAGACTTATCAAAATTATTTGATTGGGATTTTGGTCTCTATGGCTCGAAGTTTGTCATTTTAAGTAAAGTGATTAATTTTTCAATAATAAGCATAGGAAATAATTCATCTCTTCATTTTACGGATGAACACAGATGTTTTGTTATGAAACATCATTCTTATTACGAAGTGTTTATTCCCTGGAATCTAATTATCGTATTTTTGCTTTTAGTTTTTCTTTTAATTTTATTTGTATTCTTTAAAAAACACATTCAAGTCCAGAATAATTTTTTAACACCCTATAATTTAACGCTCATTTTAATCGGCCGGAGTGAAATTTCATCGCCTCGTAAGAATATTGAAAAAATTATTTCTTTTATTTTCATATGCTCATCTATTACATTTACATCTGAAATTATACAGGTAATATTCAGTGTGAGTTACAGCGTTTTAAAATTTCATGATTATAAAAATCTTGATGATATTTTTAATTCAAAAATGAATTTTTATACAGAATATACTACTACAGGCATTTTACTCGAATTGAATACCATTTATCCAGATATCTATACACCTCTTATGATAAAAACTAGCGTAATTTCAAATAATAACACCAGGAAAGATGTAGCTCCAATGTTATACTTTTCAAAAGTTAATTTCGTAATGGAACATTTGTATTTTGGAAAAATGATGGCATATGCTTACAACGCGAACAATACTCGATCAAAAATTTCTATTATTGATGAAACACACTTTCCTAAGCAGAAATTATATACGTCCGTTTTGTCACGGAAATCTCCGTACATCAATGTGTTTAACTTAATTTTTCGCAGAATTTTTGAATCCGGTATTGATGAGTTCTGTGAAAAAAAAGTTGTTCAAAACTACTTTCGTCGGGCGTTTTATAAGAGATCAAGCGATCGTCCCAACCTTGAAGTACTTTCAATAACTCAAGATTCAAAAGTTACTGAGCAAATTATTGTATCATCCTTTAATCGAGACCGTATTTATCACAAACAATCGTTTATTCGAGATCAAGATGATTTTTTATTTTTGTCAGATTAATGTTTTTTCTGATATTAGGTTTTGCTGTATCGTTCCTAACTTTTTTATTAGAAATAATTTATCATAAGACGTAATGGATTGGCGTTATAATTATACAAAATAATTATTTATGTCATTTGTCACTTATGTTATTATATTTTAAGTAATTTATTTTGTACGTCTTGTATTTTGATTAAGAGCAATGATAATGGACTGCCTCACCTAGAAAAAAAAGTATGAGTACAGAAAACGATTCACAATGGGAAAAAGACATATATTTATTTTATTTTTCGAAAATTTGTAAAAAGTCGAAAATTTCGAAAGTCGAAAAAGAGTAGTCTTATTTTCGATAGAATCACTTCAGCTCGTTATCACCTACATAGAACCACACATTCAGATGTTGCATCTCGAAGAACTTTTATTATGTTGTCTAGAAAAACGAATGATAAAAAAAATCATTCAAACTCTATCATCAAAGTGTGGATAATTTTACTGCACTATAGATTGCGATAAAATAAACTTATGTACATAAATTGTTTATCTCCATAATTTTTATAAATGTTAAATCAGTATGTCTACCCATCAGTGACAGGATGGGTGTAATCTTGCATTTATTTATAAAGTACTTCGAAGCTATTTGTACATAGTTTTTTAAACATTAACTTGCAATTTTACTTATCTAAATATTTTTTTATTTCTTCCTTAATGATGATAATATTATATTAATTAATCCACCTTATTACTTTAACTTGTTTTCATGTTCTAGTCTGTTGAGAATATAACACTTTTATTTTCTCACGTTTTACTTTCTCTTTTAACATTTTTATCATCACTTTTATGTCTTGACCATAGATTCTTATTCTTATTCTCCGTGTCTTATCTCTTGTATTAATATGTTATCAATCTATTTTTCGAAATTTTCAATATTGATATTAATACTAGTTCCTGTGATTATTCCTTCTTTCACTTTATCTTTTTCCTCTAAAAATGTCCACTCAAAACTTTTTGGCAACTTATTCTCTACACCTGCCAATTTGTCTTTTTCTAATTTGGTTGCCACTTATATTATCAGATCAAATTCACTTAAGTATTTCTACACTTTTCTGTCTTTACTTAACAGTACTGCAATATTCCAAGCACAAATATTTATATTTTATCTCTTATTTCCGTCCTCCTCATTACCTTCGTGTTCCCTTCATTATCACAACTTTGCTTGTATCTTATTTTTGTATTTTATTGTATCCTCTTTTTTTTTCCCTACAAAACCATCTAATTTCTTGCTGAATAATCAGCCTTACCAGAAATACATGGTTTGCATACATCATTAACAGAGGGAAACTATTTATTTTCAATATTGATAAATTTTAAATTATAATAATAATTTTTCTTTTAATTCGTAATGTTACATGCTTTGACTTTAGTAATAGATAGTAATTACTATTGGTTTTTTTTCTTTTAGCGTGTTTTACAGGCTACCTAAAAAATGGTCTTTATTAACTTAAGTAGATAACCTACGAATCTGTTTGAGCAATCTACAATTACCACACAGCATTGCGACCCACTAACCTAGGCTTAGTCAGTAATGCACTATATTCGTATAACTATCTCACTACAATCAGTAAACTTTTTCACCCACACGGCTACCAGATAATTCATTAATGGTGGTAAGATGTCAAATTACATTTTTTAATATGTGAAAATAAGAAATTTTTCGGTACTAAGGAATATATGTTAATAAAAAACGTAGCACAATGAATAATCAAGTATATTTAGGACAGTTTTAATATAAATTCAATAGTTGTTTGGTATTTTGCAAACCTGACAACATAAACATAAGATTTCGGATATATTCATGTGAAAAAATAACATAAGGCAATATGACAATATAAAGAATATAGATGTACCCTATATTAACAAAAAAATTTTTTAATATTTTCGAGGTACGATTTCATATACAACTCTATTTTAATGCCGTGTTACTATGCAAACATACATAATATGCTATCATCACAGGCTAAAAAACAGAGCCCCCAGCTTTGTTGTGAATCAATTACTTACACATTAATCGAGACGGATATTCTGTACAGCTTCCAAACCATTGGACTACGGTAGTACCGAGGGTAGTACCATACACGTGAAAAAGCGGTTTCCTGTAGAAGAACAAGCAAAGTAAGTCAAGGCCAAAAATCAAACTTATAAACTTGTGTTACCAAGACAAAGTATAGTTAAGACCAGTGGAAAGTAAGATTGTTATTTGATACAATAGCATGTAATAATAGGTGGGGCATAAGCATCCTTCGACAGTTAAAAATGTTGTAAAAACGTCACTTATACTTGAAAATGAAAATGGGACGACGTTTTCAATATGTTTTGACAGCGTTTTCAGTGACTTTCTACATTAAAAATTGTTGTGGAACTGAATTTGTAGATGTATTGACTCAATACATGAAAAAACACATGCAAGTTGATCGAGTGACATTGTTTATTGCAAATAGTGGAAAATATTGTCCAATGACGACGGAAATAATCTCTCGGTTGACCATAGAATTCTCCATGTTACAAATCAATGGAGGTCTACTGTCAGGGAATAAAACCGTATCTTACACAGAGGAAGTAA
>NW_019379458.1:970966-995083 GCF_000648655.2 Copidosoma floridanum | reverse complement strand
TAGTTGTTTGTGCCAAAATTCACAATGTCTCAATTTAAAGCTATTAAAACTAGTCGATTAAACTGAAGATAATAATATTTTTTCTGTACTATCGTACAATCGTATACAAACCTGATTTATTAATGTCTTAATCTTACTCGAGTCTATTCTCAAATAAATGTTTTTTTATCGTTGCACTAATACATGCAATTTTATACTTCTTTGTGCTTATCGTTTACATTACAAACTCTGTATTATCCATATTAAACAAAAATAATAAAAAATTAAAACAATTAATAAATTATCAACAATAAAAATACATCAATAATGCCATTTTTTTAGAGTATATTGTATATTTTAAATTGTTAATCATCACTATTTAAAAGTATAAAGAGTTTACATTACAATTTGCTTGCATAAAACCTTTGGCTTACACCGTTCATTGCAAGTGCAAATGAATTTTTCATGTTTCTCATCAATGACTACTTCTCTATATGAAAAGTTCTAATTGATTTTAGTAAGACAACTTCACCTATTACTATTATTTTTTTGTCTATTCGTATTTTTACGTGGGAATGAGATTGGTAAGGAGGTGCGTCGCAAAAATGATCAACACTTATTACCTCAAAGACCTTTATTCAAGTTACCACATTTATAAGGCAAAGTAGCACGTGTTTTTTTTTTCGAGGCTCGTTTTTCACTCCCCGAAAGTCTCTTCCCTTGCTCTCTCTTTCCTACTCCTGGCCCTAAGGCCCCTTGTTACGAGATGCAAGAAGAGGGAGAGTAGAGTCTTTTAATTTTCAAGAAAAAGTTTTAAAGTTAAGTTAAAAAGAATAATATTTTAAATGAAATTTACAGAGATCCTTGAGAGAGTATAAAAAAAACAACGAATGTATCTATGCCATCCTGCTGTATTCTAGGTGAAATTATCAAAAACCGGAGTATCGTATTTGAGCCCGACTAAGGTTGTTAAACTCAACTAGATAGTATCCAATGTGAAGAGTTTCTCGTGCACGGAAGATGAATGCATTATTTACTTTATAAAAAAAATTTAATTTTCATAGTACGCAATGCTAGGTCAAACGAGAATATCAAGATGTGATATGCTATCGAAAAGTATAAAAAAATACTGTTGTTTTATAAGTAGGTATCTTGTAAATTGTAAGCCAGTGTCGAAGAAATACCTGATTGACTTGTAGTATGTTGAACATTAACTTAAATTTCGATCTATAAAAAACAGCTTGTATCAATATGCCTGAATGTAACATTAACACCGAAGTAGTATTATCTTACAGTTGTTGCTCGTTGTGATACACATCATGATACCTTCCGAAGGGACTAGAATGTTGATTTTCTACTATATAAAGTAGAAAGAAGAAGGTTTTGCATTTTTAGTAAATATTTTTATCTACCAATTTTAAAGTAGATACGCGTGAATTTAATTTTTAAAAGGTAGATAATTGATTTTTTCATCCGTAACGCATTACGACTTTCTTCTTTAAGGTTGAGAGTGTAACAATTCCTGCATAAAATCAAAACTCCAATTGACAAAATTTTGCTGTACCAAGTCCGGGGACCAGATATAATTCCGTTAGCAACAAGAGATCCTTGTCGATCCTTGTGTCAACTAAGGCTTTTCCACGGGTTTTTTTTCGTAGAATCTGAAATTGACTGGTTAAAATTATTTTAGAGTAATGAAATCAATTAAAAATGCAGTCGCTTACATGATAAATTATGAACTTTAGTTCAGTTGGTTTTTTTTTTTTTTTTTTTTAATGACGATAATTTTAGACAGAAATAATCGCCTGAGATTTTTTTTTTCTAAATAGGTTTGAAAAAAATTGTGAATTTTTAAAGTCCTAAAATCAAGTATCAAAATTTCAGTATTATTTAGAAGAGATTATTTATATTAACACTAGTGTTTGTTGGTAAGCTTATTTTCTACTATAACTAAGGGTAGGTTACCAGAGCACGCTTTGCAAGGGCCTCGAGTGCACATCAGTGACTATAATCGACCATTTTGCGCCATATGCACGGCATTCCTCGATTCCTGACGAATACCTTGTACATGTACCTATTGTAGTCAGGCATGTCTGGATAACTTAATTTTGCTCGAATTGAGGAAAAAGATTACGTCAACAGTCGATAATTTGTCGATACTTTGGATTTTTATCTTATTCACTGACTCAAGTTATTAATGAATTAATAAACATCTATATTATCGACAAATTATCGACTGCTAACTTCATGTTTTTCTCGTTTTTCCGTATAATTTCTGCAGGAAAAAATTACCGAGGCTCCATACTGTTGTACTAGTTAAACAATAAATTAGTTAAAAACAATAAATAATCATGAATTTCATTGAAAAAAATGATTATTTAGATTTCAAGGCTGATTACCTAATTTAACACGATATTTTTTGATAAATTTAAGTAGTTACAATGGCTATTCTTACCCAAATGGTGGGGCAAATTTGTCTATAGGGTGGGGCCCATTTAGCGAGGGCAGATTTAACCATTGATGATATGATAAAAAAATATCGTTTTTTTTTTTTTTTTTTCATGAAATGAAACTTCAAATAAAAAAATTTGATTGTTTTTATTAAGTATTTGGTCTGTGTTAATTATTTTAAATTACAGAAACACGTTTTTTATTGCATCAATCTCAACTATAGTATTCAGTGATTTGATTTGATTGCATTTGAATATAGAGCAGTAAATAACAATGTTTAAATCCATATATTATGCATTATACATTATTAACGAGAATAAATGTGGAAGCAAATACTTAAACGTAATGATAAATATTTTCACTTAAAGTAATAGCTGATGCTAAAAACACTCTCGTATGCTTTGGTAATTTATAAAATGTATAAATACAGTTATGATAAATCAAAGATGATTTTTGACATGTATACATGGAATACATAAAATACGGATGCAATAATACAAGGCTTTTTTTTTAAATAGCGACAACTCAAAGGTACATGTAAAAGTCACTAGCTTCACGGTATAATGTCTTCTTCCTTTCGGAACTAAAATTTATTTTTTAGAATTACTCAGCCAAATCTTAAATTATTACCATAAATTTTATAAATTTCTCTTTCATTATGAATTTTTATATAATAACCTTATCCAAACGAGTTACAAAATACAGTGGTACGATTGTCGATACAGTCACTGTCAGCTCGGCTTTATCTACGTGAAGCACGTATTCATATATAACTTCTCAAATGAATCATAGAATCTGATAAAAATGTTAATCATTGTCGATGAAATACTCGTCACATCCACGTGTTACATAAATCAAGATTATGTCTTGAAATCGTTTCTAAAATCGAAAACTCATGATTTCGCGATAATTAAGCGATAAAGTAACATAATTCCAGTAACAAGATGTTTGTTGCAAAATTTTTCGATTTTCGTACAGTGTAAAAATGACAACTATTTTTACAATTCAATACAGAGAATTCTGTAGCTTGTTGAATGTGGTCTTTACAGCTGTATAGTTGTTTGTGCCAAAATTCACAATGTCTCAATTTAAAGCTATTAAAACTAGTCGATTAAACTGAAGATAATAATATTTTTTCTGTACTATCGTACAATCGTATACAAACCTGATTTATTAATGTCTTAATCTTACTCGAGTCTATTCTCAAATAAATGTTTTTTTATCGTTGCACTAATACATGCAATTTTATACTTCTTTGTGCTTATCGTTTACATTACAAACTCTGTATTATCCATATTAAACAAAAATAATAAAAAATTAAAACAATTAATAAATTATCAACAATAAAAATACATCAATAATGCCATTTTTTTAGAGTATATTGTATATTTTAAATTGTTAATCATCACTATTTAAAAGTATAAAGAGTTTACATTACAATTTGCTTGCATAAAACCTTTGGCTTACACCGTTCATTGCAAGTGCAAATGAATTTTTCATGTTTCTCATCAATGACTACTTCTCTATATGAAAAGTTCTAATTGATTTTAGTAAGACAACTTCACCTATTACTATTATTTTTTTGTCTATTCGTATTTTTACGTGGGAATGAGATTGGTAAGGAGGTGCGTCGCAAAAATGATCAACACTTATTACCTCAAAGACCTTTATTCAAGTTACCACATTTATAAGGCAAAGTAGCACGTGTTTTTTTTTTCGAGGCTCGTTTTTCACTCCCCGAAAGTCTCTTCCCTTGCTCTCTCTTTCCTACTCCTGGCCCTAAGGCCCCTTGTTACGAGATGCAAGAAGAGGGAGAGTAGAGTCTCACCTATTACTTACGTACGTTACAATATGTAAGCCTTAATAAATTAAAAAGTAAATCTAAAAATATTAAATTTTTTTTTGTTTTTGTAAAATTTCTTCTTTACTTGGCAAGATAAGATTTATACCTTGTATAATCCATATCTAGTGTCTGCATCAACTTAAAATCACTACCAAATAGCTTATTGTACAAGGCTTTCGTAAATTTTATCTACTACCTACTATAACCATTTTATTCCGAACATTATTATTCACTTACAAAACTTTTTTTCTACATAAATAAAAGTCCACATTTAGGATTGTTTTTAAAATGATTTTTAAAATCAAATTTATATGCATTAAATTAATATTAAAATATTTATTAATTTAGGTAATCATCAAAAGTAGTTGTTTTTGTTCATCTGGTTTTAAAAAATAAATATAAATTATATCGTAATAGGATTTAAAGCGTACGTTAAGCATGAGTATACATGTATATTATTTTTATTACCCTATTAATTATCTTTCTAGTAGTCTTTAAATAAAACTTTATTTGAGATGGATACAACTCTTCTTCTTTGAGCAAAACAATTAACAAAGAACCTCAGACCCACGCACATAATATTTATTTTAATTGCGTTACTGAGCGTGAGCTCATCTAAATGTCTACAAAGAAGGTTCATTCGGAACAATATGGGTTTTTTTATTTTTTTTTAATTAGACTATGTTGTGTTCACAGTTTTAGTTATGCGTAATACTTTTTTTCCCGTTACAAAAATCTAAAGATAAACAGTTATAAAATGTTTTTGTCATCCCGTTATTTTAAATTTGTCGTATAGATTTCTGTATGTACATCTTTAATTTCAGCATTTTAATCTTAACTATAATCATTTTTACATCACTAAAGAAGATTTCAAAGTATCGTACCCACTGCTCGTATGACTCATTGTGAACCTTGAGAATTTGTACGCAGATGAATTCTAAAAAAACACTTGAAAAAATACACCCACTCGTACATTCGTCCCATCGAAAAATATTACTGTGAATTACAGTGACTCATAATTTTTCCACCGTTATCAGAGTGCTTTCCGTAAAAAAAATGAGGTTGTATTTTCTTACATGAATATTTCAACGCTAAAGTAAGTTATCGCAAAAAAAAGGTTAATCAGTATACGACGTAGATTTATTTGAGGTGCATAATTACTGTGCATACTTTTAAATAATGTTTGTTAAAACTACGATTAAAAATCGTCTTATTTATTTTTTTTTTTTTTTAATATTATACTGAAACGTAAAACGACAAAGCTTGAAAAACACGAATTTAAGAACAATGGAAAAAGTTTATTATGAATAATTCAAGAACAAATTGACAAATTGTAGTGATAAGGTAAAACGTTACTTAGTTATTTCAGATTCAAAGAGATGGTGACTGAACAAATATGAGGCACGTATTGTTAAAAAGTTTTATCATGTCATTTAATAAATAAAAACATTGTAAATGGTAACACATTTTATTATTAAAATATGAAATGCAAGCTGCAAAATTTAAAATTTTTTATAAATACGTAAAAAGTTTGTAAGAGAAATTGTCTTTCTAAATGCCGTGTTTCCTTACGATTTTAATTGTTAATAGATCAAAACTTGTCTCTTTAATATTAAAAAAAATATATTAATTTCGTTTGTCAGTTTTGGAGGATAGAGCTTTTTCCTCCTGTATCATTTAAAATACGCGAAAAAATTTACAAGTAGAGCTATAGTTTTCAAAACTGTTTAAGGTTATATTTCATGTCAGTACATAGGCCAAAAATTATTTATTTTAATTACTTCGTTTTTCCAGAGGCACAGTTACTTCCTCGTTTGGAAAAACATTTTTAACAAATTGTTTTAAGTCGTTGAATGAACACAAGCACTTTCTAGAAAAAAAAAGGAAAAAAAATACATTTGGTCAAAATAAGTAAAAAAATTAATAGAAAGTAGAAAAACATTACTAAATTGGTACAAAAATTTTAACGAGTGATACATTTACCATGGACACTTTGGGCGTCGTAGTGAAAAATTAATCAGTCATAAGTATAGGTGAGCGTGTAAGATTAAGAAAAAAACAGTCATCCGTACAGTCAAGTTTCTTAAAAACAGTAGCAGCTGATGCGAGAGATTACGTACGTAAACGAAACGAAGGCATTTATCATCTACACTACGAACTTTTTTTTTTTTTTTTCTTCATCACCCCGATCGAGATAAGATAGCGAATCAAAAAAATTCGCATACTCTGGAGTGTTTATAAGCCAATGGAACAGGTACTCCTCATCAGTTGCTTTAACGAGTTAACGATAACAAGTCAGTGACAATGGCATCGTACAAACACATCGCCCTCTCGGCAGTGGTGTTGGCCGTCCTGGCCGTTGGCATCGGCGCCGTGAGTCTGACACAAGGCAGCCGTCAAACTGGGGATACCCTCGCCTGCTACGGAGACGTGCATTTGCCCGCTCAGTACGGCCGCAGTGTCAGTGCCTCGAGAATTTGCAACGTGCCCAACCCGAGGCAGCTGATCACCTTCATTCAGGCCCAGGACCTCGGGACCCTAGGCAGAGGTGGCTACGCGCAAATCACCAGCGGCGGACTGTACCAGAGAACCGTAACTGTGCACATGTGGAGCCAACCTGGACAACCTCTTGACTTCAATCTCAACGTTTTTGCGAAATCTTACTAACAAGTTTTTGTTTTTCTCTCTTTTTTTTTTTTTTTTTCAAACAAAATTATTTCGTTTTATGAATACAATAAATTTTTGACGCGTGTGCGTGCGTGTGTGTTTGTAGTTGGGTACGGCCAACTTTACATGAATTATTGATTTATCATTGGTGTTACTGATTTAAATCTGTAAATTGTCATCCTGGATGAAAATTAAACACCTTACTGCATACTCATCAACTTTCATTTATTTTATTTGGCCCTTCTGTTCTCTACGCTCGAAATTTTCATTCAAGACTGATAATCAATAAAAAAACTCATCTGCCTGTATTAGGAAAATTACAAAAAAATGTAAATACTTACATATTTCTTTGTTATACTATACATGAGTCATTTCACTGGATTCTCCATAATTTGAGGTGTACAATAAGATTTTACAACATCAGTCTTAAGAAATTTTTTTTATAAGAAAGTTTTCTGTTCGAAAACCCATCTCATTTTAAATAGGATTTTTAAAAATATTTTTAAGAAAATTACGTTAATTACAGACATGTCATTACCATAATGGTAATTTTTTAGCAGCTATGAAGCTTCGAAATAGAATTTTACAGCGAAATTAAATTTGGTTTGGTACATCTGCTCAACAAGCTCCTCCCCGCATGTTATGGCTTCTTAGTCGATAATTTTAAAAACCACCGACGATACTGTGACTACCCGATTTGAATTTGGGGTTGTAAAAAATCGACGACAACTCCATAAAACAATTTTTTTCAAGTGTCCAAAAATCGATGACTTACACAAATTAAGGTAAAGGTACAGATGCTGTAACGATTTTTTGTAAAATTTCGTTTAAAAATTCATATAAAATCACATTTTGGAAATAACATAAACATTTAAATTGTTATTTATACATTTTATTTCCTATTTACCATACACCTTTTTGTTTGATTTTATCTTAACCAGAAATAATTTTAAATTGATAAAAACTTACCACATAACGTTGTACCTAACGCGAAACACCGTTGAGAATGCATGTCCTGACTTCCGATAGTGGTAAGTATATGATGTACCAATAGTCTGGTCATCATCTCAAGATATTGTATTTGTTGGAATAAAAATTCCGCTAGTAACATTAAAATGGCTAAAATTTTGAAAATTCATTTCTCTCTTTTTTTACTTTTATTTTATTTTTTCATTTTCTTAACTGCACTCATAATTAACACAAAAATTTCCAATTATTTTTACCGCTATAGGTAGCATGAATATTTAAATACTGATTTATACTCCACTCACTTTTTTCAAACTTTTTACAATAAATTATTACTAGAAATCCACCTTTTGCTTTAAAAGAGCATACGTTGCATGAACTATCTTTATCTGAGGATTCGTATGCATTACTTACTTAAACCAAAATTTATTCTTGTTGCTTTACATAAAAATCAACTGTCGAATTTTTGGGCAGGAAAAGTTTTTTTTTCACAATTTAATAAACTGTACGTGATAGAGCATGAATATATCAACTTTATTTCCTCATTATTTACTATTCAAATTCTTTTCTTTCGTAGTCGTAATAATGTTATTACATCAGGGTTGACCAGAACCTAGAAGAATATTTTTTGTTAGCTAAATGGTAATAAAATACTTTTATGATAAGCACGCATGGTGTGTAACTAATCGTTACTGATTATACAATGTTTGTGACAACGAATAAACCAAAACAACAATTACTGTTTTTCAACCTAATTCTAAAAGATCCATTTTTATTCGGTGACATTAATCAAAATACTATGATCAAATAAGCAATAAAAATTTATGCTACGTATTTTCATTTACTAAATGACAGACTCAGAGTATCAGCCCCATTAATAAAAAAATTTATAACTTTGATATTACTATTGAGAAATACCCTGCATTGATCAATGTAAATCTGATTTCATCATCATCTATTTTAAGCATCATTTTCCATATCAATTCATCCATTTTTTTTTTTTTTTTCGTGAAGCCACTGCCGGTTTATCTCTCCAACCTCATCCCTACAGAGATCTTAATCGTATGGAAATAAGCGACCAACGTGTGACATCAATTTATCTTTGTATAGACACTTGATAGTATCAGCACTTCGTGCACGAAGGTTAACGTTTGTAATGAGTGAGTCAATTTTTCCGCTATTTAAAATGATTAGGGCCTTGTGAGAGCTTCACACACCAACCCGATAGTCAAACATTAATTTTTTCACGTTAAAAAAAAAGAAGCTATTTTAAACAAATTTTTCCTACCACGTTCCTTTTTATCTTTATTCAACATACGAATTTTATTTGTGTCTTTTTACTGTCTCAAAATTTTATTATTCTATTTGCCTGCTCTAAAAGCTACGTGTTCTACGAGCTCTAAACCTATAACCTGTAACTACAAATATTTTCAACTCCGATTTAAGTACCACTTATTTGTCTGATTTTAGTTTTTTTTCGGGTGACATAATTCATGCAATACTTTATCGTGCTAATTTTCTAATATCAGAGGGCTCCGACCACTTCATGTTTACATATGTCTTTTTGACTTTATACTGAAGAATCAAAGAACACATAAAGTCTAATCGTAATCTTAAGTCAAAATACCTGATGCTACAATATTCTTTAAACTTTTGGATAGCATCAATTACGTTTTGAATTACGTCACCCTTTTACTTTTTTTTCTATAGTTATAATTTTCATTTAAACTAGTTCACAAAACGTTACTGTAAAGATAATGACATTCTTACAATAATTTATTATTTCTCAAAAAAAGATGATTCAAAATAGTAATCATGATAGTATATTTTTATAATATCGACATATAAATCAATTCCAAGTTTATTTTTTTATTTTTTACTATACATTTTACAGAAAAAGCATGGTCCTTAGAAATTACCATAAAGATATTAATAAAATACATACTAATCAGCACTGCCATAGACTTTGAGCAACAGACTTCATCATAGAACTATTTTAAAGTTTATTAGTTGTAATGAGTTAAATAAATTCAAACGATTTTGTTATTAAAATGGAAATCATTTGTTTTCTATAATGATGTGGTCTTGTGGTATGGTTCAAAGCAAGGTTATTGCAAATGAAAATTTTTTTACTTTTTAATTGACAAATATTACTGATATTGAGTATTTAAAGTGATCTCTTATGGCTGGTAGGTGCCCTCTAGCAAAAATGGTCTAATTTGAAAGAATAATTGAATTGTAAACCAGTAGAGTAGCATATAAAAAAAAGCTAAGTACGAAGCCATACCCAGAAAACACGCCTCTCGATTCATTTTAAAAATAATTTTTTGATTTTTTTAAAGATTCCACATCTGGTTCCATTTGTTTGCAATTGATTACTAGCGATAAAAAAGCTACTTGTTAAATGTGATTACTCATAACGCGCGTAAAAGTAAATTTGGAATACGTTAACTTTGAGATTGCTTTCGTAGCCCAAGTATCATACAAAACAGAGGGTTCAAGCGTGGCATTTAATTGGTAAATTTTCCAAAATTTCAAAAACTTTTGAGTCAATTAATAATTTAAGCTTTGCGAGTGCATAAAAGTAAACTTGGATTACTCATCAGTTTCCAAATGAGAAAACACCATTTATCATATTAAAATTAAACGTACAGATTGGGTACAGCTCGATAACTTTAACCAATTTTGGTTTCACACATCGATTCTGCAGGTTTTAGTTTAGAGTGATCATTAGCTCACTTGTATAAATTATTCCAACGATATGAATTTCAATATAAAGCTCATGAAAGTTTGAGCTTATATACGACAAAACAATCTTTCAAGCTTTTAATTTTCTATGAAAAAAAAGTACAAAAAAAGCATTCGCGTCAATTATGAGCTGTTTTCTTATATATACCTATTTGTTGAAAATATATTTCCTGGCAGTTTCTCTGAATGAAAAAAAATTTTGCTGTTTGACTCTCGAAGCAAGATAAAAACACGAAACAGCAAAACAAAGTAACTTCGCTGCGTAAAATAAAACGCATGCTACACGAGGAAGTGCGCTTAATATACAATTTAACTCAGACGTTTTTGAAAGCTGATGAGAAGAAGAGATAAGGAATTTTCTTGACTAAAGAGAACACTCTCGAACAGAAATGACGTGCTTCGCTCGACATTTAGGTGGAAGAAATTCTCAGCTTGCGTATACTAAGAGGACTTAACAGAAAATTAGTTTACATGTTCTTTATGATTTTTTAAATTTTAACTGACACAAGTGGCATGTTAATAGTTAACATACCATATTTACGTTGAACCTGCGCCACGCGGGATACATGTTATACATAAATTAATAGTTAACATATGAAGTTAATTACTAACAAATCCTTCTCTCAGTGTAATCCTTTAAAAAAAACCTCGACTAATGTGGAACCTCATAGAAAAGTGCTGAAAGCTTCATCTCAACTCTAAGCGAGATTGTTATATTGTTTTAAGATATTGTATGCTTTAGCATATTCACCTGCTACTATGCGGAGATGTGAAGTTTTCTCATGTTAGTCATACCACAAGTCTTTTTAGAAAAAAAAAAAAAAAACGAATGTCTGACAAGATATTCCCCAGACACCTTTGACTCTGAGGACAATGCAGGCTAAAGAATTCAATATTAGAGTCAATATGATAGCAATCACAAAAGAGCCAATTGCCTTCTACGTGCGTATCGTATATTTGTACTTTTTTAACATGGGTATAAAAAAAGGATTATGATTGTAATAAAATACAAAGCAAACTACATAACACGTTTATGATTAACCACACTGTAAGTAACATTACATTTGTTTCAGTGTGGTGGTTTGAGTAGTATGTGTAACATGTTAATATTATAATAATAATAGGATATTATTTTCCCAAACTGAGGAATTTTTTTTTATTGTAATCTAGTGCTCCTCAAGATTTGTTACAAACTGAAAAATAGAAAAATAAGTTAAAATAAGAAACAAAGTTTACAGACACGATCACCTTTATTGGACTTTTTCTCCGAATCATCTACCTATATACACTATGATAACTAATTCTTAGGTTGAAATGAAAAAAGATTGAAAGTTTAAAAATTAAATTAAATACAGTCAAAAAATTTAATTTTACACTAATTTAAAACATGATTACTGTTGGTTGCAAACCCACACGGATAGATCAGAAAAAAAAATTACTTTCTCATTTTTTATTGAATAAAAAAAAACATTTTTTCATTTCCATTTATTCAACTAAAATTAAAACAAAATTTAACAATGTAAAATTATACTTGATCCAGCAAGACCAGGTGGTTAACATTAGCTGTGTATTAGACATCTAAGTATTTTTCGTTTCTTACACACACAAAAACAAACCATAATACAACAAGTCCAAGTTTGGAATGAGGATGATTAGTAAGAACTGATTTAATTGTACGATCCACTGCTTTCAGGCGCCACAATCTCTCATTGTTTCTCTAAATCCATCATTTTATACGCTGTGATTCAACTTTTTGTATCTGCCTCGATCTGCCTGTCTGTACTTCTTTGTGATAATCTTGTAACTAATTTTTAGTGTACTTCTGTAGATTAGCTAAAAAAAAATTTTTTTTCTGGTGTAGAGGTTTATTATGGATTACAATTTAGTATAGCGATTAAGTTTCTTCCTGAAATTTTTTTACATTACTTCTTATATGAAAATGACAAATTTTAAATGTAGATCAGGTTAGTGCCCTTAGATCCTCTTGTCACTCGTTACAAATGGCAGTGGATAAGTAGACACATTTCAGGCGCTAAAAAAAAAAAAAAAAAAAAAATCCATTTGCACCGGAAAAGTACTTAGTTACTCATACTGTATAACCAAAATATCCGGTATGCAAAATGAAGCCCACGATTCTGATATTGGTGGCCACAAAGAAATATATCAATAACTTATCCTCGAATTCGTGAACGATTCTATTTCAAGGGCATTAAAAATAACGTTATCGAATACGTTAAAAATTCTGAAAAATTTAAAAGGTGAGATCTTGCTCACGTACGTAAAAAATTACCTATGAATATAGTGATACATATATTACCACCACCTCCATGAAAGTACTTGAAATCTTGGCAGTGGATGTTGTAGTTTAAATAAATACAGCACATACCTCTCCAAAGCCCATCTACTGGTGTATACTCTACGACATTCTTAGTTTCAATGAACAAACAACGCCTGCTCATATGACAACCAACTATGCGCGTTTGTATACTCGTAGAAGCGGGCGTGAGAGGCTTCGATGCGTTATCTTCAAGTGCTCGAACTTACCGCAATTTCAGTTGACAACTTGTATAAATTCAAGTTAAGTAAATTGCATGATAAGACTTTATTTTCACATAAATACGCATTGTGAGAATCTAACAATACCATTAACTAAAAAAAAACGAAACTCAAATCTCACATTCAAATACAATGCCCACCACTGCACAACGTATTGTGTGGCTTGTTTATCGTCTTGCAGGAAATCGTCTCGGCGAAATTCTGAGTCATACTCCAAGTCACCTTTCGTTTGCGTCGACTTCTTTCGATAAGATAAAAAAAAAAAGCACATCTCAAGTCATACAAACACACTATAAAAACCACAAGGGCGTGGATTCCTCAACTCAGTACTTTCCCAAGCATCAACGCACCTGCAATGGCTACTTCGAGGCAAAAATTTCTTTTGGCAGCCGTGGGCCTTGCACTCGTAGTGGCTGGCATCAGTGCCACGAGTTTGAGAGCGGGCGCTCGGAGGCCCGGGGATCACCTAATCTGCTCGTTCAAGGTGAACGTGCGTGCTCGGCTTGGAGCAGCGGTCAGTGAAATCCGAAGATGCAGCGTGCCGAAGTACAACCAAAACATCACTCACGTGTCTGCCGTGGATCTGGGAAAGGCAGGCCGGGGTGGCTACGCGCACATCAATGACGGCGGCGTGGGAAAGAAGAACGTCACCCTTTTCCTCTGGAGCCAAAAAAGTCAACCGCTCAACTTCACCGTCGAGGTTTACGCGTGGCCGTAACCATAACGAGGGCTATACGTGGGTTGTCGAAGCTTAAGACAACTTCACCACTACATTTGTAAATATAATGCGTTTGAAGGTGCGATTGATGCATGTACGGGTTTTGAAATGAAAAATGTACGTTTTCTTGGATACCAAATAATGGGCAGTCCGTTCGATCTGTTAATACAGGAAACAATGTATCTGGGAATAAATTCGATACGTGTTTTGAGATGGAACGAAAATTAACTTTGTTTTTTGTTTTTAATATGAGTTGGATGAACATGATACGAATTTATGGATAATATACGTTACAGCAGTGTTAATAAAGAAGGTGAAATATAAATAACTTCTAATTTAATATGTTCATCCAAGTGGTACACAATATTAGTTCTGGACATTTTTTTTTTTTTTTTTTTTTGGTGTACGTAAAATTTGAAACTTTTCGTTTGATTATTAATAAAGTTTATTTAATATTATTCAAGTTGTTATGTGATTTAACAATCATTTTTTGATTCTTCATTGAATTTGGTATAAAGCGTAACTTTATATTTACCTTTTACGACAAATTTTTTTTTTTGTTACTCATGACGTCAATACAGTTTTGCGTTGCATCACAATTTTTGTTTCCGAGTCACGTAAACAAGCGTTTTATTGCTTTTGCAGCTGTAAATACCATGTTTTTTTATGTGATTTTAAGATGAAGAGAGCATTTCCTCACTAAAAATTCTCACTATAGCTAAAAATGGAAGTGTCAAAGTTACACAAAAGTAAAAATACTTTCATTTAAGTAGCGAGTAAATTTTATATTTATAGTACATAAGTTTGATCTATGGATTTTTCTGAAATTTTTGTATCACATTATAAATAGCTGTAGAATATCACAGTTGAAATATTAGATCAGTTTACTGGACCTGTTTTGAGATATTTGATAGTCAAAAAACACAATTTTACACAAGTGTTTACAAAGAAATTACCTAAAATTACATTTGCAAGGATTTTTATTTGTATGAAAAAATGCTGGTCTATCAACATTCTATCAAAGTTTTGGATAGCTCCAATAGTTATTTTTATTATAAAATAATCAAAAATAGAGTTGAGTTTGCGACTCTGGCAACGTTGTAAGTGGCTAAATTTAAAACGTACCAAAACAAATGTAATAATATGAGCCTTTTTTATTAAAAGTCACTTTTACTGCTACATTTTACAATTCTTAATTTACTAATACAGTATTTAAATTGTTNTTATACGCGGTAAGACTGCATTATATACTATTTACAATTTATCTCCGCTTTCAACGATATTGAATGCGTTCTAATAAACTCGACTTTTTTTCCAGGTATCTATTAATGCGGTGTCAGCGCGACGTATCCACTGCGATTTTTGTAAAGAATACTCTCGACCTGTTAGAAGTATTGTTCATTTCTGTTTTATTCCATAAATGTGTGATGATACTGTTAAAATTAATGTATTTAGAACTCATTTTTAAAAATTTGTTTCGATATGACAGGTGACATCAATGCAAAAGTGGGTGAAATCTTTTTTCAAACAAATTTACTTGGAATACCAACTGTTCCTGATATCAATCCATCAAATATGAAAAATATCAATGGTAATTGCAACAATTTTTGAATAAAGGTTACTTCTCTTTGTTTTTGCTATTTTTGTCTAGTTAAACTATAACCAAACAAACGGCATTATTTTATTTTTTTTCTTTTAGTTTAAATGAAATAAACATTATAAATCATAATCATAGTTAAAACAAAAAAAGATACACTTTGATATTTACGTAATAAACGCCGACATACACGCAGAACTTACACGAAAAGAGCTCTCAAGGTTGCCACTTACTTGCACCCCCAGACCTCAATAAAATTTTTTCCTCTAACTGAAAACCGTAATTAATGTCCTTAAAAGTCGGGGTAAGTATTACAACATTAATTATTAGAAGCTATCCCAGTTATAAAGACACATATAAAAAAGCCATAGACGTACTTGAAAGAAAGGTCATTAAGCAGAAATTAAGTCATGAGTTTCACCACTTTAGCCACTAAGCTCTATAGGTACAATTTAATTAACTGCACTATCGACGACGAAGTTATCAACTTAGTAATTATTAATGAAAAAAAAAAAAATCCGTAGCTTCAGATTCATACCCTGAAATTAAAATTCATAGTGAAATAAAATTATCAAAATTTTATGTAAATTTTTAGGTCTAAAATTGAGCATTGATCATTTTCACAGACATGATTCATCTTTGGAGTAATCTTGGCATTCACCGCAACCTAGTTCATAAACACATATTTATATAATGTAAAATTTTTTTATCTTGACACTTTGGATTTACAGCTGCTCTTTTTTTTTGCTGCAAAAAAAATATGTCAATCCATCTGCGTACATGTGTGGGCGTTGTGTACTTACGTAAGTGGTCATTATCAAATGTTAGCACTGAAATAATCGTCACATGTTTCACAGTACTCTCATTCGTAACGTAATATATATGTAATGATTTTGTCTGGCCAATCTTATTTTCCCTTTGGCACATACATTCATTTTTACTCTGCAAAATATTGTAAAAAAAAAAAAAGTTTTAATTTTTCATTTCAATACTGAACCAACAATTTTACTTGCTCGTTAGTTCAAAATACAGGTAGGCTGGTTTCTCAAGAAGCGAATTGAAACACTTGTAAAATGTAGAACAGAAAAATAAGCATGTGGCTCGGCATGTGATACTTTTAAATATTTTGAAAAAAAAAAAAATTAAGAATGAAAATTTCAGTCTCGATAAGTGAAATGTTTATTTAGCTGAATATATCGTTAATTGAAGTGATTAGGAAATAATACTAATTCCACAAACAGCTTTGCACAAAACTAGGGAGAATCTGCTGATTTAATTTCTCGTAAGCCGGAAGAAATAGAAACTCATAATATTTAGTGAGTTTCAATAACAAAGACAAATTTTATTAGCAGATCATCGTTTAGTTAGCATATGCCAAAGTGTTAATATAAAACTGATCAAATCAATCGGCAGATTTTCCGAAACAAACCTCAGTCAACCAGGACGTACGTACATAAAATTGCATGCCAATAAAAAATGTTAAAAACCACTGTTAACTGATAACGTCTCGTTAAAAAGCAAAATCTACGATGTGCAGTTAGATGATCAGTTAATAAAAATAGATTCATATGAACTTTGATAACTTTGTGATAATGCAGTTGAAGAGCAGTAGATTCTTGAATAGGTGGTCTATGACAGTGGTATTTCACTCGTGCGACTATTAGTTGATAAAACCGTCCAGTGCTGTGGACCATGTTACGTTCAAAAAAAGCAATTGTTCTTCTACTAGTACTGTTATCGACAGGGTCAGTGGTAACAATGAATTCAGGTGTTATAAATGACGGCAATTTATATGTTGGCCATCGACAACCAGGGGACAAAAGAATCTTGTACTTAACCGCTCGTCGACCAGCCATGCCTGGTGCGATTGTCAATTCAACGCACACCATAACTGCACCTTCTTCTCATTGCATAAATTATATATCTGCTACTAACGTTGAAGGAGAGAACAACGAAGGTTACGCAAAAATTGTTGAAGGAGGCGTAGGAAAAGACAAAGTTGGTATCGGTTTGTTCAACCAAAAAAGGACAGTCTCTTTTTTTCGACGTTGAAGTTTATGCCATTTCTCTCATGGATACAACTTATGCAAAATTCTAGACGATGAAATTTTAAATGCATTTTGTTTGGTTGTGCGTAATAAAAAGTTTAACGTCTAAAAATATTTTTTTTCCAAGTTATTTAAATTATACACAATGTCAAAAGATACGTAATCTTTTCCAAACGAATTTAATACGAAGTTTTATAAATTAAATAGATAGTATGTATATAAAATAGCGAAGTACAGTAATTTTCAAACTAACGGTACATAAATATATGCAATAGTTGTTGAAGATGTGTTGGTAAAAAACAAGGATGTTTACTACTGGTCAGTTGCACAAGTATTGACAACTACAATTTTGAATAGAGAAAAAAGAATGGTTATTCCTAGTGATATTTCTAATTTAGAAAAATTGTTGTATCAGGTTTTGTATCGTTTTTTTTNTTTTTTTTTTTTTTTTTTTTTTTTTTTTTTTTTTTTTTTTTTCAGGAGATAAAAGAAAAAAAAAAATTTTTAACACTTGCCTTATAAAGCTTATTTCTTAAGAATTTGCAACTTTCTTACTTTTTGATAAACACTTGGACGACCTTAACGATCATATGTTTGTATTATTACAGGAAAATTCATGTAGTTGGCTATTTTTAATATTTTTTGATTTTTGGGTCATACAAGTAACTACGTTTCTTATCTTTTGTTCATTACTTACTTTTTTGGATCTACACTTGTTACTTTTACGAATTTATCACGTAAATGCGAACTTCGTACTGTAGAGCACAAAAACTCTCATTTTTCTGTTTTAAATGCTGTTTTCCTTGTATATCATCAGAATCGTTGGATCACTACCAGAATCAGTTTTCTGTGACACCAAAGGCAAAAGTGTGTAGTACCAGGAACATTTTATTTTGAATCATCTATATCTCATTTTAATTGTATATAGACCTCAAACATAAACTGTTACAGTAAACTGATTATTTTAAAATATTGATAGTCTTGCTTCAATTTCGAAGGCAAAGTGATGGTTTGAAAAAAAAATAACTTCAATAAAACAATGAAATCAAAAAATGTATTTCTTTGAGATCTACAAGTTATTACTTGCGAAAAAATGTGCAATGTATATTCTGAAAAATAGCAAATAATCTGTAAATATTTTTTGTACATCTTTTTTTCCCATCAGAGTATACAAATAATTATTTTGCTACTTTGGGAGTATTATTTACCTTTGTAGTTTTAATGCACCCTGAATTGGAAAAATGAAGTTCGTACCTGATGCGCGTCCAGCACAAAGAGCCCTTCGGGCTTGGTGGCTACGCCATGCTATACTAGGTATGAAAACTACGTTTTGTGATAAAATGAATACAAATTTTTGTTTATTTGGGATCTACAGTTGTTTCTACAGTGCGTAAAATTAAAATATGTCAAAATAAAGTTTCAAACATTCTCTTATGAATAATATTCTAAGTATTTATGAGCAAAATATCTTGACCATAATCCTTAGCCTTAGATGTATAAACAAAACTTCTACTCGAATACACCTTAGATCTATAAAAAAATGAGCGTAGTTGGAAATCGATAGCTGTAAATATATTTCCCGGGAAATCTAAGTATTGGGGAGAAATGTTTATATCTCAGCAATATTAAAAAAATAATTCGACAAGTTAGCTTAAAGAAATTTTTTTTTCCTTGCTAATGTTATACTTCAATACGTGAGGTTTACTTGTAGTTAATTACAAATTGAATTGTCGCAGCCGCATCTTAAGCTCAAACTTTGTCACTTTGTTCAACTTGAGTACTTGTTTATACAAATTTAATTTTATACGTTCTTTTTTTTTATGTAACGACTACACATGAATATGTATTGGGGCCTCATTAAAAATGACTTTTTGTGCAAATCTTAATTACTGAGAAAAGGTAAAATGTGTTCAACTCCATATCTATACCCACTACACATGGGTGTCGCAATTAAAATTCACACATACTTGATTGAATAAAAAGAATCACGCTTGAAATTCAAAAAAAAAGAGATAAAATTTTAGGTAGCATACAAATTTAAAACTATTTGTTTGATCAATCAATCGCTTCTAATGACAAATAAAATAATGCCCATATTCACGTTTTGTATGTACATACAATTGAGGACGCAGATGCGAGGTATTTTTAAAGAGCCTGCCCACATGGCATTTCCAAGGGCTGTCGTAGTCAAGAACGTCTCGCCCCTCGAAATGGCATCGTTTAATATTGTCCTGATCGTCATTCTGAGCGCAACATCCGTGGTGAGTGCCAAGAACTTGGTCGTCGGTAAGCGCATGTACAGCGACAGGGTTGTGCAGTGCAGAGAAGATGTGCACCGGTCGGCGAAGCCCCACGTGATCTATCATTTCACGCATACTTGCGAGGGAGCGCGTTACATCGACAAAGTGTCGGCGAGGAACAACGGCAACGACACGGGATACGCAAAAATAGTAACTGGTGGTATTGGGCAGGAAATTGTCGCGGTTCAGGTGTGGTCAAAACCTGGAAGGCCCTTGGACTTTGTTATCGAAGTGTTTGGTTTCAAATAAATTTTGATTGTTTCGTTGTAATGATATTTACTTGCTTCCTTTTTTTTTCCTTTTTTTTTCATGTCAGATGAGGTAAGCACATAACTATTTCCGATCACGTCCCTTTTTCTACTTTTTTTCTTACTTTACAAAAAACTAAACGTATTGACACTTTTTTTAAGTGCACCATGTTATTTACTATAGGGATACTGTTAGTTTCAGTCACATTTTGATACCGATTGACATATGAGTTTAAGTGAGGAACTGTTTGAAGGTTCATCAAAAATAGGTGTCTCAGTGATCACAAATAGATATATACTTACCTTCTATTTCATGCCCACTAGGCATGTGCGATACCGGGGGTCTAATTCCTATAAAACAACTAAAAATACGATAATGCGCATGCGCAGTTTAGGGATTATCGAAAAAAATGCTTACTTTTGCTAGATATTAAATACTCGATTAGACCCCCGGGGGCTCTATCACGGCTTTCGATATCTCGCAAAAGTCAGTATTTTTTTCGATAATTTAAGTAAAATTATGGTTGAGCGCATGCGCAGTCTAAGAATTATCGAAAAAAATACTGACTTTCGCGAGATATCGAAAGCCGTGATAGAGCCCCGGGAAATGCAACGAGACTTCGATTCGGTCTCGAGATTTTTTTCAAGTCTCGCCTCGTCTCGAAAGTCTCGAAAATTTTCTTCGAGTCCTACGAGACTCTCGGTCGGATCGGAAGTCACGACGAAACTGTTCGAAACCTACGATACTTTGTGAGTCTCGAAGGACTCGAAGAAAATTTTCGAGACTTTCGAGACTTTTGGGGAGTCTCGATGGTCTCGAGGAAGATTTTAGAGATTTCTAGGTTTGTTTGGTGATCCACAGAAAAAGCTTGGACTGTGGTCACATGTGTATACGTGGATTGTGAAAAAGCTCACATGATACAGTTGTACGGAGTTAAGTTATTTTGGTACGCATAAAATGTAAATTTCACAATTTTTGTAACCGTATAGTCTTTGGTCGCGTTCTGACGAATCGGCAATGGACGAGACGATTAAACCTATGAAAGCGAGTGAGATGTGCGTGGCAAAGATCAAAAGTCATGGGTTGCAATTAGCTTTTTGCTAATCACTGAAAAAATCAAAAATCTCAAAAATCTTCTTCAAGACCACCGAGACTCCCCAAAGGTCTCGAAAGTTTAGGGATTTTTTCGGGACTTCGAGACGAGACAAAACTTTGGCGAGTCTCGTCTCGTCTCCAAGTAGGTATCGCACAAGCCTAATGCACACAATGTATGTTTGAGTGAACAATAATTTTATCTAATAATCGTAGATGTAACTAAAGTTGTATTAAAAATATTGAAATAAATGTTATGAATAACATTGTTGTGAGGGTAAAAACGTGAATTTTAAAGCAATTTCAAAGTATAGAATTGCTCTGCATTACATATGCACCGATACTATCACACGTGGCAAACATTTGATCTGATCACTCTTTATTTCCTTTCTAGTGATGCGTATAGGACGCGTACTTTTTTAATTACAACAACAAAACTACTTTAAACGTGTTTCGAGAAGCTTCGATGACTATTCGATCTTAAAAATAAGACTCAATCGTTAAATATATCTGCACTGGTGCTTATCCGAGTGCTGTTGTTGAATCACAATTAAAATATTATTAGTAGAACTTTGAAATAATAAGGAAAAAAGCATCTCTCGTGCGTTTCTTATTTTGCAGGTAGTGGTATTTTTATTACGTTGAAACAATACACAATATTCAATAAAAATGCATGCAGTAAAAACAATAAAAATTTCTTTTTTTTTTTTTTTTTTAAGCAATGCACTTTCAAAGTGGTTTACCCATATCATTTGACGCAACGGAACATAAGAGTCGTCAGCAAGCCGGCGTGGCAAATACGTAGACGGAGAAATTGAGCGGATTGTTCCTGGGGCTTATCATGTTGATGCTCACGGTTTTTTGGCAAATGCCCCCCTTGTATATGTGAGCGTAGCCACCTCTATCCGGGCAAACTCTGTCAATGACGAGCACGTGGGTGATGAACTGCTCGGGTTTGCTCACTTCGCAGGTGGTCCACATCTGCGCGGTTTTGCCGGGCTGCGCGTCCAGGGAGAATTCCCCGTGACAAAGTTGGCCGTCGTCTTGACGTCGCCGACCGGCTTTCAGGCTTCTGGCATTCATCGACAGTACTAGTGATAAATACAAACAAACGATCGAGTACTGTTTGATGGGACTCAGTTGCTGGATCATTTTTTTCTGGTAAATTGGGGTGACTCTTGGTAGGCTATAGGAGGTTGAACGAAACACTATAGGTAAAGCGTTTACAGTGTGGTTGTGAAGTAGTTTTAATACGTTGCAATATATTTACTACCTCAAAGATGTAGGGATTTTTTCTGAAAAAAAAAAAAACATCAATAAATTATTTTCTACGTCAATATCTTGGTTTTTCTCTTAATTGTAGTTTCGACGACTCCAACGGAGAATATGTTGCAATTTACGTTGGCAGATAAAAATATTCTAATTTCATTTAAAAACGAAAATCCAAGATTTTTTCCAATCTTAGAGAAAAATACCATCTTTTAAAACGGCGGATAAAAAACAAGATCTTTTAAAAATTTCTATACATAGGAAGATAAAATTTTCAATTTTTTAAAATTATAATGCTTTGCATTTATTATTTTATTGGGTGCAATTTTTATTACAATATAAAATTTAAATCCATAAAATAATTTGTAAGTTTATCGATTCATAGCGTTAAACAACATTTGGTAAAATTAAAAAGTTAGTGCTATTAGTGTGAAATTTTTTAAAGATCATGTGTTTTATTTGTGGTTTTTGCCAGGTCATATTCCTTATATAAGATTTTCAAAGTGACATGTTCCTTGTCTAAAAAAAAGTGCAGTATTTGTTCTTCATCTTCAGTAACAGTTTTTAAGACTATTATATTGAAAGATTGATAGCAATTACTTCTCGATTAAACTGTCAAGTATAAAAATAAAAGTAAGATCTGATTAGTCGAGTAAGTGTAATGATGTAAACCTGTATCTAGTCTAAGAATATTATCTAATTATGAAACAGATATTTTGAGAAATTTTGCCAACAAATAGAGGCGCTTTACTTATATTATACATCCAGCAAACAAATACTCCTCTTAAATGCAGCTAGAAATATAACTTGAAATCTTCAAAAAATATTCTCAAATAGATGTTAAATAAATATGCTCAACTAATTGCACGAAATATAATTTTTCTTAATCAAACAGCACTGTTGATTTTATGTAAATAAAAATTTAGAGTTGACTTTTATAACTCATACATAGGAAAATTAATTATTTTACGTTTTCAAGGCACAACGCATAGAAAGTAAATTTTTTATCATGCGAGAGATCAGCGGACAAAAAACTGATCAAAAAAAAACCTAATTGAAATAACGTGCAGAATTTAAAAAATTGTTGAAGCTTTTTTAGTTATTTTAGTTGCTTGACTATCTCTTAAAAAAAGTTAGATTTGTTATGAAAATGTTAACTACTAAATATATGAAAAGATACCCCGGTTGTAAATAAGAATAAATTACTAATATCGTATTGAAGCATAAAAAAGTACTATAAAAATTTTTTGTCACGATCCTTCGATATACTTTTTTATGCTAAGAGAAGAAAATGTAATAGTAAACATGGTACGTCAACTATCAACCTATAAAATTTCTAAGAGATTTCAACTTCTCATAAATTTACAATTAACATATGAATGCGTTGTTACAGTGTGAGTATGTTGATAATAAACATGTGACTGTTTCTACGAACTTGTGATAAGTTAATAATGACACTCATTCAAAAAAAAATAGCAAAACAATATGGTACGTTTATAATTAACTCACCACGTTCATCGTTAGATTTTAGTTCTCTTAGTAAACTAACCAACAACCAATGTAAAAATTTTTAAAATTTTACTACTTTGATATTAAAAAAAAAAAAAGGGACTAACTACACGTCTATGGTGTGG